>CM041537.1:18970480-19557980 GCA_023238725.1 Scortum barcoo
TACAGTCCATACTACACATCACACATACTGTCCATATACTACACACCATACAGTCCATACTACACACAGTATACAGTCCATACTACAGTTTATACAGTCCATACTACAATCTATACAGTCCATACTACAATTTACAGTCCGTAATACAGACCATATAACATATCGTGAAGTCCATACTAAATATTTCTACACAGTAATACACTATACAGTCCTTACTACACACCATACCATCAGTCCATACAGTCCACATATGATATGTTGTATAAATATGATATGTTGTATCATTTGCAGTCTAGAAGGAAATGTGGACTGAATGATATGTAGTAGTAATATGGACTGTAAGGCACATATAAACATACTTGGAATGTAGTATGTGCTGTGTAAGCCTATAGTATGTAACATAGGTTTAGGGTTAGGGAGTCCAGTTTGGGAACCACAGGATTTCATCTCTGCTTTTTGCAGATGATGTTGTCCTGTTGGCTTTCATTGGGCCAGGACCTTCAGCATGTACTGGGGCGGATTGCAGCCAAATGTGAAGCAGCTGGGATGAGAATCAGCACCTCCAAATCTGAGGCCATGGTTCTCGACCGGAAAAGGGTGGCGTGCACCTCTCCGGGTGGGTGGAGAGGTCCTGCCTCAAGTGGAGGAGTTCAAGTATCTCGGGGTCTTGTTCACGAGTGAGGGAAAGATGGAGCGTGAGATTGACAGGCAGATTGGTGCAGCCTCCGCAGTTATTATGCAGTCAGTGTACTGGACTGTGAAGAAGGAGCTAAGTCGACAGTTGAAGCTCTCGATTTACCAGGTCAATCTACGCCCCCACTCTCACTTATGGTCATGAACTTTGGGTAATGACTGAAAGGACAAGATCGCGGATACTAAGCGGCTGAAATTAGTTTCCTCCGCAGGGTGGCTGGGCACTCCCTTAGAGATAGGGTGAGAAGCTCAGTCACTCGGGAGGAGCTCGGAGTAGAGCCGCTGCTCCTTCACATCATCGAGAGGAGTCAGCTGAGATGGCTCAGGCATCTGTTTTGGATTCCCCCTGGACGCCTCCCTAGGGAGGAGGCCTCGGGGAAGATTCCGGGGAAGATCCAGGACACACTGGAGAGACTATGTCTCTCAGCTGGCCTGGGAACGCCTCAGGAGGTCCCCCTGGAAGAGCTGGAGGAAGTGTCTGTGGGTGAGGGAAGTCTGGGCATCTCTGCTCAGACTGCTGCCTCCGCGACCCGGTCCCAGATAAATGGAGGAATATGGATGGATGGATGGATGGATGGATAAATATACATGTTATGATGCAGTACTAATTTATATATTACTAATGTACTTAAAATTAGTATCTAAAATTGGTTGCATGTTGATATGGACTACAACATTAAAATATTAACATGCATTTATTAGTGATAAAAATAGAGAATATACTGTCCTTATACTTTGAAAGGAGTCATTCTGCACAATTAGTATATTTACTTTTGATACTTTAATCACATTTTGCTGATAATACCTCTGTACTTTTACTTAAATAACATTGTGAATTCAAGACTTTCATTTGGATTGGGTATTTTTAGGTCATGGCAATCCTACTTTTACTTTAGTAAAAGTTCTTCTGCCACTGCCATACAGTTTCTTCTACATGCTAGTATTGCTTGTGTATAGCACCTTATCTACTGCCTAAAAGTATTAGGATGGGTGCTCTTTACACAAACATAGTATCTTCACTGCTTTATATAATTATATAATTATATAAAGCAGTGTATATTTATATAATTTCTGGTCTTTTTTTTGCCCTTCATGATATGTAGCTAGATCTCGTGTAGACTTAAGTGGGAGTGGGGCCAGACACTACCTGCATAACAGCACTGTACTTTGTTTGCCTGGTCACATTGTGTTTTATGGCCTCAGTGTAATTACAGATATCTTTACTAAAGGATGCCAAGACAGGAAGATCAGAAGTCACCAAAAATTTTTACCACAGCTGCCACGGTGTTGATCCACCTGTGTCTTTATCAGCACCAGGCGACATCCCACTCTACTTACCATCCGGAGTCCACCAGCAGCACTTTACTGTCTGCTGACTCATCATCTACTCATTCTCTACTCACCTCTGCTGTTGCTACTGAGTCAACCCATCATCCATCCTTCACTGTCAACATCTCCCTGCACCCACACCCTGCAAATGCAGCCTAGATTATGCACTTGGAATAAGACTGGCACACCTGGCGTAAGAGAGACAGACTCTGCAGGACAACACAGACTTTAAATTTGCTGCAGGCATTGGCGACGTGCTGGCTGAAGTCAGTCTAGAGCTTAAACCAGTAGTTAGGTTTAAAATATAAGGTGGGGAAATACTTCCCAAACAATTGTAAATTAAAAACAGCTGTTTTTTTTCTTGTAGGTTTTTAGAATTTTTGGCAAATATGTCAACAATATACAAAATACTGTAAATAACAAGTTATGTATTCACAATATATGTGTGAGTGGCTTTTTTTTTTTTTTTTTACAAAATACACATGTCTAGTTTAACCAGTCTTTCCTAATGACTGTGTCCCACCATTTTGCTTGGAATGTTGTCAGGTTGGTTTGGACTGTAACTGAGGCCTGCCATGTGGCAGTCACCACGGGTCTCTCTAGATCCAAACAATTGTTATCTCCAGCAACCAGACTCTCTTATTCACTTGGCAGATGATGCTGCACAGTTTCAATTAAAACATGCAAATTTAGCTAAATCTGTATCATTACTATACTCAGTGATTTAGGTATATATGTTTGTAGTACATGTGTGAACAATGGGGTGATCCCGGACGCAGCGTTACACAATTTATAACAGTGTACAATTAAGAGATTACCTTGAAAAGGGCACATCAAGGGTACATTGAGTGCAGTATCTCCTAGAAATCTCTTCCCTCTGTTTATTAGCATTAAACACAGAAATAAAATGGTTGGTGACCATCCATTTATGCTGTATTTGGTCCTAACCCAACCCCAGGAGTGTAAAGTAAGGTAGATTTCTAAAAAGTACTGTAATAAT
Source organism: Scortum barcoo (assembly GCA_023238725.1). Taxonomy (NCBI): domain Eukaryota; kingdom Metazoa; phylum Chordata; class Actinopteri; order Centrarchiformes; family Terapontidae; genus Scortum; species Scortum barcoo. The sequence goes on from CM041537.1 coordinate 18,973,503, forward strand.
GAATATGTTTGAGGTACTTGTGTATTACTTTAGTGTTTTCACTGCATTATAGAGTGATATACTCTACTTTTTAATTCAACTATTGTTATTTACCGCTATAGTTACATGAACATGCTGCTCACAGAAAAATGTATCCATGGTTAAACCTCAATAATATATTCATATAACACAGACTGGGTTCATTCAGAAAATTGAGAACATTTCATACTTTTAAAGTACAATATTTCTACACATTTACAAAATAAAATTTGTAAGGAAGACCCTTAAATTGTAGAATATTTTTTATGTAATGACAAAAGCAGTAACAATTAAAACATCTGAATATTTATGACACAATTGTTTAATCCGGTTTTACCTTCACAAACTCAAAAATCTGTCAAAGTGTCAACTCTGATGAAGACAAAAATTCGTAATTTCTTGTTATACTCAGTAGTTATTATAACTTCGTCACAATTATTTTGGAGACCACTACAATGAACTCCTCTTTGACGTTTCTTCCCATAAATCCTGTTTAAAACGGAAACAAAAGTCAGCCATGTGTTTCTGAACGAGAGCCTTTACTGGCTGGTCAACTTTAACAGCAGCTAGTATGTTAGCTTAGCTTCAACTAACGTCGTGTCTCACCCTGTTTTTACATCAGCATATAGGTACGTCTCAATGTATTGCTCTATACACGTGTGCAATGTAAGTTTGATGGATTTGTGTTGTTGTTATTTGTCTTATTTTGGTCTGTTGAATTCAGCGTTAGCATACCTGTTAGCATCTACTAGGGGCTGGGCTTATAATGAGTATTAGGTCTGGAGTTTTAAAAAAATAACGTTAAACGTGGTTATATTTTAACAGATATGTCAAACTGTTTTGGGCGTTTATATTTGGCATAATTAAGGTTTAACAGATGATGAAAAACCTAAACATTAGTGAGGTTCTTTGCCACGCACTTCCGCACTACAAAGGCTGGTAACTACTTCCGGTCCCCTCACTGTGTTTTCCCCATCTTTCTTTTCTAATGTAGCAGAAGCGGCCAGTACTGTCTCCTCCTGGCTCAGTGCGGCCGGTGAAAGGTACCGCCTCTGGTGTATGAGCTTCGGGGTGACAGTGCTGTTGGTCAGGGCTCGACATGGACAACACCCCGCAGTCCAAAGACAGCACGGCCCGGCTCGGCCTGGTCTCTGAGGACGGCAAGAACAGCAAGTCTGTGGTGTGTCAGCGCTGCGGCTCCAAGGTGCTCTGCCCGGGGACGGCTGTGTTTGCAGAGAAAGAGGTATGATGGCATGGGGCAGAGACAGACAGCTGGACATGTTTCATCTGTCGGTCTACAGATAATGCACACACACCGGACAGTCTAAAGCTGCAACTATTAGTTATCGGCCATGAAATGAATGTGCAACTCTTTTGATTATCAAATAATCGTTTTGAGACATTTTTAAGGAAAAGTGACCAAGCTACCTTATTTTGGCTTCTCAAATGTGAATATTCTCTCAGTCCTCTGTGACAGTAAACTTAGAATCTTTGGGTTGTGAACAAAACACAAGACATATGAGGATGACACTGTGAGCCATGGGAAGCAGTGATCAACATTTTTCACCATTTTAATGAATAAAAAGCAAATAGATTAATTGTGAATCATTGACAGATTAATGGATAATGAAAGTAATGGTAGTTGCAGCCCAGGGACAGTTTCTGTAAAGCACTATTTTATTCAATGTGCTTGACAAGAGGATAAATCCAGCAATACAACACAACTGTGTATATTTTATACATGCACTCTACTACTGTTCAGTGTTTAGTGACGTCTGTGATTGTCTCTTAGTGTCCTTTTGGTATGTCTCGGTCTATTGTTGCACTTTGGCCTCTTTTGCAGAAGAGATCTTGATCTCAGTAATAATACAGAGAAGATCTTTGTATACCAGGAAAGGGGATTTTGAACTTAATTATGGCTGTACTAGTCTGTATAACATGTAGGGGGTTTCTGAGGACCAAACTTTCAGGCCCTTTTATTCCAGCAAGGTCTAACTATGTATAACAAACAAAAAAAAACTATTAGACTTAGATACATGACAACCCTTTCAGGTATTTGTCAGTTCCAATCCCTTGTTAGTTGTTTTGGGAGTGCTTTCATGTCACCTGAGACTGTTTTCTCCCCCCAGCTGTTCCTACCATCCATACGGAAAAAGAGCAGCCTCAGCAACGCAGAGGGCTCAGTGGACGGGGACACTCTGACCGCCCATTGGTTTGTGGAAGAGATGTTTGATTTTGAGAATGTGGGCTTCACTAAGGACGTGGGAAGAATCAAGTATCTCATCTGCGCAGATTGTGAGATTGGACCCATCGGCTGGCACTGTTTGGATGACTGTGGTTACTATGTGGCTGTGGAAAGGGTGAATCATGCATAGTCACAATGCACGCATGAGCCCTCAAGAACTTTTAAAAAAAAAAAAAAGAAAGTCAGCAGGCTATGCATCTTTTCATGGATTTCCTCCCAGAGCTGACCTTATCCATCACACACACACTTAAATATACAGCTTTGTGTACCTGATTTATCGAGTACTGTGTTAGGACACAGTGTGACTATCATGTTCTAATAAAGATGTTTTTGGGAAGTCAATGTCGAATGCCATCCTGCAGCCGTTTCCTGGATGGTGTGATGAAAGTTCCTCTATCTCTGTGTCTTTAAACCCCCTAAACAATTTGTTCCAGTCAGATTAATGAGATGAAGGCATTACTATGTATACTTTGTGTGAAATCCATCCTAACATGAGTTAGAGCAAAAATACCAAACATTCACAAATTCCAGCATAACTGAAATATTTCCAGTTTTTACTGTGTTTAATTATTGGAAATGGAATTCTTTTTGGTTTTACAAACAAAAGCTATTTGAGGAGCTCTGTGGTCTTATGATGGCCATTTTCACTAAGTTAATTGATTCGCTAAAAATAGTTTTTGATAGAATATTGAATAATTGTTTGTGTAGCTTAAGAAAGATCAGGTCTCCACACCAAGAGGCATTTTACAGTAACAACTATTTTGTTAAACATTTTTGGTTTTCAGTGGTGCACTTTAGAGTACCCAACAAGGCAAATTCAAATTGTATAAAAATTTCATGCCAAGATCATATTCTAGTCAAATGTGCAGGAAAATATATGTAAATTTACATGCAGGCTGTTGAGGCCCTTGATTTGGTTGTAGGTTGCTGATATGTTTGTCATTTTGTTTGTGGTGCTCATAAAGTTGTACAACTGTATTTTAAGAAGTCCACTAGCAACATGTATTTTCAGAGACAGTGTCCTGATAACAGTGAGATCTGTGGATTAGACAGTGTAAACTGCAGATAATACTCACTGAAGAAGTACTCCTTATTACTCTATATAAAAACAGCTCACAGCAGCAGAGTTGAAACAAACCTTTAAATCCTCGTCGCATCCATTATGTTAAATTGTAGTTCTACTGTTTAACACTAGATGTCGTGATTTAAGTATTTGACAGACATTTCAAATTTCATGGCTCTTCTATGATGTAATCAGTGGTATTTTGTGTGTGCTTTGTAACCGTCAACTAAAGGCCTCCACGCTGTCAACTGAACCCCATCAGGTCTACAAAAAAGGGACATTAGAAATAACAGGTCAAGGCTGTATATGCTTGTGAGATCTAATATAACTGTGGATATGAAAACTATGACTTTATTAAGGTGGCATAAGCATAGAGACAGCCCCATGTACCAGCTATGCAAAGAATTTAGAGAATTATGTCCAGACTCATAGAAAATATGCAACAAATGACTCTGCGTGACTCAAGACCACACACTTAAAAGGGCAGAACACTTGTGATGTTCCAAAGTTATTTGTTATGGTTATCTTTAAACATGCAGTAGATTTTGAAAGACACCTGTTATCTGTACCCGTTATAGTCTACTGTCCAGAATCGGGGAAGTTCAAACGAAACAGAGAACAGGGACATTCAAATCAGTCCCATGTACAGAGTGAAACAAGTGAAGTGGCAGACCGTACTCTTACCAACAATTAACCCCTGAAATTGAGGAAGTTTTGCTGAAAATGAAAACTCACTTTACAGTATAGAGTCCAGAATCATCACAAAAGGCCTTCTGTGCAACATACATGTTTGTAAGGGTTAGCTTTCAGAAAAAAATAGTTTTGTGTGTGACTGAAGTACTCTTAAAACATTAAAAGACAACGATTTCTCAGTAAAAAATAAAACAAGTGGTTTAAGATTGTGTGATGATACTGTAAGAAAAATATTAATAATACAATGTCATTAGCAGTGATGGAAAATAACTCTATACTATATACTACTAAACTATACTACCATACTTAAGTGCACTTTTGAGGTATTTGTACTGTACTTGAGTATTTCCACTTTCTGCCACTTCATACTTCTATTCAACTACATTGCAGGGGCAGATATTGTACTTTTTATTTAACTACATTTATTTGATAACTTCACTTGTTACTTTTTTTTATTCATATTAATAATGAAAAATAGAATCAACAAGGAAAATATGATGTAATATTATAGACTAATATAAAACTTTATTGACCCCAAATTCACAGACTACAAAGCAGATAAATTGTTTTCTTTACCAATTTCAGCATTAAAGTGATAACCATCTAATTATATATTATACATTATTCTGAAATAGGCAATTCTGCATTATTAGTACTTTTACTTTTAGTACTTTAATTACATTTTGATGCTTATACTTTTGTACTTTTACTAAAGTAAAAGTTAAGTAAGAGTTTTAACTCTGTTGTACTGTTGCTTTTACTTACTAATTTACTTAGGATTTCTTCCTTCTCTGCTAATTAGACAAAATAGATGTATGTCAGAGGATATGATAGACTGTTCAATAAACAGCAGACAATAGCTGATGTCAGAAACGAAATGTGTGAATACAGATGCAATATAAATATATACTACAAAGTCCTGTACTTTTAAACAAATAACCATTAATAAAAACATTATCATTTCAAGTGGTTATCCGTTTTAGTGTGTAGATAAAAAAAAGACTTTTTCTATTAATGTACTATTTGGGTTAGAGTATATATAAATATATAGGATTATGTTATTAAAACTTTGGAGCATTTTCAAAACGTGGTATTGTTTACTTTATTTATTTATGTATTTATGTATTTATTTATTTTTGGAGTATGCTTGAGGCGCTCAGGAGTTAGTATAGAATAAATGCCTTGATTAAAATGTTTGTTATTAAAATATAAACAGCTGAAGTACTGACACGTGACTCTTCTCTCCACCAATCAACGAGCTCCTCTAGACCATTTAAAAACGAAGTGCCGGTCAGCGCGCATTGATCTGGTGGGTGTGTTCGGTTACAAATTCAAACGTACCGTCTGATACGTCTATTATTTCGGCCAAGACGGGCGGGGTGGGAAAGACCAGACTCCGAACTAATCCTGTCCACCAGCGTGCCAAAAGGGTGATTAAATCAAACTTACCCAACGGGGGGGTGGGGGCGATCATCTGTGAGGAAACCACAGATCCAATAAACTCTGATAATTCTCAGAGTACTGTGTTCACAAAGTGTTAACTGTGTAGGATCAAACTATAATGCAGTTCAATCCGAACTATGTTAAAGTAAAATCCATGACGTTAAAGGCGTTTCTTCTACTCTTGCAGGCATTTAACTCTTTCAAACAGATACATTCACGGACTGTACGAGCTGTGTAGGTTTTATAGAAAGATTAATATGATCACAATCTTTATTCACACGTCAAATAAAACCTGAAAAGGTGAGACAGAACAGCATATTTGGAGTAAAACCCACTCTAGTCTGCATGATTTACGCGTGCCTACTTTGCGAAGCGGAGGAGCACATGCCGTGGCTGTCACCCCCTCGTCTCCAACTAGATAATTCGTCTTTGAGTTGAATGAGTGGACATGAACTGAGAGCCAGGGAAAAAAAGGACCCCGCAGTTTTACTGCTTATTCTCGCCGTGAGGAGCAACCTCTCCACCCACCTCCCCCATTTATTGAAATACATTTGAGCTGCAGTCATAACGAAGATGCAATGATGAGTCAACCGCAGCTGAATGAGTTCATCCCCCCTCCGGAGTGCCCCGTCTTTGAGCCCAGCTGGGAGGAATTCAGCGACCCTTTTGCGTACATCAACAAAATACGACCCATTGCGGAGAAGACTGGCATCTGCAAAGTCCGGCCGCCACCCGTGAGTTTTTTTTATTGTGTTTTTTCTTTGTTTACTTTTATTGTGTGCGGCTGCTGCTGACAATTTCAGCAGGCAAAGTTGTGTTTTTAGACAGGTTTCAACATGGCGGATGATTGCGGCTCCGAGTGTCAGCCAGCCCTCAGCTCGGAGTGTTTTTACTGAGGTTCTCTCTCTCGCACAGACAAACAGATTCAGAAGCAAATTTACTCAAGTTTTCAAAACAAACAGACAGACGTGTGTTCATTATAACAGCAGCTAAAGGAGCAGAATAAGAAAATAATAAGAATAAAAACGTTAAAGTTTTCCTGCGTGCTCATATAATGGAAACTGTTTACGTTGGCGCAGAAATGCTTCCTGGACTGGTCGCACGGAAACGGCTCGGCACCAGCTTAAAAACCAGCTTGCCTTGTTTAAAAATCAGTGAAATAGTTATTTAAATTTGCTTTAGTCCAACTTTCCCAGCAGGATTTGACGGATTCGCCTGTTTATTAACGGAGCTGATGGTAATGGGGCCCGTTTAAAGCTGCGGTTGCTTGACAGCTAACGGCTAACGTTCCGTACGTGCTCGGTGACCAACTGTTTATGGAGAGCTCAGTGGACTCAATGGACTTTGTGTTTTTAACACAGTTTGTCATTGTTAACACCAAACATACTTATATGTCACTATTCAGGGTTTTTAATGTGTTAGCCAGGTGTTCAGCATAGGTAAAATATCGTTATGTCCTTATTATTATCACCATATCTTATGTAATATTGTCATTTTTCTAATTGGAGGAAGATACTGACATAATCCACACCTGTCTAATATAACGAGTTAAATATTAAGTCTTTTTAGGACAAAAAATGAGGCAAGTAGTGGTAATTCTCTCCCCATACTTCTCCAAAATGGACATAATTCAAGTTAATCTCCAACTGACCTTATTTCTGATGAGAGAGGGTTTATTTAAGGGTGTGTCCGAGCTTCTACGCAAATTAGATAAACGGCAAATACAGCTGAAATAAATGATGTTACTATGACTGATGGCTGACGTTATTTGTGCATCTTATCTGTGTGTTGGTTGAAAAGAGAAATAAAACATGAATGTCCTGTGTGGAAATGGCTTTCTTTGATCTGTGCAATCAGATAACATGTAAGCTGTCTCTAGCAGGAGTTAGGAAGCTGTAAAAGCACATTTTACATGGTTTAACAGGACGGGTAGGGGTGAATGGGCTGCAGTACAACAAAAAAAAGATGAGTGGGTGTTTGCTGTCCAAAAAGAAACCTCCATTTGAAATTCATGGCTGATAATGCACAGCTTGTGTAAACAAAAGAAGCCTGCAGTGAGAGTCTAGGTTTGTCCTCACAGGGGATAGCTTCTGGATATGTTGGTTGTCTATAATATGAATCTTTTTAAAAGGGATTTTTATCATTTAAGAGTACTTGAGAAACAAAGTATCTCACTCTAGCCTGAACAGCTTAAAGATATAAAGTACTTTTGGATTTGCTGCTGACTTAAAATGCATTTCTTTTTCAAACTAAATACCATATGGTGAGAAGCAACATGTCCAAAAGGTTTCATTCAGTCATATGCTGGTATATAAAACTGATTCCACATCACATTTTTTTAGCCAAACTCTGTCACTCGTACATTGGTTTTGTGTGTTTTTGTGTTAAGAGGACAGCATTGAATATCCTGGAGGGCTGCATGGAGAAACCACACAGTGTGCATGTGATGTCCTGTGTTTTTCTTTTGTTGTTATATAGATATGATCAGTCCTGAGATGGCCTCCTTTTTTTTTTTGTTTCCTTTTTTTTTTTTTATCTTTTTTTTTTTTCACATGTATTAACAAAGACACACAGTCTTGAAATGAAGAAGACGTTGCAGCACAACCTGTTTTTGATCAGTGACTCCTGGGTGCACAGTATGTGGTCAGTGTAATGTTTTACATGGATCAAATGTTCACTCTAGAGCTTAGTAGCACATATGCAAATGATTTTCACTGGTATCTTAAGGCGGTTTGTGGTTAGCTTCTCGTCACTCTTATTTGTCATTTTTGACTTCAGCTTGTCGTGTTCAGACCAAAACTTGAACTTGTAATGTTAACTAGTGTGGTCAGACTTGTGTGTGGAGGATGGTATAAAAACAAAATAAAAAAAACAAAACAAAACAAAAAAAAAAACACGGTGTGCTTCCATATGTTTTTAAAGCGATTGTTTCTCTTTTGGGCTAGGGCATTTGTGGTTCTAATCCGGCTTTGTCTGCAGACGATAAAGTTGTGTTGATGCAGCTATTGTAACTCTGACCAGCACTCCCATTCTAGTAAGAAGAAGGAAACAAAGGCCTGTCCAGACCCAGTAAATCTAGTGTGTGACATGTTGCATGTTATACTGTTAATGTCACAGTAATATTAACTTGGTAGGTGGTCACTTAGAAAGAGAAATGAAAAAGGCTTTGTACCATTTTAGGAAATATTGCTGTGAATGAATTTTGAATAGCATCCAGAGCTATAGACTAAATTTCCAGGCTGAGCTGAGTCAGGTCACATGATCCATTTACATAATCTTTCATGCTAATTTGGCATGTTCCCTTTTCTTTGCAGTTTAGTGTCAGTAGGGCTGTGGCTCTAAGACGTGAACGTAGTGATTTTAAAACAAACCTGACCGTAGCTCAGTGCAGATGACTTCATTTGATTATGATACTCATGCAGTAACAAGTTAATGTATCTCCACAAATTACTCTTTACTTGTAGGGAATAAAAAAGCATAAATATGTTAAAATTAAATACTAATTTTGTGCATAATTTGCAATTTGAATTTCAAATTTTCAGATTTAAGTTGTAGGTATTGCTTTTGAGCAGTAATCCAGTGTTTGGGGGGGAAATACTAGCCTATTTTATTTCTATTGGTTTTTTTTTTTTTTTTCCTGAAAGCCTAAACACAGTGTTGAGTCCAGATTTTGAGCCATAAAGGAGAAATGCTCTGTTAGAGCTGGCGTGGGTTTACACACTTTCAGTTTAGAGATTTATATAGAGTTAATAGATTTTAGTTTTCCACACATTAAAAAATAGTGCATAAACAGACTAATGTTTGTCTGAGAACCAAACAAATTTGAAACCTGAAACTCCAGAATGAGCACTTCTGTCTGTTTCTCACCAAAATAAATGATCAAACCACATCAGTCTGCTACAGAGCTTAACTTCTCTACCTTCCTGTTGGCCAGCATGGTGCACTTTATGTCTCACTTGAGGACACTGTTTCACAAGTTGTTTTTCTCTGGTTTGTAAACAGTCCCACGTAGGACAAATCAGCAGGAGCTCTGTATCCATCACACATTTTAATGAGGGCTGAGTGAGATAATCCTGCTGACTCGTGGGCCATCACTCACTGACATCGTGTTCTCTAGTCTTGCAGGAAGTTGTGTGGTCTTGTGTGGGTTGGTTTGTTTTTAAAACACAGCGCAAGTGCTTTAATATCAGACATGTCTGTGTTGTATGTCAGTAAGACAGTTGTGTGAAGTTGACTTCTTGATACTTGTGTTTTCCATCCTAGTGACAGTTATATCTTTTTGATAAACAAGCCATTTTTATTACAAGGCTCTACATCAAAACATTTGAAGACTTGAAGACATTTGTCTCCCTTTAGTGTTTAGTTTTACAGCATCTCTAATATTGCCGGCAGTTGAATGCAAATGATGTAAATCTCCTTATTTAGCATGTAGTTTTGTGCACGCAAACATTATGTAAATGTAAAAAAAAATCAATATTTAATCAGCCATTATTCGATTACCAATATTGACTAACCTGATTCTTTGCACCCAGCATGTTTGCACAGACACGCTATGACTTCCTGTAGTTCTGTTTTTAATAACAGTCTGTGGGTTTACTAGAGAAACTGCAGAGTGGGTGTGTAGTCAGGATTAGTTTTAGATTTTGGCATCGCCTGCAGGCATGGATCAGGGGACAGACGTAAAGGTATCCCTCTGAAGTGATAAGAAAAACAGTCAGTGTCTTTTCTCCTCCAATGTTCCTGTTCATATTTAGTCAAGAACTCACTTTAATTATATTCCACACTCTGGTGCTCTGAATGGTTTAATAAAGTTTGAGGAAATTGTTTTTAATCCTATCCCACATACACTGCACTGCAGATGCACATACTCACTAGTGCACCAGATCTTGAGCTGAAACTGGTCTGCAACAAAAACAACATTTAATCTGTTCGAGCGATTTTTGCTACAATCGATAGGGCCCAGCTGGTTTAGGGAAATGCTTTAAAATGCTTTTAAAAAATTCTAAGTATATATTCAAGACCCTTGATTTGATTAAAAGATTTAAGTCTTCAATTTGAACTAATGATGAAGCTGAGAGATGCACACGGCTGAAACATTTTGTTGGTTTGGTGTTTTTGTGAAATTTGTTGACAAGACATCTACAAGAACACTAGCCTTATCGTTGACAGAAACTTGATTGACTTCACTCACAAGAGCCTTGTTGTACACAATGTTTCTTTGTTACATAAATAACTGCAAAATAAATTAGCTTTCAAAACCTTTTTCAGTGTGATGGTCAAAGATTTGGTATTGTTTTGCTTAATCAAATTTTTTTTATTATGATTTCTCACAGGACTGGCAGCCACCATTTGCCTGTGATGTTGACAGACTGAAATTCACACCCCGGATACAAAGGCTGAATGAGTTGGAGGTACATTCATGTCGTTTATTCATTATGTTTATATATTTGAAATGCATAAAATGCAGAAAGTATAACTGGAGTATTTGGTAAGTAAGAAAATCCTTTCAATTGATGGTTTTATAGTCACATTTAAGAGTTGTTGCTACATTGTTCCCTACTTTGTCCTTTTTTCCCCAAAAGGTACAAATTTAAAATAAACTTCAAAATGTTGTTAAGTTGATGGTTATCATGGTCAACTTTGATTTGTTTCTTTAAAAAAAAAAAAAAAAAGGAAAAGAGAGTAGTTGACAACACCTGGACAAAGGTTACTAATTTGACTTTTTTTCTACTGTAGTTAATGAATGAACAAATGTTTAATATAGAGCATTAACTTTTGTTTCACTGCTTTTAGGCTCAGACCAGAGTGAAGCTTAACTTCCTTGATCAAATAGCAAAATTCTGGGAGCTTCAAGGATGCACTCTGAAAATCCCTCATGTGGAAAGAAAGATTTTGGATCTTTACCAGCTGAACAAGGTATGTACAAACCTCAGCTGCTTTTTAAATCAGTACTTTGTAAAGATCATTTATTTATGTGTATGCACAATAAAATATTTATTTATATACAAATGTAAAACCGCATCCTACACATACAGACTAAATACATGATTGCTGTTTTTCCAAGCTGGTGAACGAAGAGGGAGGCTTCGATGCAGTGTGCAGAGAGCGGCGGTGGACTAAGATATCCACCAAGATGGGTTTTGCTCCAGGCAAGGCTATTGGCTCTCACCTGCGAGCGCACTATGAGAGGATCCTTTACCCATATAACGTGTTCCAGACCGGAGACCATCTGCCTGTATGTCCTCTATTTATCATGTTTTCTTTTCTGCAGTAAACCAGCAGTAACTAGATACAGTTGAGTGGATGTTTATAGGAAGAGTTCAGTCTGTTAGGTGCCTTTTCAAACTACCCAGTTTATTCTTATAATTATTATAATCCCTAATCTACCAGCTCAAAACAGTATAATTATAGTTGACAGTATCATAATTTGAGGAAATTGTTATTTTACTAGAGTTTAAAGTGGTTCTTTGGCCTCGTCTTAGTTTGGTCCTAAAAATGAAACCGTTATTAAACAGTGCAGGTATTGAATGTTTGGCCTCTCACTGAAGCGCCTCAGTTACAGCATTCTGTCATGCTGATGAAGCGGTGAGACGCAGCTGTCAGGGACTGTTTACTTATGGCTGTTACTGCCACTATCTTCAGAGGTTGGACACAACAACTCGAGTACTTGAACACCCAGTACAACAACGAGCAGTCTCCACAGAATTTGCCATTCCAAAGTGAAGATACGTAGTCTGGAAAACAGTCATCTGTTCTAGGGGCAAGGTATTAAAAATTCAGCAGTGTTGTGTGGACATCCATTAAGCAGATAACTCAATAATCTTAAGATATTTTGATACAGAAAAGCAGACGCAAACAGGTTTGTTTCACTTAGTCAAGGTTGTTTGGTGGAGTTTCACTTCCCTCACATTTACGTACTTCCTTCTGCAGAGGGCCACCTTGACCAATGACACTAAAGATAAAGAGTACACCCCTCATGACCTGCCGCAGCGGCAGTCTGTCCAGCCTCAGGAGACCTGCAGCATCGCTCGACGAGCAAAACGAATGCGATCTGAAGTGAGTCTGGTCTCCCCCTCTGTTCTGACACTGCCACTTGTGCCATGTTTAATTTATTATGTGCATGAAATGCTAATGTCTGTTCTTAAAGCCAGAAATTTACGTAAATACACCTATTCATATCCTGTCTACACACAATAGAATTCAGGAATGATTTGACAGACCAGCTGATCTTTATCTGGGTTGGCACCATGGGCATTTTGCATTTTAAGTTGCATGTTCTTCACCCGTTGCCTGGTATAAAAAGATGCCCTTCATACTTATTGACGACCCAGTAAAATGTACCACAGTTTTTCTCTCCAGCTCACACTCTCTTTGTTTCTGTGACTCTCACAATGACTCCGACAGAGAGGCTGTGTTAAAACCGAACCTGGGGAAATCTGTGAAAACCGTCCCAATCTCAGGAGGAGGATGGGGACCTATGCTGCCAAACCACAACCTGGTAAGAACAAAACAAAGCAAGCAGAGAAAAGAGGAATGTATTGATTAAAATGAGTGACTATTGGATCTGAAATCTTCCATTGAGCCTTCATTCATGTTTTTCAGTGAGGATGGCTGTCGCTGAGGTGAAAAAGGAGCCAACTGAGCATCCGACAGTTTATGAAGAAAGTATATTAAATAAGATAAACAAACCTCCCTTGAATAAAGTAAGTAAATTTTGTATTCTAATTTAAGCTTACATCACTAGTATGCCAATATTGTGTAAATAAAGAGTTTTTACATGTTGTATATTTGCTCTGAATGACAGATATCAGAGAAAATATGATAACAAAGGCAGCGTTCAGTAATGTTCTGTCTACTCAGGTGGACCAGTACATGTGCCTGGTGTGTGGCAGTGGGACCGCTGAGGACCGCCTGCTGTTGTGTGACGGCTGTGATGATAGCTATCACATCTTCTGTCTGATCCCTCCCCTCCATGATGTTCCCAAAGGCGACTGGAGATGCCCCAAGTGCCTGGCTCAGGTGAGCTGCAGACCATCCCCTCTGCCCCCTGGGAGCTAAATCCTAGTAGAGAATCTCATAATTAGGAGTGAGAGTATAATCCCCTGCCTGATATCCACAAACAACTCAAAGTGTGTTTTCTTATTTGATATTTCTATATATTTTTCTCCCCAGGAGTGTGGAAAACCTCCAGTTGCTTTTGGCTTTGAGCAGGCCAGCAGGAGCTACACCCTCCAATCTTTTGGAGACATGGCTGATTCCTTCAAGTCAGATTATTTCAACATGCCAGTTCATGTGAGTTTGCATCCCTTGTTAATTGATAACCAAGAGGCTTCCATTAACACTTAGTCAATATGTTTTTGTTGGTAATTACACTTCATCTCAATCACTGGTTTGAGTATTGTGGGTAATAATGTCACTTATATATGGATGAAAGTGGCTCTTTCTACATGAAGCTTTATTTAAAATTAACTATATATCCCACATAGAGATGAGAAAATAAGGTGCATGATATTGATCTGGATGATCATGGCTATTAATAAATTAGGAAATTCTCATAGCTATGTTGGAATTTTTTTATATATGAGGAGGATATATACTCATAAGAAAAAACATAATACTAGATTTGTTTGTAACTCTGATATCTACGTGGATTATTCTTTACTGATGTGACACCACGTACAAGACATTAGACATTATGTCTATTAATAAGACAGAGAAAGCCCCATAAATGTTATGGGTTGCATGAACAGAATGAATGATAACATGCAGTAAAGAACATATATGTTTACAATTGGATGTGAACATATCTTGTGTTTTAAAGTCAGGACTTGTATTATAGGATACAAAGCACATCTGTCACACCACAGACATTGATTGTTGTAACTTTGTAACTGCTAAAGCCAAAATAATATTTCAGTAATTTGAATTTATTCTATTTATATGGTAAACATATCTTCAAAGACTTCTTAGGCAGAATTTGGAAGATCTGTGAGGAAAACTGCCCTGGAATCTCTGTTAGAGACCAAAGTCATAAAACAAAGTGACAAAGGAATGCTTTGATAACACACTACTAAAGAGAGTCCTATATGCCTTATCAGATGTTGTCCTCCCCCTCTTTCACACAACACATCCTGTGAGGTACTTACTGCAGGAAGAGAGTGAAAGAGGTGAAGAGGTTAAAGGTCTTGCAGGAAAAAAGATCTCATAAGCAAGTTTGAGACAGAAGATTTAGTCACACTGAATTCCTGAAACACCACACTCTCGTCCATGACATATTCTAACGTGTTGCAGTGATGGTACACACGTTTTCCTTAGACAGCACACAGTCACATCACGTCGTTTTCTTGTGTGTTTTAGATGGTTCCTACAGAGCTAGTGGAGAAGGAGTTCTGGCGTCTAGTCAGCACCATTGAGGAGGACGTCACTGTAGAGTACGGAGCAGACATCGCCTCTAAGGAGTTTGGGAGTGGTTTCCCTGTGAAGAACAGCCATTTTGAAGTCTCTTCTGAGGATGAGGTACAATCTGTCTCCTGGTACTGGGATGATGTATTACATTTGTCCACAGTCAAAATTCATTTTTCCTGTTTTCTTTTTTCATTAATTGGTTTCATTAATTCACCAGATTTAAATGTTTCTGGAAACCTTAAAAATATGTAAACCATTGACTCTGTGAAACCTTAATGGAAAAAAATATGTGATCATTGGGTTGTGGGGGAAATTTAACTTTGCAACAATCAGATGTCATTCTACATACTTAAAAATAATACCCACACTTGATACTTAAAAAAATATCAACAAAGCAAAACTAACATCATATTAATAAAGTTGTGTTTTCAAACCAACAGTCAGTGTTTCCAAAAGCAATGTGGATTTTTGCCTGGTAGACATGCCATGATAACTACGGCACAGGGCTATATTTGAGTAGGAGGCTAAGCAAGACCTGCCTCTGACCTACAGCATTACCTGAGCAGCGGCTGGAACCTGAACAATATGCCGGTGCTGGACGCCTCGGTGCTAACTCACATTACAGCTGACATCTGTGGGATGAAGTTACCCTGGCTGTATGTGGGCATGTGCTTCTCCTCCTTCTGCTGGCACATTGAAGACCACTGGAGCTACTCCATAAACTACCTTCACTGGTAGAGTGCACTCTCTAAACTCTATTGTGTATCTATTGTAGTGAATTTAACATAGAAGTTTGACTTTCTTACAGCAGAAACAGTCTAGTGTTTTCATAAGAAGTTCAAATTAAATGTATTGTGAGGTAAAACAAAACATCTATTGCTGTACTTGGTGTGTCTTTGTAAGTGTTTTTCACTCATGGTTTTAACTGCATGTGCAGGGGGGAGCCAAAGACTTGGTATGGGGCTCCTGGTTATGCTGCAGAGCACCTCGAGACAGTCATGAAGAACCTGGCACCTGAGCTGTTTGAGTCCCAGCCAGACCTCCTTCACCAGCTTGTCACCATCATGAACCCCAACACACTGATGAACAACGGCGTCCCGGTAACCTGCTCACTGTTGCACTCATTCATTAATCATCATATTTAAATGTGTGAAACAAAGCTGGATGTCAAAATGTTTTACATGTAAATGTCAGACATCACAGTTGCATAGGAAGGTTTGCCTTGCTCTTTTGGTTTCAACGAAGTAATGTAAATATTAACCATGTTGCAGTGACTAACTACTAGTACCTTTTTATTATAAAAATAACAATAAATCTAGATTCTTGAGTAAAACAAATATAAATAAAGACTTATGAACTTTGCTGATCGTCGGTTCCTCCTTTTCTTACCCATACCCAGATCTACCGCACCAACCAATGTGCCGGCGAGTTTGTCATCACTTTCCCCAGAGCCTACCACAGCGGGTTCAACCAGGGTTTCAACTTTGCAGAGGCTGTCAACTTTTGCACTATGGACTGGGTAAGAAAATTTGTCCTGATCTGTTGATGCATTTTGGCTCAAATGTTGAACCTCTGATCCATCTTCTGTTCTGTTACTGTAAAATCATCTAAATTTGGTGTTCATGGGAGTTGTGTTCCTGCCCTTAGATTTCACTGGGAAATGTGTGTTTCCCCAGCAGTAACATTTAAGTATGCTAATGATAATTTATGAAAAAACGGAAGTGGTGAAAAATATCTTTATTTGTACAGCAGCTTGCCTCCTGGGATGCAGACCAAAGTGCTTTACAAACCAGGATTAAAAAACAAAATTACAAATCCCTCATCGCTCCTAAACTCCAACTTGTTTGTGTATCTTCTCATAGATGCCCATTGGCCGTAACTGTGTGACACACTACCGCGAGCTGAGCAGATACTGTGTCTTCTCCCATGACGAGATGGTGTGTAACATGGCACTTAAAGCAGACACGATGGATGTGGACCTGGCGGAAACGGTGCAGAAGGAGATGGCCATCATGGTTGATGGAGAAGAGGAGCTAAGAGAGAAGATCGACAAGATGGTGAGAAGTTCTCCTCTTCAGTTCAGTAAATTAAGCAAGTTCAGTGATGGCAGGATGTAGTTTTAGTATTTGAGCAACTGTAAAAGATCCTGCTGGTAAGGTGCATGTTGTTGTTACTACATCATCATCACAGTTAATTGGACACAGTTGACATTCATTACAGTCTAAAGTATTGAAACAAAACACATTTAAATAATAGAAATAGTTGGAATTTAATATATTAATTTTGGGGCAGCTATAGGAAAGCTGATGTACCCTCAATGACGCATCATCATGAATAAATTAAAGAAATTTTATGTTTATCACGATAGAAGATTTAGACCAGGGGACTTTATTTGTCTGCACCACCTCCTCATTTAGTTCCTCCGTCTCCTCTGCGGCTCTAATGACTGGGAATTTGTTTCCCCAGGGTGTGGTGCAATGTCGACAAGTTGATTATGAGTTGCTTCCAGACGAGGAGCGGCAGTGCTTCAAGTGTCGGACCACCTGCTACCTGTCTGGCATCACCTGTGACTGCAGTCCTGGCAAGATGGTGTGTCTGCACCACGCCCAGGACCTCTGCTCCTGTCCTCATAGCAACCTCACACTCCAGTGAGTCTTTAGTAACCACAACAACTGCACATACTCACCCCTTAATTTGTCGCATGTTTTGTTTTTACTACTATTGTAAATCATCTGCTTCAGCTAAGTTACCTCTAAGGATTGCAGCTGCTTCAGGTTTTTCCCAAATACTATCATAAAAGAAACTCTGAATTATGTAATTGAGAGCTTTTTTTTTTTTTTAAATACAGTTACCACAAGATCACAAGTTAAATATTTCTTGAATCTTATCTCGAAATATCAAAGCTTGTTTTCTCAAGATCATGAGATAATTAATCCATCTTCTGATAATGAATGAAAAAGGAAAAAAAACGCAAGCATGACCATTCTCAGCTTCGCTTCGGTACATACTTCCATGTTTCACAGCTGCGTAATATTTCTGACCACAGTTCACAAATAAATCCTCATCCAAAACAATAACATAAGCATCAAACTTGAAGAAATGGGCAGCTTTGTCAAGAGTACAATAAAGACTTTTAACTGAGCAACTGTACGTATTACAGCAGAAAGAACTTAATTGGGTGCATTAGCAAAAATGATCCCTGCTTTCATTATTTGTCTGCAATGAAATATTTCTGTGACCAAGTAAAGAGATAAAGTCACACCAGGAAAGTAAGCATGCCATTTCTGAGGCACTGACATGGGAGTATGTAATAGCAAGGTGAATTTTATCATCAGCTTTAATCTGATTAGATTGTACGGATTCATTTAAAACGTCCTAATAATGATCGTTCTGACAACGCATGCTTGTTTGCTTTTTGTAAAGCTTACATTTTCATAGTTTTACTCATTATGCATGTTGCTGAAATATTTGATCATTTTAATCAGTTTTATTGCAGTAATTAAATTTGCATTAGTTACAGTTTAATGTTTCTTACCCTCTTGACAAACTGCTGTTAAGTGTAAAAAGAAGATGTACAATGCCTGTCTGCTTTCTCACGTTTACAATTGGTGTCAAGTAGGACAGATATGTTTTTTTTTTTAACTTGATGAATGAAATTAATCATTTATCCATTGATTCTTTTTCCTTTCCCTCAGTTACAAGTTTACACTGGATGAGTTGATTCCCATGAAGGCATCAGTAAAGCAGCGTGTGGAATCATATAAGGACTGGCTCCATGATGTGCAGGACATCCTGGAGAACAAAGGAAACAAGAAAAGATGTAAGAAGTCAATTTTAAAAAAACGCCAGTTTTAAAAACTGTTCCAGATATTACCAAATATTTCCTTTACCACTTCATTCTAAGGAGATCCAGTCATTCATTGCAGCTGTATTATAATTTCAAGCTTGAAAGAGTCTGCACTGCTTTCTGGTCAGGTTTGGAGGAGCTGCATGGCCTAGTGGAGCAGGCAGAAACGAAGACATTCCCACAAACCAGCCTCCTGGATCAGCTGCGCAAAGTCACATCAGAGGCAGACAAAGTTGCAGTGATGGCACAACAGCTTCTCAATGGAAAGAGACAGACGAGGTACTACAAGATATATAATCCACAACCATAACACAAAATATATGACATCGGTAAAAATCAGCCATGTTGATTCTGACCCATAATGCATCAAGCTCACCATTCTGTGTTTTCTGTAAATTAGTTTTCCCATATGTTTTTGTTGTGAGCTAGCCTTTACTTATCTGTAGCATTGTTATTGACTCCATGGTATCATTAAAGGAGATAGTAGGGCTCATTTACTGTTTTGTCAACTGTGAAAAGTGGCAGAACAAACTTTAATTTAAAGGCACCTGCATCGCAGTTTGGAGACAATGAATTTTTAGGTCTTTCAGACATATTTGTCATCTTGATGCATGCTTTTATAGATCTGTTTAGAAGTTTGTGTGTGTATTTTAGGTATCGTTCTGGAGGAGGAAAGTCTCAAAACCAGAATGAGCTGACTGTGGAAGAGCTGAGGTGTTTTGTCCGACAGTTTGACAACCTGCCATGCAACATCCGACAGGCTCCTTTACTGAAGGTTAGTGATTAGACACAATAACTTTGTTACATCCATTGTATAATTTTTCTGACCACATTTTTAAAATCATTGAAGTTGAATTGGTAACTTTGAGAAATCAGCACATATTAAAGCTCTTCCCTTTTCTCTGCCATCCTACTATTAAGTCCAACGACATGAATATTTTGTTTATGTGAGAGACTTTGGTGTAGTTTTTGAAGTGTGGTCCCAGTAGTCAAATATCTCTAAATTCCTGTTATGCAACCACCAGGACCTTGTTGACCCGGGTGGATGACTTCCAGCAGTGCAGCGAGCGTCTCCTCTCTGATGAGTCACCCAGCCCGCTGGAGCTGCAGGATCCTGCTGGACGTGAGCCTGGGCCTGGACGTGGAGCTGCCTCAGCTGCCCCTGCTGAGGGAGAGACTGGAGCAGGCCCGCTGGCTGGAGGCTGTACAGCAAGCCAGCAGCCGGCCAGAAAGCCTCTGTCTGGACACCATGAGGAGGCTGATAGACCAGGGCGTGGGCTTAGCCCCTCACAGCTCTGTGGAACGAGCCATGGCTCGTCTGCAGGAGCTTCTGACGGTGTCTGAGCAGTGGGAGGAGCGGGTGCTCAGCCTCATAGAAGCCAGGTGAGGACACTGAGCTGCACTGGGTCATATTTCCAGTAGCTACCCAAACAGTTTCCAAAGCTTTTATTTTGTTATCTGTCAGACTCCGGCTGAGGTTTGGGTGGAGAAAAAAAACAGATGGACTACTTAGTCATTTAATGAGGGTATGATTCATTTACCAGGTTGTAAGTGGGACACTACATCTATTTCTTCCCCTTAATGTTCAATATTTTTTGTTCTCGTTTTTAAAGTTCCTGCCTTTTTTTTCCCATAAAACAATACCCTGAAACAGTAGTATTGTAGGTGCCTTAGTTTTATCATAAAGGTATCAATTTACCATAAAAAACAAACTGCAGTGCACATGTGCAAACACACTATCTTGCCAAGAGAAGCTTTTCTGTTCGGTATTCAGGAACACTCCAGTCTGGTTTCAGCTGTTAATCTGCTGTAACTTTGTTACAATACAGTACAGTCTGTATTTCCAAACAGTGAATACATGTTTTGTTTTTTAAATTTTATCTTGTGTGACATGAAGTGAACGTGTGAAATCAGCTTTAACTTCAGACGATGCAGAGTGAAATGTGCCCAGTCTGCAGAGCTGGATCATGGTGGATAAAGAGGATCATGGTGTTGTGACAGTGCTTAACCCACTGATGGCTGCACCAAAGCTACATGCTGTAAAGCACCCGACTATGCCATAGCAGGCGCTTAATATGCGTTGAAATTTGAAGTCCTTTTTACTACAATTCAGGACTGAACCAAGAGAGAAGGTTAACTGACATGGGACATAAAATAAAATCTGATCATGTATGCTTTATTTACTAACGCTCAATTCACCTCACAGGCCGCCTCACAGCATAGAAACACTTGATGCTGCTCTACAAGAAGTAGAAAACATCCCTGCCTATCTGCCCAACTGTCTGGAGCTGAAGGATGTCATCACAAAGGCCAAGAAATGGCTTCATGAAGCCGAAGCTCTCCAGGTAAAATATACTTCAGCTTAAGCTACACTGAATGTTTTAGCAGTTAAAACGTGGTCAGAAAAAAATGAGAAATCTTTGTTTGCATGCTTGCAGCTTGGGGGACGTATTCCTGTGCTAGACAGCCTCTCTGAGCTGGTTCTCAGAGCAGAGGGCATCCCAGTGCAGCTCGACCCACTGAGTCGACTGGAGGCCCTTGTCAGCGACATTCAGACCTGGAAGGAGAGCGCAGCCAAGACATTCCTACTGAAAAGCTCCCCTTTCTCCCCTTTCTCTCTCCTCGAGGTAAGTGGATATTCAAAGGATGTGCTCCCTTTCAAAGCTGTTGTCCAAATACGTTGGGGACAATAAATAATTATTTTAATGCTTTTAATGTTTTCAGGTGCTTTGCCCGAGATGTGACGTCGGGACTGGCCATCAGAAGTCAAGAAATAAAAAAACAAAAGAAACTACACAGATGAGTAAAAAAACATCAACTAAACTGGAGTCTCTGTGTGATGTGGAGAGAGCACTCTCGGAGAGCAAGGACTCGGCGTCTGCTGTGAGTAGAGCTGTTGTATTTCATGTTTCAGTGCAGTTACAGTGTAACGTGGCTTGTTATGACATGTTTTATTACAACTAACAGCAAACCACACTTAAGTGAGACTTTCAGACCTAATAGCAGGACGAACGCTCTCTCTATGTCATATTATCAAAGAGAAATAATCTGTAGAAACTTTATTTAAAAAACACATACTTTAATCTGCAAAGGCAGTAAAGCATACAATCCCTGTATTATACTTTCTAGCTGCAGCATGTGCTGTTAGATGATGAAACTTCTTATTTTTGTAACTGAGCATAGAGTAAAAAACGTACCTTGTAATTCTTCTCAAGCACTGCCTCTCAGTCAACATCTACTCTGCCATACCTAACAAGCTCAAAGCCTACATGTAGGTGATGCCCAACGCACAGCAATGAACTCTTTAATTTTATCGATTTTAAATTTTAGTTCTTTCCTTCGTAGATGGCCACCCTCGCTGAAGTCCGCCAGAGGGAGATGGAGACCTTGTTGGCTCTGCGTGCTTCAAATGAATCCAAGCTTCTTCCTGCTGAGAACTGTTGTCCTCTTAGTGTTTGTGTTTGCCAGAAGGCCCCCTCGGGCGCCATGGTGCAGTGTGAGCTCTGTCGAGAAGTTTTCCACTGTGGCTGCATCACAACAACCGCAGACCTCGAGTATGGCCAAGCCTGGCTCTGCCCGCTTTGCCAACGGTCGAGGAAACCCCCCCTGGACAAGGTCCTGCCCCTGCTGGCTTCACTGCAGAGGATTCGGGTTCGCCTGCCAGAGGGGGATGCCCTGCGCTTCCTAATAGAGAGGACAGTGCGGTGGCAGCACAGAGTTCAGCAGGCATGCACAGAGGGAGCACTGGAGAAAGTGTCAAAGATGGTGAATATAGTTGAATATATGAGACTACTGAGTGTTTCTTTATTTATATAATTAACTTTTTCTAGTGACAGTAGCTTGATGGTGACATAGTCAAACATGCTAAAGTTGATTGATTGTTGTTTCAGGGGAGAGGTGGACCTGAAGTATCCTCACATCTGACTCAGGAAATAAATGGTTCACCTTTTCACATGGAGCATCAGTCTGTTCCACTCCAAGGTGAGTGTTAAAGCTTTAAGCACTTTGCATCCACACATGATGTTTATTTCTTTTTTTTAAATTTCATGTCTGAACTCTCTGTTGCTCATCACATTTGTTGCAGGTCTTGGTCCTGAGCTGGAGGAGCTGATGGTGGAGGGATTCCTGCTGCAGGTCACTCTGCCTGAAACTGAGCAGTTGTACAGATACCTGCTGTATAAACTGGTCCCCCAGCCCTCACACAGCGCCCCCTGTGGGAACAACACAGACGAGGACCAAGAGTCTCAGAGTGGGAGCCCCCACCACATCAAGGTAATGAAAATGTATTGCTTGTGCATCAAATTTTAATTACACTTTATATGAAATCACTACATTTTTGTATATCTATTGTAATATTCCTTTCTCATTGCAGAATGGAGTCTCCAGTCTCAAGAAGGAGGCAGTGAACGGTCAGAGCAAAAGGACCAAGCGACGTAAGGAAAGCTCTGACTCTCAGCACAGCGAGAAAGCCAAGAAGTTCTGCAAAAAGAAGTCCAAGAAAAGCAAAGAGAAAAGCGAAGAGCCCAAGAGGACGTGTTCTCCCACACACACCGTGTCTGACCCTGCTCCTTCAGATTCAGAGGAGGACTATTCACTGTGTGCTGCACCATGGTGCAGAGAGCCAGAGGGCGACGAGGTTTGTCCTCTATGTATACTATATACATCAACCAGTCTGTGTTTTAAGTCATTTGTGTTCATATGTACAGTACACAAAGTGATGCTACATGAGAAACGGACTAACTCGTTAAAAACACATTTTCCTTCCTCATCTTGCTGCTTTTCAGGTAAACTGGGTCCAATGCGATGGCAGCTGCAATCAGTGGTTCCACCAGATCTGCGTGGGACTGTCTGCTGAGCGAGCAGAGAAGGAGGACTATATTTGCATAAGCTGCACACAGCCGAACTATGACAGTGGAGAGTGAAGACCAAAAAGAGACTCTGAAGGATCAGCAGTTTTGTTGCAAGCCGCAGCACTTAAAGTGGACACCTGAACTCTGCGTGCCCTGTGGCTTCTCTCCTCTTCACCCTCTGGCTTGCCTTTAGTGAACATGGTGCTATTTACTGTTTTTCCAGAGTTACAAAAGACTTCTGTCACTGTTTTCATCAAGTGGCTGGTTTTCCTTCAGCTAATCAACTAATCCTTTCTGCAACTTTCCAAGACTAGATGCAGGTGTACAAAACGGCAAAATGTTTGAAGAACTCAACAGCGCAGGGATTTTTCAACCAAAAAGAAAAAAAAGTCAATTTGACATCACATTTTAGAACGGCTTTTTTTGTTTGTTTGTTTTTACATGCATCTGAACAATGTGAAACTTATCTTTCTCTTGTAGAGTAAATATTATTTATCTAAGCAATAACTGAACAATTAATTGATGTTCAGTTTTCACCTGAGCTATATTTGTGCTTAGACATTCTTTTGATAGATTGCCTTCTTGAAGCAAAAACCTTGAAGAATTCACTTTATTAATCCTGTGATATTACACAGTTCAATTTAAGTTTGTGAACGGAAATAACTTGAATCAGAAACCAGAGAGCGATGACTGTATCCGAGCTTGTTGATCCAAACTTGCACCTGAATATTTTCCCATATCCCTCACTGACTTTGATATGAAGTCCGGTTCCCTTTTGCGCTGTCTGTGGAGGAAGAAAAAAAGAGTCCTGGATCCCTTGTCATGGTGAGACTTGATTATGTTCACAAAATGAAAATGAACTGTATGACATCAAAGGAATGTACATTTTGTTTGAGGGTGGACTTTCCCTTTATTGTTTAGGATGCAAATATTGTGTTGGACTTAGATTTAACACAGACTGTGTGATTTATTTGCCACGGGTATATGACCTTTTTCTGCTCCTTTGGGTAAATAATATAATTCATATGTTGCAGTTTGCATTATAAAATAAAAATGTTTGTTCCCATGTGTCTGGACTCATCAATTGCCTTAGTGCAGAATGACAAGTTCAATTTGATCAGAACTGAACTGTGGTTTTCATGTTTGATTCTCCAAACCAGCTGAGAAAATGGAGAACTCAACTTCAAACAAATGAATTCACCACAGAAATGGAGTGCCAGTTACGTAACTGCCTCACATTGTCACTGCATACGACCTTTTAACTTGGTTTTGAAAGTTTGCAGATTTTCAAAATGGTTTCCAAAGTTAATTAAGTGCATCTCATTTTCTGTTAGTGTCAACATAAAATGTGCAGAAACCACTAGGCTGAGTGGTGGAAGAAATGGAGATGCACAAAATTCAAGTGAGGTTGTAAAAGGGGAACTGTTCTACTCAAATCTTCTATTTCAGGAACTCAAAACAACAGGAAACAATCCTGCATCTGTATGTGTTTGGGGAATGTATTTGATTTTGTACAACTGAGAAAGAAAACCTTTAAAAAAAAAATACTTTGCATAACGCATGCTCTCAGGTGCATTACTCATATTATATTCCTGCCTACATTTGAAAGCCAGTTTTTAAAAGGTACTTTAAGATGTACACAAATAGATTATTTTGCTTACACACTCATCTTAAATCTCAGTAGTGCATGCAAATACCAAACTCTAATTTCACATCCTGAGCAGCTTCACCACCTGCTGCTTCCTTCAAACTCTCATTTACGGAGGTTTTCCTTCTTTTTTGTATTCTGAGATACACTTTAACATTTACTGGTACCTGCAAATGGCATTAATCTAGATGATCAACAGTCCTGCAATAAACCCTGAATGATTATAATTGTTTGTTTTTTTTTTTTTTTTATTATAATGTTCACTTTTTGTTGAAACTGTTTCAGAGAAGTGCTGCTTCGCCTCCTAAATGTAAGTATTCAGGGTTTTCCCTTAATTTGGTAACTATAGGTGCTTCTAATAAACTGGTTATCTGTATATAACTTTACTGTTTTTCTGTCTTTTTCTTTGACGTGACAGGTTTCACTTTACTCACAAAGAGGCGCCAATTTGGCTCTACACATTTTATTAGGGATTCATTTATTATTGTCATTACAAACCTGGTGTTAACAATGTTTCTTAAACTGTGTTAAACTGCTGTTCCTTAATAGCTTGAGTCAAGTTGAAACAAAAGAAGTTATTATTAATCATGAGTGCCTGACAGTCCTGACTCAGGGCTGCTTTCCCGCCTCGTTACCTGCCAGACTGAACTCAGGGAGTACGCGCTCTCATGTGTCGCCATTTTCCGCATGTTGTTGTTAGCCTGCTAGCTAAACAAACGAGTTGCACCGTCTGGCGGTGAATCAAAGTCCGGCTCGGTTTAAGGGTCCCGGCGCGGTTCGTGTCGCCAGTCCAGGGTCAGTCCTGCCCCCCCTCCCACCCCCGGCATGGAGGAGGAGTACTACAGCGGTGGAGGAGACTGGGAGGGTCCGGACGGAAACTTGGTGAGACTTGTTGCTGGTCGCTAGGCAGCGTTAGCTTAGCTGCGGCTAATAAACAAGCGGCGGTCGCGTTGTTGACAAACATTAAAGTAGAGCCGACGCAGAGGAGCAGAACACAGACATGCAGAAACAGATGTGCAGACAGAGACCGGACAGCAGCTGAAAAGGGCTCCCTTAGCTCATTTAGGCTAGCTGACATGAACACAGCAGATACAGATTGCAGCTAAACACCTGACTGACATCCACCTGGTTAACATGAAGCTCTGCAGGTGAACACTCAATGCAGGATCCATAAAACACACACAGGATCTCTCTCTAACACACACCCATGTCTAATTACACACACTCGCAAACACACACTGTCATACACACACACACACACACACACACACACACACACACCTGTGTTAAAGTTTAGTTTATTAAATCCATCAAATTGATCTCTTGCTGAAGTCTGTATTGTTTTTTAATGTGATGATGCTGGACAGATTTTATTCAATTTAACGTACTAATCCCACACTGAAAATACTCTACTAGGTTAAAAGTAAGACTGAGTATGTGTGTTAGTATTGTCAGCTAAATGTACTCAGGAGTATCAAAAATACTTGTTTCCTGTCAGTGTTTTTCTGTCAAATCTGATGAGCAAATATGTCTTTCAGGAGGATTATGTTGAGGGGGAAAATGACGGCAAGATCCAAGAGGACTGCCTGCAGAAATTCTCCAGCAGGGATTACATCATGGAGCCGGCCATCTTCAACACCCTCAAAATGTAAGCACCTGTTTTCAAACGCAAGAAGAAGTGAATTCTGAATATCTTATATCATTAAAAACACACCTTCCACCCCACTGTGAAGCACACAAAACATTTCTAAATGACAACGAGACAACAAAGTAAGTGTGAAGAGTTTTGAATCATAAAGACCCGCTGAGATTTGGATGATAGAAATCATGTTCTTCTCACAGGTATTTCCAGGCTGGTGGCTCGCCAGAACATGTCATCCAGCTTCTCTCTGAAAACTACTCCGCCGTGGCTCAAACCGTCAATTTGCTGGCAGAGTGGCTCATCCAGATGGGTACGTAGGTGACATTTTCTGGACTTGGAACAACATGACAACAACAAAAAAACTTCCAGCAGTTGTCTAATGGCCTTTAATTAATGTGTATTTTCTCTGTTTTGCCTGCAGGTGTCGAGCCAGCTCAGGTCCAAGAGCGAGTAGAAAATCACCTCAAGAGTCTCCTGATAAAACACTTTGACCCTCAGAAAGCAGATTCAATTTTCACAGTTGAGGGAGAGGTGAGGTTTCCAAATACAAATTTTACAAATAACGGATAGTCTATGTAAGTGTTTAGTTGTCAAGGTTACATTTAAGTTAAGCTCTCATGGTTCAAACCAACCTGGTTTCCCTCGTCTCCAGACTCCCGCTTGGCTCGAGCAGATGATCGCACACACCACGTGGAGAGATCTTTTCTATAAGCTGGCAGAGGCTCACCCAGACTGCCTGATGCTCAACTTCACTGTAAAGGTACGGTAGTAGTACTGAGAGTGAAGGGAGTTTATTATTTTAAGTCACCAATATTTGATCTGTTTTGTTCATTTGCTGTAAAATTAATAATAATGAGAAGCAAGAATTAGTTTTTATTTATTTTTCTCATCAGATAATTGGAAAATAGGTTTGTGTTGAAACAATCATTTAATTGATCCATCAAATTATTGCTGTCTGCTAGACTTTTGCTAATTAAATATGAGGATTTAGTTGCTTTTTATGTGTCATATCACTGCAGTGAAACATAATAAATATCAATTTGGCGACAGATTTGTTCTCTTCTAATGTCACAGATCACATAATAATTGATGATTAATTGAAGTATTTGTTAGTTCAGTGATCTGACAGATCCATATGTAGCACTGCTGACTCCTCTTTGAAGTTTTGAAGAGGTGTATGCTGCAGTTCACATTTCTACATTCATATCTGAAAACGACTCTTTCAGAAGTCTTTGTGCGTCACGTCACATAGTGTGTGTGTTCAGCTCATTTCAGACGCAGGTTATCAGGGTGAAATCACCAGCGTGTCCACAGCATGTCAGCAGCTGGAGGTTTTCTTCTCGTGTTCTGAGAACGTCTTTGGCCACGCTTCTGGATGGAGGAGAAGAAAACCTGGAGAAGAACCTACCGGAGTTTGCTGTGAGCTTCACTTTTCAATTTTATTAAGCATGGTGCTGTGAAATATAAGAGCTGTTTTTTAAAGACATTTATCAAGCAGAACTCAAAGGAATGTGAGAATTTTCTGCCTTTCTGTTTTATGTCTTTGTAAATTGAAGATATTTGACTTTTGGACTGCTGGTCAGATTAAACAATCTGAAGACGTGATCTAGGGCTCTGGGAAACTTAATGGCTGTTTTTCACTCTTTTTGTGACATTTAATAAACCAAAATATAATTTACCTCCTCGTCTTATGTAGTGAGAGTCTAGTCCCAAAGGAAAACAGCAAGCTGTTACATTAACACAACTCTACTTCCTCTGGTTGCTGTGTGACAATCCTCGCTGAGTTATTCCCTCCTCTCTCCTGTAGAAGATGGTGTGTCACGGTGAGCACACTTACCTCTTTGCTCAGGCAATGATGTCCATCCTGGCTCAGGAGGAACAGGGCGGGTCGGCTGTTCGTAGGATCGGCCAGGAGGTGCAGAAATCGGCGCATGAGAGGTAATTTAGTTTCTTTCTCATCAGAACTTCACCATAATATTCAGATTTTCTATTTTAGCAGTTAAACTAGATCACATGGATACAATGAACTTAGCAACAAACCCAAGATCATTAAAAGTGTCTGTAAAAGGAGGCAAACTGTTTGGTTCCTGTGTGTAGATGAGATTTAACCAGTTCTGTGGTTGTGGTTTATATCACAGAGGTCATGATGCCAGTCAGATAACCCTCGCGCTCGGTACAGCGGCAGCCTACCCTCGAGCCTGTCAGGCGCTGGGTGCCATGTTGTCGAAAGGAGCCCTGAATCCTGCAGATATCACAGTCCTGTTTAAGATGTTCAGCAGCATGGACCCGCCTCCTGTGGAGCTGGTGAGGACGTAGCGTCTTTGACCTCTGTTTACATCTGCAAGATGCTTGTTAAGGTGCCAGTAACTCAAATATTTCATCTTTCCCGTCTTTAGATCAGAGTGCCGGCCTTTCTGGACCTGTTCATGCAGTCGCTGTTTAAGCCTGGATCAAAGATCAACCAAGACCATAAACACAAATACATCCACATTTTGGCCTACGCTGCCAGTGTGGTGGAAACATGGAAAAAGGTACAGAGAACAAGGATGACACATCTGTGTTGTTGAATAAGTTAGTGACACAGTAACTGGTTGTTTTTGTTAGTCTAACTAAAGTGAGTCTAACTAAGTTTGTTTATTATAGACTACTTATTTCCTCCAAGATTTCCATCTGTTTTCACCGTAGCACCTGTTTCCTAAACTCTCCATCACATCTTCAACCTTTCTCTCTGTTCAATCTCAGAACAAGCGGGTCAACATCAATAAAGATGAGCTGAAGTCAACCTCCAAAGCCATAGAGACTGTGCACAACCTGTGCTGCAATGAGAACAAAGGAGCTACAGAGCTGGTGGCCGAACTCGGCACTTTGTACCAGTGCATCCGGTGAGTGGATGGCTGAGATCCATGGTGTTATTTTTGTGCCTCATTCCCGAGTTCACAGTGGGACTACAGCAAGCACATTAAGTATATATTGAAAGGAACATGTTAATCTGAGCAAACAAAAGTCTGTTCTGTTTCTGCTAAACTCTGCAGAGTACAGTTTTTACGAAATTCTGTGTGTATTTTCAAGAATCTGTATTGTGTTGTATTTTCATTAGTTGGCCAGTTAACACTAGAAGTCTTAAAATTATTCATCTCCTGAACAAATATAAGCTTTTACTACGTTCCAGTTGTACTAAAAAGAACTAAGTTTTGATGGTCAGCTCTGCTCTCTTCTGATCCCTGCTGACGTCATGTTTGTGTTCAGGTTTCCAGTAGTTGCCATGGGGGTTTTGAAATGGGTGGACTGGACAGTGTCTGAGCCGCGGTACTTCCAGCTGCAGACAGACCACACTCCAGTACATTTAGCTTTACTGGACGAGGTATGACACCACCACCAGCTGAAACTTTAATTTTTGCTCTATTAAAGAAGCGGTTGAGCTCAAACATGAGTACTTCCTCCCCACAGATCTGTACGTGTCACCAGCTGCTGCACCCGCAGGTCCTCCAGCTGCTCATCAAGCTTTTTGAGACGGAGCACTCTCAGCTGGACGTCATGGAGCAGGTGTGTTGGGGTTACTCTGATGCTTCTTAGTTCACTTTTCAACAGAAGGGCTTTATTTGTTTTTTTTTTAAGCTGTGCTGCCTCTTAGCTGACAGTGCGTTGGTTTTATTTCCCTCCCTCAGCTGGAGCTGAAGAAGACTCTGCTGGACCGAATGGTTCACCTGCTGAGCCGTGGCTACGTCCTGCCGGTAGTCAGTTACATTCGCAAGTGTCTGGAGAAACTAAACACAGGATATCTCCCTCATTCGATATTTTGTCACTGAGGTAACAACAGCTTCTGAGCTCAATGGTGGTTAAATAAATCAATCAAATATTTGCCCCATCACAGAAGTTACACTGTGTCTGAAAGTCTCAAATTGTTTATACACTCAAGGCCCTAAATCTTGAATGCAGTTTAAGAGTTTTTTAAATTAAATTTTACATTAATTTGCTTAAATAATCCAAGATTTTTTTCTTTGTGTGGACAATTCAGCATTTCAAGTAACAGAAACTATTTTGTAATGTACCAAATGATATTCTGGCCATATATGAAAGGGATTGCTCGTATTAATGAACAAAGAGAAAATCTTCACCCGGATCTTCAGCTCCCCTCAGCTTTACGGAGCTGTTCGGCTGCAACTTTACTGTTGTGGTTCACTCACATATTGTCATTTTCGTCTGGAGCTATTTTCAGTAAAAAAAAAAAAAAGCTCTAAAAACACTGCAAACACTACACTACACCAAGCAGCAGGCAAACAAGGTAAACAACAAGATGGTGAACACGGTTGAACACTTAGCAGATAAAGACCCAGATATTTGTCTCAGGAGATGGTGGAGAACAAAATAAGAGCTAAAGAGAGTGAATATTAGACATAAATTCATCAGGGGGCCACAAACACAACACCAAATAGATAATATTGTTGCTGCCCATCAGTTGGATGTGTAAATAAGCAACAGTTTGCTAAAATGTGGAAGTTGTGTTTCTGCTGTTCCCACTGGCCAAACAAATCAGTTATTATTTATCAAGTGATCATTTTGTAAAACAGGCTGCTGGGTTTATAAATATATCAACTAACCTTTTATCAGAAAACATTTGTAACTTCACACATCACACTCCAATATTATTTGTTGTTGTAGGTGCTGGATGTGATCGCACCTCCTTACACATCAGACTTTGTTCAGCTCTTCCTGCCCATCCTGGAGAATGACAGCATCGCCGGAACAATCCGCACAGAGGGAGAACACGACCCCGTCGCAGAGTTTATCGGTAAGTGACCTCGGGGCATTCACGCAAAAAGCTTTGCAAGTACAAATTTGTAAACGTCCTCATCATCCTCTTGAAGCACTGACATGTAGGTAATTATTTTCATCTTTTTCAGCTCACTGCAAGTCAAACTTCATCATGATAAACTGATGCGGAAAGGACACTGAAAATGCTCTTAGTGGAAATTGAGATATGGAGACCTAACAGAAGATCTGTTATCTCCGTGGTAACGAAATGATCTGCTCGATGTTGAAGCACATGACTCGGACATGGACTGTTCAGTTTGAACGATTAGTTTCTATTGAGGCAACAAAAAGGCAAATGTGAACGAGCTGATGGAAAAGTACAGTAATGAGAGGAGAAGCCTCTGAAGATGCAGCTACATGTTTTCTTTTTCACCTGTATATTTGATTTTTCTATATTTTATGTTGATTCAAGCTGTTTTAAAATAAAAAAACATGAATATGTAATTGCATTTTTTTCCAATGCAATCATAAAATGTCCCCGTCATATTTTTATCATTAAGTCACTTAGAAAATGCACAAGTAAAAGAGCCATCACGACTATCAAACACATGCCAGTCTTTAAAGTTCCCCATTCCAGATCTTCACACATTATGGGGACAAATGAAGTCTCTTGATGTTAATTTTCCTAAGTGCACACATTTACAGATACAGTAATTGTATCTGACGTTAGTGAGAACTGACAAAGCTCTTAAACCCTGCAGAACTGTACTCGTACTCGTTTTGTTTATTTTGTTGTGGTTGGCTTATTGTTTTGTATTTCAAAGTTTGAGAGAACCGTAATTTCAATTCTCTGTATGTCCTGTACATGCTGCAGAATTTGACAATAAAGCAGACTTTGACTTTGAGAACATTCAGATGAGCATCAGACATGTTTTTTGCATTGCGCAGAGCTCGTTTTTATGGTACACAGTATCAACCTGTAATGGTCAAAAAAAACTTGTGGTCAATATAATTTGATGACATGGTGCAGCAGAAAAAAAGGTGGACAAGTGGGTTAAGATGCTGGAGTGGCCTTACAAGAAACTGCACTCACATCACCTCAGGAATCCCTTTCTGAAGGAGAAAACCTTTTTAGAGCAACTACAGGCAAAGAGATTGATGCTCAAAGGACAGATTTTGTGTGAAGTATCACTTCTGAAGTGGCATGTTTATTGGCACAGTCTAAAAACAAAACAACAGTTTGCAATTTCTGCTGAATTTCTTATTTGTAGATTGCTCAGTGTGAAAACAAGAATCTATACTTTACTGCTAGTTCATGTAAGGCACACTTAAAGATTTTCTTTTTCACTTGTTCACTGTATCAGGGTGGATTGCATTATTGTCAACACATTAACTACACACTAAAAACATTCGGAGCAGTGCAGGACAAATGATAAACGCTGTTCTTTGGCTGAGTCATTGAAAACTGAACAGCTGTCGAGTCCCCATGCAGCACTTGAATTTAGCTGTCTCACACAGATTAACTGTATAGATGTGTGTTAATACATCTGCAGACCTCACTGTAATGAAAATAAAAACACCTGCATTGATTCAAGCAGGTCTGATATCCACCTGGAAGCCCCTGATGCCGAGCAGTGACACCCCGATCATAAGTGTAAAAAAATTTAAAAGAAAACTTCCCTTTTCAACATTTTTTGTTCAAAAACTTTCCCTTTGCCCAAGACAAGAAGATGCGTGTGACAGCATGTGGTGACGACCTCCGACCTCTGTGGGTGCTGGTCTCCCCTACAGGTAGGACTTTGGGACAACTGGGTCTCCGTACATGCAGTCCTCCTCCACTGCCAAGTTGTATGTGCTGCCACTTCCTCCCTTGTAGGCGCTGGTCACGATCCTGAGCCAGCCCTTCTCACCCTGAGGGGAGGGAGGAGATTAATCATTAATCATTGATTGTTGTAAAGTTCAAGCTTCTCAGATGTGGGGATTTGCTGGTTTTCTATGCTTAACAGATAGAAAGATGTTTTTATTGATCCTTCGAGGGAAATTAAGCTGTCATAGCAGCCTGGCACATCAAAATACAATAGAATGCACTAAAATACTCAGGAACTCACAGAAAAAAAGACAAATGCAGTGGACATTCAATATACATATTGGTGGGGGGCTGTGGGGGTTGTGAGAGTGGGGTCGTAGCTCAGAGGAGCAGTTGTGGGCCTGGATTCAAACCTGCTGGAAAAACTGGTTTAACTCTTCCAGTTTCCTCCTGTAGGCATCATTACTCTCCTTGATACTGTGCTTTAACTCTTTGTACCCACTTGAGTTCTGCTCATTCTCCGACCTAAAAGCCCTCTTTTTTCCACTGAGTAGGGACTTCAGGGTGCCGGGAGAGGACAGGAGGACGATGAGAGGCCGGTGGGTTTGAGCAGGGACATCCTGAACTGTGGCGTGTTCGTGGGCAGACTCAGGGCTTATAAACCGGTGCTCAGACCTCAGTCATGTGACTGGCAAAACCACATCGTGTGTTTGACAAGGAAGTCACCAGCAACAGAAACACACACACTTTAAATAACAAAATACACCTGTAATTAAGTTTTGAAGATGTGGAAATACCTTAGGTTTTTTTATCCACAGCACAGAAACAGACACACACTTTAAATAATGAACAAAGTAATTCAGACCCAACTGTAAAAAAAGTTGACATCATGTACTTCTATGTGCCAATCAGAACTGTCAAGTCTTGATTAGACCACACATCCACACAGTCCTGATGAAGCTGATTAGAAGGCTTTTTTTGTCTGTTGAACTGTTGATAAATAATACCTAAGATAGTTTTCTGAAAATATACAGGAGTTTGTTTTCAGGAGGTTTTAAATGATGACTTACAGAAACAAATCTCTGCAAATCTTTTTTTTTTTTTCAGTTTTCTGTTTGATTAAGCCTTACCCATGGTTCTCCCCAGGAGTTGCGTACAATCCAGTACTCAACGCCGTTCTCCACTCCCCACCCTGCCACTGACACAATGTGGTTGATGAAAGGATTGTCCTGATATTCAGAGTAGAGACCTCCGGTGTAGGCGTCCAGCTTGTCTGTGGCCATAATCCCACAGCTGGAGAAAAACAAACAGCATAGATTACTTACGTTGTATGGGTACCAGTGAAACAACGACATGTCTATATAATAACGCAAATGAATCCAGCAATTGGACAACAGGAAACAATGAGTCTTGATGTCTCAGTTCTTTTCATTTAGCCTGGTTTCCAAAACCTGGTTCACCGAACATTTGCTTCCAAATGAGTCAGTAAAAAAAATACTGTATAAGTAATACTGTATAACGTCATACACCAGCTTTACAGAGTATTTCTGGACTATTTGAGGTTACTTGTGCGATAATTGTCTTAAACATTGCCTGGTCTGACTAGCTGTATCTTTTGTGTCTTTTTTTCACATTTTCTTAGAGTTTCTTAGAGGGAGCCAGGGGACAAAAGAAGGCCTTGGTTAACAACGTTGTCAGATAAGCCACAACATAAAAGTGGCTTTAAATGCTTTATAAATGTACATTTGTTTACAAATTTTTTTAACAGCGAAATTATTTTTCTTTGACATTGGAGCCTCATTACATCTTACAGATGTAACTTACTTTTTGTGATCACTCTGAGAAATGTTTATTTATTACCAACATTAGAAATGTGACATCACGACCTTTTTTGGGACCAACTGGAAGGATATTTTGTAGAATCAAATAAATATAAATATAAGTATAATATATTATATAAATGTTGTATAAATTCTTTTCATTCAATTTCTTTATTTGTGTTCCTTTGTGGGGCAACAACATTGTGAAATACTTCTTACCCATTTAACTTATATATGTTTATGTATGTTATATATGTTTGTTCCATAACTGAGATCTTTCTTGTGTCAAATGTGAATATACCTTTTTCCAGCAGACATTTTGACTTGTTATACAGTCTAAACCTCATACTATAGTGATCATGTCAGTCCAGGTCAAATTGATCACTAGAAATTGTTAGTTTTAGTGTTAGTTTATCTGTAATCATTTGTGTTAAATTAAGAGTTTTGATAGGTATAAATGTTAACAGAATGGGATGTCTACAGGTCTACAAAACAAAAGCAAATCATTCGATCTATCATTTGTAAACCTGATTGGTCCATTAGCGTAGATCTCTGCCATCATCTTCTCCCTCCCGCTGACGGCTCCATACTCTTCCACTTTCCACAGGGTGTAGTTCTTCACAATGTTGCACACCCCAAAGGTGGTGCAGGTGCCACACTGGTTGAAGGGTTTGCAGTCTTTAGAGAGGGACACAGAACATGCACAGCTCAGACTCAGACAGCGTAATTGACTGTGACCAACACTTTGAGCACTGAAGGACACTCACTCTGGTCTTTAGCCTGGTAGTTATTGCAGGTCTCGTCTGGGATGCCGTGTTTGTTAGCGTACTCCCAAACCCCGCTGTGATCCCCTCCATGGCAACTGCCGGCGTCACCGCAGTCGATCACGTGCTGGACAGAGAGGTAGGCGGATGGCCACGCTCCTTTCCGCTTAATGTTAATGCGGTCTAGTAAGAGAGAGCAGATGCAGACCTTAATATACAGTTATGTTCAAAATAATAGCAGTCCCTCAACAGTAGCAAGATAAATCACCTTTTTTGTTAAAATTTCAACCTCTACACCGCAAGTAAGTTTCTGGAGGGTATAGTAAAGGTATAGAAAACCAACAGACCCAACAGGCCTGCCGTGCATGCTGCTGATTTTGTGAAGCTGAATGATTAACCGAAAGGGGTGTGTTCAAAAAAATAGCAGTGGTGAGTTCAATTAGGGAGAACGTTGATTATGTGAAAAAAAAGGTGTTAACAGGTGGTCCTTACTTAAGGATCAAGGCAACTGACATTGCATATGCTGGCTGTGCACTTGTCCTGAAAAACTGAGTAAAATGGGTCGGGTCGTTCAAGACACTGTTCTGATGAAGAGCGCTTTTTTAATCAAGAAATTAATAAAAGAGGGCAAAACCTACAAAGAAGTGCAGAGAATTATAGGCTGTTCAGCTAAAATGATATCAAATGCTTTAAAATGGCAGCCAAAACCAGAAAGACGAGGAAGAAAAAGAAAAACAACTTCTCGAATGGATCGGAGAATAACCAAACTGGCAAAGGCTCAGCCAATGATCAGCTCCAGGGAGGATCAAAGAAGATCTAAACTTGCCTGTGAGTACTGTTACAATCAGACGAACGTCTATGTGAAGCCAATCTACCAGCAAGAAGCCCCCGCAAAGTCCCATTGTTAAAGAAACAACATGTGCTGAAGCGGTTATAATTTGCTAAAGAGCACATTGACTGGCCTGAAAAGAAATGGCGTAATATTTTGTGGACTGATGAAAGTAAGATTGTTCTTTTTGGGTCTAAGGGTCACAGACAGTTTGTCAGGCGTCCTGCAAACACTGAATTCAAGCCACAGTACACAGTGAAGACAGTTAAGCATGGTGGTGCAAGCATCATGATATGGGGATGTTTTTCGTACTACGGTGTTGGTCCTATTTACCGCATATCCAGGGATCATGGATCAGTTTGAGTACATCAGGATACTGGAAGAAGTCATGTTGCCATATGCTGAGGAGGAAATGCCTTTGAAGTGGATGTTTCAACAAGACAATGACCCCAAACACACCAGCAAGCAAGCAAAATCATGGTTCCAGACCAACAACATCCAACTAATGGAGCGGCCAGCACAATCCCTGGACCTTAATCCCATAGAAAACTTGTGGGCTGACATAAAAAATGCTGTTCATGAGGCAAAACCAAGAAACGCAGAGGAATTGTGGAACGTAGTACAGTCGACCTGGGCTGCAATACCTGTTGACCGTTGCCAGAAGTTGGTCGACTCCATGCACCACAGATGCGAAGCAGTTATCAGAAACCATGGTTATGCAACAAAATATTAGTTTAGGATACTCAGCAAAGTTGAATTTTCAAGAATTTCTTAGTTTGTACAGTACATTTTTGAGTATCCAAAGACAGATGTCAATGCTGCTATTTTTTTTAACATTACATTTCTTGACTTTCTGTGGAATATTATAAAATTTAATGACTTTTTCCAATTTTCTTTCTTTGAAATAGAATGTGCAGTGTCCCCAATGCATTTGTGTTCATTAAAGTACTATTTATTTAAAGAATTTTGACATTTACTCACCTTTTTAAAGACACTGCTATTATTTTGAACACAACTGTAAATGGGAAATAAAAAATGTCTGACAAGCGCTTCATGTTTGCCAAACAGGAAGTGGAACTTCCACGTTATATTAAACCTATGTCTCATCAGTCACGTGAGGACCTGCTGTTTTGTGTCGTCATCAAACCACACACTGACTTAGTCGTGTTTTTAAAGTCTACCGTGAGTCATACCTGCCATGGCGCTGGTGCTGCCGTGGGCCCAGCAGGAGCCGCAGTATTGGGGGATGTGCTGGTTGCGGGTGGTGCTCACATAGTTGATGCCATTGATGTTCCTCCAGTCCCAGGACTTGGGCAGATCAGAGACTTTTAAATACTCATGAGGCCGAGGAGCTGTCCTATGAATGGACGGGTCATTAGATTCATTAATTCTGGAGCCACAAAACACTAAGCAATACACACACACACAATTAATCAAAAATGTGTTTGGGTTCCTGCTTTCCAAGTGTGAGAATTTGCTCTCTGTTTTAGATCATCATAAAAATATCTTCTCACCCTGGGCACTGAAGGCCATTTTTGAAATTACTTTCTCACATTGTATAGCCTAAAATGATCCAATAAAGTGACTGAATGAATATGAATAATAGACAGATTAATCCCCAATAAACATGACTACATGACTACATCCCCTCACACACACCCATTACCAGTTGCAGCACTTAAAGATAAGATTATAAAGATTTATTTTCATACTCCTCTGTTTCATTTCATTTTCCTCAAGAATCAAGGATCTTTTATTGCCATTATGTTTCCACATAATGACATTTAGATTGGTGACTCCCAGCTGTCTTACATTAAAGCTTAAAAAGTGAGTTTAATAAGTAAATTATAATCTAAACAAATAGCTGCAGTTTAATTTTCTGTTAATCAACTAATCATTTTAGCTCCAAGCAATATATTGTTATCAGCTTGTCATTATCAGAAACTCCAATATATGAACATCTGTC
Source organism: Scortum barcoo (assembly GCA_023238725.1). Lineage (NCBI taxonomy): Eukaryota > Metazoa > Chordata > Actinopteri > Centrarchiformes > Terapontidae > Scortum > Scortum barcoo. Next base: position 19,012,295 of record CM041537.1, read on the forward strand.
AGCCTTTAAGGTCAGTTCTGATGTTTATCTTGAAAACTTTACTTCATGTGCTGAATATCTTTAATCATGTTACAAACTGTAAGACCGGTGCTGAGGGCTTTTAACAGGATTTAGTTTAAACAGCACAATGTTTGGAGATCAAATGTACAGAAGTAAAACAGTGCTGAGGGCTCTGCTGGGTTTACAGTGCTCATAACTTCCTCAACTACTGAGTCACTGAATCTCCTGATTGGTGGACAGTCATGACATGAGACTTTTTTATTTCGTTTCTTTTAGTTTTGATTTACCTCAAGTAATCAAGACCAAGTTTTACTGGAAAGTGAACATTGTGGGCACAAGAGCAAGTTGAAGAGAAATTTTAAGACGATCTTTTTCTTAATTTCTCTCGAATCTAGCTCACATGCACATGTTATAAACAAAGAAAAGAGCTGGAAAAAAACATAAAACAAAAACCAGACTACTGAAAAAAGTATTAAAGATTCTCTTTAAAAAGCTACATACAAGTGTAATGGTCTTGTGACCACGCTGAGAGTAAGCGGAAGGAGTAAAAGTTCAAAGTGGAAAAGAGTTTGAGGAGTTTCCCTTGTGTTAAAAAGTTTTATATTTTAAAAAGTATTGAGAGTCGAAAAATACGAATAATATGCTTAATAACAAATATGTCTAAAGACCGTAACATTTTGATATTTGAATGGTGAAATATGCAGAGGTAACAGTGGACGGAAAACATAATAATGTTAACAATAATAATAATGAAGAAGAATAAAGAAACATTACATTAACAATAGTGCAGCACTTCTTCGGCTAACGTTAGCTTGCTAACTCTATCAGCTGTTTGTCTCACTGTTTACTTGTTTATTCTTCTTCGCGGCCGAAAATAAACAACTGTGTGAACCTACTTCAGTCCAAAGTCGTCTCCCCTCGGTGTGCGGACATAACACGGCTCCTTCTGCTTGAAAAACACGCCGGCGGACGCGAAGGAAAACAGGACAACAGCAGCAACAAAGAGAAGCGGGGCCGTCCGAGTCATCTTCACCGCACCGAGAGAGCTCTGAGCAGCGACGGTCACCGGGAGAGGAGGAGAGGAGGCCGGGGGGTTTGAGCAGAGACACCCTGAACTGTGGCTGGTTTGTGGGCAGCCTCAGGGATGATAAACCAGTGCTCAGACCTCAGTCATGTGACCGGCGAAACGACATCATGTGTTTCACTCGGAAGTCCCCAGCAACAGAAACCAACACACACACACATTAAATAATAAAATACACCTGGAGGGAAGTTATGAAGATTTGGAAACACCTTAGTTATTTTTTTTTTTCTGCAGCACCGTCTATTTGCAGAGGCTCTCGTTTACAAATAACCCAAGCTTCTGACACATGTAAACAAAGGTGACCTAAGCAGTTATGTGAAAATGGACATTACATCTACTTTATGTTCAGCATGTGTAGTTTATTGTGTAAATTATGTGTCAGCACTTTGGGCTGTAAATCAGTGTTACACCATTTCAGTGCTTCCTCTTCTGCTCTTATCGCTGTGAAATCTGGATGCTGGATGCCTTTTGTGATCGGCCATTATAAAGGTTTTTATACCTGGCTTTCAAACCTTGAGCTGACTTTAAACCCCATAATGATCGTCGCGAAGCAATAAAGAGCCTGAATTACATATTATTTATCATCTCCAAAAGTCACAAGAAAACATTAAACATTCACCAATGTTCACTCATCCTGGTATTTTTGTAGCCTGATGCCTAAACAACTTAAGTGTATTAGAAAGGAAAGTATTATAATAAACCGCTAACGACAGAGATCTTGGGAAGAGTAAGACCTGGTTAATTTCAGGTGGGACAAAACCTGTGAGGAAGTTCATTCGTGAATGTGGAAACAGGCAAAACACATTTGAACCCAAAGTTCACTTAAAATCTCTCACCTACATCTCTTAGCCGCCTGGGGTTGTACATATATTTCACCTCACACGCACACAGAGGTCAGATGGCACCGCCTTTATTGAAGGACAACATGATTGTCACAAGGGTGGAAAAGCATACTTGCACTAGTGTGTCTATTGATACTTGAGTAATACTTGAACTTACAGTTGTATGTTGTGCTGACAAAGCATATGTGGCACATTACTCATGTGACACCACTGTGAAACTGTTAAAAAACTGCAGAAAGCTCTCAGTCTGGTCCACAGATCACACAATCCAACTATACACAGGGTGAATACAAAGTGCAGTGGTTACTGAGTCTAGCTTTAATGAACCCAACACAGTATTTTTACACAATATTAGAGACGACATGAATGACAAAATCCTCGCTTTGTATTAAGCACCAAACGTACGATGGCTTCAGATGAGGTGGATATCTGGAAAAAAAAGGTTTATGTGTTGTTTCTGAGGTAACACCTATAACTGTCATTAACTGTAAAGTATAATATGCAGATTTTATAATAATCAATTCATCTTCATCAAGAGCAACTGAACCAGAGAGGTGATCAGTGCGGCGAGTGCCAAGTCACAAGGACAAACGAGCCTGTGCTGTATCATAATCAGGTATAACACACAGACTTACTGGTGATTGTTTTTATTCAGTCAAATTTAATCAAAATGCAGGAAGTTGAATCACAGTTTAAAATGTTTTAAACTCTAACTGGATGAGCTCTCACTTAAACAGTGTGGGTGTGAAGTGGCGGCTGAGTAGTCGGGGTTGGAGAGGGTCAACCGTCTACACCAGCCTTCGTCTCTTGCAGTCACGCTCCATCTGGTCCTCGGACGCTCTGGTGGCTGCGCCCAGAGGAGACACTTGGTTCAGCATGGAGTCATCTGATGCCTGACCAAACAGGGCCATCAGCAAAGCAACACCAAAACCTGTGGCACGCTCCCCCTGCAAAGACAAAAAAATTAAAAAAAGAAAAACATGAAATGAGAGTCAGATTCCAGCGTCACTTCTGTAAAGTTACCCTGCAGTTATGTTCAGAGCTAATGTGACTGAAACCTAAAACCAACCTTCTTCATAACAGTTACTGTGGTGAAGTCATTAAATACATTTCTGGAGACGACACAAAGACAGCGAAGAGAGGAATAAATATAAACAGCCGTCCATAGAGTGTATGTGATTATGGGCACTGTTTTTTTTTTTTTTTTATAAGCTGAATCACAAGACCAGGAGGGAGGGTTACATTTTCATTTAATTTTTTTATTTAGCATAATCCCGGGACTTCTGAAGGGAAGTTATAAAAAAAGTAATTAACAGAATACATAATGAGCAGGTGTAAAGGAATTTCAGTCTAGACTTGTGAGATCAGCAGCTCTTCTGAGTTTCATAAAGTACGTGGAAGAAAACCAGCTGCAGAAATCTGTCTCCAAAGAGGAAGTCAGTGTGTTTTTCTATAGCCAATACTCGCTCTCAGTTTCTGTACCACAGAGAAACTATATCAAGCTTCAATCTTATAATTGGGTTAGTTGGCTTTTACAAGGACTGATGAGGACTGCATGGCTCTGACAGAGAGGCAGCCTGTGTACAAAAGCAGTATGCAGTATGTGCTACTCATTTTACTCAGTTTCTACTCAAACTCATTTTCATAGCAGTATGCAGTAGGAATGTGTTAAACCAATTTATTTCACAGTATGCTGGGCCAGGCTTAGCTGCTTTATGGTTTTGGCAAGCAAAGTAAATAACAGCTAATGTAAAACCACCGTCACACTGTAGCATCCCCTTCTGCTCCAGAAAAGAGAAAGAAGTTATAAAAGTAGATTTTCATGATTTGCCCAAAGATGAACATGAGAGATTCACCCATCTGAGGACTGGGAGGAACCAGATTCACCAGTGTTTTGCTGCATTACTTCACTGCAAATGTAACCTGAGTTGGAGCTCATTCTCTCTGTTTCTGTTGCTTTGTAAGGATAACTATATCCTTGTTGGATAACTATATCCTTGCTTCAGTCAAACAGAGAGCTTTTTCATAAAACCTGCTGATGGTGTATCTTTGTTTGCAGTAATACTGGTTTGACAATAGCAGCACATTTCAATCAAATAAATCAGAACTGATCTCATATCTCCTTTGTGTCATTTCACTCATGCAGCAGTATAACAGTAAGTCAGTCTGATGTGGTTAGTGTGATAAGTCAAATGTAATTAAATATTGGCTGGCTTTGCAATGTGGGAACCAGCAGCCATGGTAGACTGGCCCGATGCATGCTGAAGTTTTCTTCCAAATCAGTATGACATCTAGTTTTTTGGCTAGATTTAACTTTCATTTGCTACATTTTGGCCAAATCAGCACGACTGGTACAGCAGGCAGATTCAAATAGAGCCAAGTTTTTCATTAGTTTTGTCCAAAATGACTTCCTACTGACCACATACTGCACTAATTTTTTAGTTAGTTATTGGTGTTAGTTATTTTTAGTTTATAAATTCTACTGTTTCTGCTTAACATCTGTTAAATACATCACATTTTACAGAAAAGGGTGAAGTTGTGCTAAACTTCAACTGTCAGTGATGATTTAAAAAAGATTTATAAATTTACTGCACATAATAGAGTTTACTATTGAGTGTCTATTGATTATTGTAGATAATGAGTGAACAAGGGATTTATTTTGTTTCCGTGCTGTCTCACGTATGTGCCACATTCAGTGGTGTGATTATGCTGGACAGTTTGATCAATAAAAGTAAGTTTCTCTTTCTCTCTCACTGTCTCTTTTCTCAGATTGCAGGTTTTTGTCAAGCTTAATGGGGAAATCTCTTGGATTTTGCATTACATAACCCCCAAACACCAACACGGTCCCACTCAGTAACTTGTAAACTGTTTGTCCTTGTAATCATTCCTCTTGTTCATACTGACCATTAATAAATTCCCTCTTAATGCACTTTAAATGCAGGTGACAGACAAAATCTACAGTCCTCATTCTGTGTGATTTAATAGGAGGCTTCTGCTGTCCAAGTAAGACAAATGGATATGCATTTACAAATCCATCTGCAGATACAAATGACTTATTACTGGTATAAATGTACTTATATCACTTATGGTGAAATAGATTCAGTTAGTCCTTAGCAGATGTTGGATTTATGTGATCCTGCAGATGTTAATGTGCACATGTCTTTGTCAACTACAGCCACGAATAAAACAGCACAGAATACCAGCATCTCAAGTAAAACACAGTTTGAACAAGTATAATTTCTTATGCCAAAGTAGCACATGTAATCTAAAGTGACACTTCTGTTCGTTTTCTGTTCGGTCGTTTCAGATTAACACATTTCTGCAGGCAGCAAAAAACAAATATGGATGCCTCAGTAAAGCTTCCCATTTGCACTGTTTGCTCCAGGTACTAACTGACTGCACAGTGTCTGTTAGCACACCAAATTACTCACAGCATGAACAGGAGAGGCGATATCAACATGGACCCAGACACCAGGCCAATCAAAGCCTAAGTGGGAACCAATGAAGAGGCCGGCGCAGGAGCTCTGGGCGTTCTCCCGGTCCTGTCAAAAACACAAGGAAAGAATGACAAACCTCAGCAGATGTTACATACAGTCATTTAAGAATTTCTTTTTCAGTCACTTGTAATTGCATTTGATTTGTCTGAACAGTGCTGTATAAATAAATACAAGTGCTCAAAAGTTGTGTAACTACTAATAATACAGTATTTGTACTGTGTTTAAGTACAAATACTGTAGCAGCACTTGTATGTAGTCAAAGAGAGCAACTCTACTGTGTTACATTTATCTCTACTCAAACCATGTTAATATAGAAGCTTCTGCAGTTTCTGTGTGAACTTTTTGCGTTTCCAGATTCTTTGTCTGAGTTTGCGCCACAAAATATTGCAACGTGGCTCCAATGTGAACACAGAAAAATCTTGCTTGATGCAGACTTTAAATTGATGAGTGAAAAAATTGCACAAAACTTCTTTGACTCGCATGACATTTTTTGCCTTAAGCAGATAAAAATGAATTGCCAATTGCCTGATTCTGAAGAGAGAAATATTTAATTTTTGACTAACACAGTAATTACCTATATCTTTAAATTCTCTGTAATGTGCTCCTACTTGTTAAATGAACCAACCAACACATGCAAAAGGTTTAGAGTTAGGGGGATGCTGGTACAATGAGCTACAATTACGTTGGAAAATGTACGTAAAATAAATGTAAATGCAAGTAAAGCCTCTTCTGTGTATTTTCTTCTTCTGTGTAAGTTCATAATTACATTTTTTGTCCTTCAAACTCTCAAATGTATCAGATTTTCATTCCCTGTCTCATGTCTCATGTCATCCTGGCTGTGATGAATTTGTGGTTTGTCACTTACTGCCACAGAGTTCTTCATGTCAGCCATGGCAGAGGTGAACTCGCTGAAGTGCAGCTCGGGGCAGTAAACCAGAGGGTGAGCCAGATCTCCGCTGCTGCGGCCGGCGCGCACACACGCAACCTCCCACTGCTCACTGTTAGTCATCACAGCAGCGTGGTATTTCCCTGTGGAGATCCCCTGGACAACAGAAACAAAAAAAGGTTTTACATGCTATTGACATTTAGGTTTTCCTCGCTCCTGGGGATGTGATGAGGAAGTAAAAAGATGAAATCCTTTCATCGTCATCCTGTGTGTTTCTATTTGCTATGAAAGGTTTAACAACAGTCTGTAAGAGGCCGTCACCCACCTGAGCCCCCGTCAGTGTGGCCATGTCCAGAATTATGTCAGCTGACAGGTCTTTGCTGGCATACACCACCCCATCAGCCAGCACAAGCCTGCCCTCTGCATCAGTGTTGTTGATCTCCACTGTCCTTCACAATAAAAATAAAATAAAAACAAACAAACACATGAATAACAGATTGGATAGATTGCCCCCACAATCGTGCCTGTGGATTTGGCTTGTAAAATAATACTGGATGCAGTTTGTGTGTAATCATACACGTTCTTATCAAAAACAGACTCTCACTTTCCAGAGTAGAGAGTGTGGATGTCATCAGGTCGTGTGGCTGTAGGTCCAACTGAGTTCTCTGCCAGGCAAAACACTGCATGGAGATTATCCTTAAAGCCCTGAACGCAGGAGAGAGTCAGATGAACAAAAACAAGCTCTGCTACAGAGAAACAGAAGAGGCTAAAATGACTGCCACGACAGCTGCTGTGAGATAAGATCACCTCACCCGCTTAATAGTAGCTCTGAAAGCTCCCAAAATGGCAGCAGCTCCACCACAGTCTCTCTTCATACCTGGCATTGTGGTCTAGGAAAAAAAAAAGACAAAAAACAAAAACATCTATATGACACATGATGCTAATGCTGCACATGTAAGATACCAGCTGTTTTTTAAACCACCTTTCTATTTGCATATGACACTACATAAACTGGAACATGCAACAGCAGGCGATCACTGAAAATAGGTTTAAGAGATCAGGGGTGTCAAAGCCCCTGATCTCTAGCCCAGATGACTACAGAGTTAATTCAAAAAGGTCTGAAAACTGTACAGTGAATGGACTAGAACAGTGAATGGGCCGGAATCGGCCAGCTCAGCCCGCCGGATGCCGGATGACTTTGCTAATTGTAAAAATTAAGGAAAGACATAAATTGCATTTATATAAAAGTAACTGCTATTCCTAATCAGTCCACTGGGGGTCGCACTGTATCAGTAAGAGCGTTATGCCATAGACTGTAAAACAAGTAAAGAGTAAGAGTAGTGATTTACACTGAGAACCAGCATTATTATCTCGTTGGCCACGCATTAATATCTCTTTATTTATTTTTTATCAAATGTCACCAGAGGAGTACAAATGTTTGGTCATTTTTAAAATCAGTGCAGTAAGTGCTTCAGCAGCTTAAATCTGCAGTGTTCGCTGCTTGCTTTGTGACGCGTGCGGGGGAATCTGCAGAGAAGAGCCCAGACAGATAAACAGTGGGCTGATATCTGAGTTTTTGGTCTTTGTGTTTCTAGTTTATTGTAGAAAGGCCTTAAAATAGGGTTTAACATCCAAAAACCTCCACTAATGATTTAAACATAGAGAAATATTGTCGTTATGTATGGGTTATTATGCTATGACTTTACTGGTCCAGCCCACTTGAGATCAAAGTGGGCAGTATGTGGAGCCCCTTAACTAAAATGAGTTTGACACCCCTGGACTAGAACACAAAAACATCTTGTGAAGGTGTTGTGTGCTACAGGGGAACATATTTTGAATTGTTTGAGCTATAACATCGAGTTATTCCACAGGATCACAATGACATTAAATTGTGTGGCACAACAACCAACACATACAACATGCTATACAGCTCTACCATGTAGATAAAGACATTTTAAAAGACCAATGCATTATGATTTATTGACTAACTGCACTGTGTAAGTGCAATAAAGTCACGGTGCTTTAGTACTTGATCAACAACTCTTATGAACCCGTTATAAACTTAAATTGTCACAACAGATTCTCACATATCAGATTAAAATAATCAGATATCATATTTTAGATGCATATCATTGATACAGACACTCTGAAACAGCATGCAGGTTTCAGTTTATACAGGAAAACCAGGAGTACCTTTCCCTTGATGCTGAGTCCTCCAGTGTCATACACGATGCCCTTGCCCACCCATGCAATGGTTTGGGTTGCTCCATCTGGTGTATGGCTCAAGACTGCTAAAGCAGGAGGATGCTCAGCCGCCTTGCCAACTCCATAGATACCTGACAGGGTGAAAGGTAATGTTATATACATGTTTATAGCTCTTTTTAATAGCCAGTAAATGTTTCAGTGATTCATTGGATAAAAAAAAAAAAAAAAAACTCTCACTATTTGCAGAATAATCTATAATAAGTCAACAGGTTTATCTAACTCAGAAATGTCGAGTCTTTTTTTTTAGAAACCAAATAGACATCATTCCAGTATCTACTGGGATTTAGCTATGATTAACTTAACATACACCAATTATAAATACCACAGAAATGCTACCTCCAAACCCTCTTTGTTTCAGTTCTTCCCCACGAATGATCACTGGAGTGATTCCAAGTTCAGTTCCCACAGCCCTGATTTCCTGAAAGAGAGATTGATATTTGTGACAGGAGGCTGTACCAAATAATTCAGATTAGTTAGATGTGTTTCTGTAGTAACCTCCACAAACTTTCCAAAGGAGAAATGGTTGCACTTACGTCTAAGAATAGATCGGTATTCATCTCATTACAAGGTGTGTCCACAATGCGAGCTGCCAGCCGCACTCCATCAGCAGCGTTGGAGAGACACTAAACAGAAGAAATGCCTTCAGCTGTAGCAGACTGCAGTTAACATGACCCAGAGTGGTTCAAGAAGATCCTACTAAACTGAATTATTATATAAAATAATATATTAAAAAAAAAAAAAAAAAAATTAAAAGTGAAGATCACAGTGCTATACCTGAAGTTCTGCGGCATCCAATGGACTGCTGTCCTGCCCGATGATCACAAACTCCACAGTGACGTGCTTCTTCTCGGCCCTGCGTGAGGAAGTGGAGCGGCGAGAGAAGATGGGGAAAGACCTGGCGATGGCACAGGACGAGGCGAACACATCGGAGCGCTCACACACCATCTGGAGAGGAAACAAACACTCAAATCAGCCGTCCTTCCACCGGATGACCCAGATTTAAGTGGTACAGGACTCCCAGAAGGAGTCACAGAAGGATGAAACAGCGGTTGAAACCAAAACGCTTGACATCTCTGGATGAGGTAACATATCAAACTCTGATGAGGGTACTGACCACGATGCAGCGGTTGTTCCCTGCAGGCAGACAGGAGCGGACGAGGCGGGACAGAAAGTGGGCAGAGGATGGGCTGTTGTGCCTGCTGACCCGTGAGGGAAGCGCGGCCACCACAGCATGGTTGAGGTACAGGGGGCAGCTGTCCGTGGGGTTCGGGTTCAAAGCACTGAGAGCCGCCTGCCAGATCTGAGAAAACACGAGACAAAATTTTAGATTCGCTGTGTGGATGAAGGAGCAGGATCAATTCAGTAGATGCAGCCTGTGATGTCCTGCTCTCAACAGCAGTGAGCAGGCTGCAGACACAGCTTTAAAAATAATAAGTTTAGCATAGCAAAGACATTTTGCCTCCCAGGAACAATCAGAGCACTGCAAGCAGCAGAGTAATAACCACGCTGGGTAATAATTATCTGAGGAAAATGGAAACCCTTCTGTGACCTTTCAGACTTTCTCAAGGCTCTTTATAGGCTGCCCCTGTTGCACAACTTCCTCTGAGGACTTTGCACGACTATCTGCAGCTTTCATCCCCATCAGAGGCCGTGGCAGCCTTTCAGTCCGGGCGTGACCTTTCATCAGGAGTGCCTTCAACAAGCTACATGCACAGGATGCCTCCCACCCAGTTTATTACTCTGAAGGAAGTTAACTATGTCAGACTTTAACCTCAACAGTCACCCAGGAATAATATCTTAAAAGTTAATGGTAAAAGTTAATCAACTGGTGTAAGTTAAGATCTAACATCTAACATGGACTTGCACTGGTGTTATTTAAAGTTAGGTGACTTCATACTGTAGAAAAAGTGGATTTCTTTACCAACATTGAACCCGTTATTTACTTTTCCACTGACAAATAAAACCCAAACAATCGCTAACAAGAGCTTTAAGATCTCTTTGATAGTGTCTCTTTAATTCAGTATAATTAAAGCTAGTTAATTACTGTGGGTGTTATTCAAACACAATTAACTAACTATATTCAGGAAAATAGTTCATGTTAGCTAGCTGACCGTGTTAGCTAGCGGTGTTAGCTCCCTTAGCACGGCGCTAACATCAGCTGTCATTTTCATTCATAATTTCACCTCCTTGCTGACGACCGGCTGCAGTTTTCCTTTCACTTGGCTCCAGCTGACTTGCTGCAGGGTGGCGTGCTGTCCGACGATCAGCACCGGGCGGGTCTGAGGCTCGGAGTCTCCGGCTGAAGCCTTGAACTCCAGCGATACGTTCGCCATCTTCGAGCCTCACCGAGACGAACGGCTACCGGCTACCGGGGCGGCGACGGCAGCCGGGACGGGAGCGAACCGCTTTTTATTAATCGAGATTGTCAGTGATGTTTGTCGGCATCTCTACCGGCGAACAGCAGCAACTACATGAGGATCAATGTTGACAGCCTAACCAGGAACGACTTTGGTTAATTCAGGAGCCACAATACAACCAGAGCCTGCAGTGCCCCACAGGACACTACACCCAATCTCTCCAGGCTGATGATTTGTTTTTGGTTCACAGAAAACATGAGGAACCAATGAATATGATGCTGAAAATGGTGTGGCGTGCCTTGCATTTTCTCAGGCATTTTCAACATGCTGTTTGTAGTGCAGTGGCATCCCATTACCTTCAAAATGATTTTCTAAGAATCCATCATAGCCAAGTTAGATTTTTAATAAGGAATAAGGAAGTCATTTTTGTCATTCTCATATAAATGAATACACGCCTACATTTAAAAACAGGGGTCATTCCAGAAGTGGAGGACAATTTAGGCATCAGAACCAGAACCAAAATCTACCCTTTATTTTATAATTTTCTGTCATATGTTTAAGAAAACCAGGTAATAAACCATCAAATAATGTGATTCATCCAGCTCAAGCATCAAAGTTACACTTTTTATGAGATGTTTTATTTGTTGTGTGCTATGCTTAGTTCAACCCTGTTATGAATACTCAGGAACCCGAAAAAGTATATTTTTAAAAAAAATGTTTAATAAGTCCTTTACCATTAAGTAAAGAAAGCCACATTCACATTGAATAATCATTTAATTTCAGATAAGACCTGACCTCTATTAATTTAAGCAACTTTTGAAATCTGGCTTGCCCAACTTTTCAATATTTGCATCCTTTTTTACTAATTTCAGTATTAAATTTCAAATATTTGCTCAAATCCATTACACATTAAATCATTCAAACTATTAAAAGGACAATAGGTCAAACCCTCATGAGTTCGGGAAAAATAATTTAAGATTATTTTGATAAAAATGATATGGTAACAGGGTTGTGCAGAGTAACAGGGTTGAATGGATCCATTACTTCGTATTGTAGATCATAATATAAATGTGACAAATAAATACTCAGGAACACAGGAATGTTGAGAGAGAGCTGACTGGCAATTCTGGGCTGACTGGAGGGGTGTTTTCTCTTTCAAGTACCTTCTTCCTGGCATTACACCTCTTAAGAGCCTCTCTCCACTTTTTACGCTGGGCAAGCTGCTCTCTCATACTGCGGTCTTTTTTTCTTCCCTGGTTCTATATCTTTCCTCCACTTCTCTTTCTCTTTTTCTAAGTACCGCTGTCTCCTCTGTTCATCAGCATCACGCCTGGCACAGTGTACTGTCTCTGCTTTTCAGCAGCACTCAGTGTTGTGCAAGAACTCTGTAGAAATTAATTAAAACATTTTAAAATGTCTGTTGTAAACAATCTGAACATGAACACTTAAAAAGAGTTGAGTTCATGTTCAGTTAACAATCTCATCCAGGTAGTTATTGCAACATTGACATACTTATGCTACCTGGTGGCGATAAAAGAAAACCAGAAAATATGGTAATACATTTAAAACAAGTAAATTATGCTACATTATACATACACATTTCATTCACTGTAGATAATAGGTTGTCCCTTTTGAGTGAACTGAATGAACTGAAGCTAATTTTGAATTCAGGATGTTTACCTGTAAGAGTTATCTTCACAAAATCTGAGTGCTTCTTCCACCACTGAAAATGGACCGGTTTTTAGCTGAAATGTATATTTATGTCTTTTCAGGCAACTGGTAGAGTTCAGACTGCTAAAACTAGTCAACATTTAAGGCCATTGAAATACATCCTTCCTGCAGGAGTGCCTCCCAGCTTGGATGTGCACTCTGAACACTCAAAACAACCTGAAACTTCAACCTGAAACTTGAATCTTCATAAAAGGCCGCCCTGCAAGTAAATAGAAAGCTGACCAATGAAAACAGCTGTTTACAGAGGATGTTGAGGAGAAAGCTGGCCACGGCCAACCAGAAAATCCACATGTTGAAAACAGCTTTAGAGGCTTCAAAGGCAGGCCAGGACGACTCCAGGAAGACAACACTGTTAGAGAGAAGCTGCTACGATAACTTAATGTCCCTTTGGGGATCAATAATTTGGTCTATTTATCTCTCCATAACGTCTCCTCAACCCTCCAACTCCCATCCACTCATCTTTTCTCCTTTCTTGTAAAACATCTGATATGCCTCATTAAAATAACAATAATAATAATAAAATGTATTCTATCTAACTATAAACTTAATATTAATAGAACTGTTGTAAGATACATTGCAAACATGGCTCTTAAGATACTTTATGCTATTTATTTGTTATATTTGAACAGTGTTACTCCTGGGGCACCTTAAACATGATGTTGAGTAAGTCAGGGGCCTCTGGCCAACCACCAGAGGCCCTAATCAGTCAAGCTTGTTCAGATTGGATTTAAATATATAATGAATATTAATGTCTGATTAATGAACAGTAGAGACTTTGTATTGACATTATACAAAGATAATTGATGTCTGACTGTTGATAAATAATAAAAGCACACACATTCAAATATTTTTAGCATATTTAATCAAAATATTTTTTTTACCTTTTTCTTTCCTTTTTTTTTACAACTTTTTCTATACATCTGCTTCTACTATTCTATCTATCACCATTTTGCAGCCAGTTTGTAAGAAGCAACAACGAGCAGACACCCTCCTCAAGTGGGCGAGGAAAAACTCCCAAACTCTGATAGCAGAGAAACTGGGAGACACCTCGGGAAAGACCACACAAGAGGAAAGCCCCTTTCCTGGGCTGGATGGTATCTGCAGGACTACTGCCATCATTTTCTTTACTCCCACTCTTTACAATTATTCTTCACTTCTCCTACGTCTCAGGCTGAAGACCTCTGTAAACCTCTCCCAAAACGTCGGCCTCCCCTTTGTCCCTTCTCTAACCTGCTCCCCAGGCTCCCTGCTCGACTGACTGACGCCTACACCCTCAGAGAGCCTGAGGACCCTTTGCCAGCAGAGAGCCTGAGGACCCTTTGCCACTGCGGAGGCCTCGGTTTATTCCCTCGGTTCAAGTCCTCCCTGGAGCTGGACCTCCCCTCGCTCTGCTGCTGCAGCGCTGGTACCCCAACCCTTTCACAGAGGAAATTCACCTCCTCCCTGAGATTCTCCACGAGAGGCCTGTGGCTCGGGCCTGCTTCCTCCTCCTGCAGCTCCTCTCTAACGGCAACCTCCGCTCCACTGAGCTGCCTTTCGCCCTCCGTTTGCAGCAGCGCCTGAAGCCTCTGGACCTCTCTCTGAAGGGCCTCATTGTGTTGCGCCATCTGTCTCTCTCTCTCCATGAGGACGGTGACTTCCTGCTGCAAGCTTTCCTTCTCTGCCTTCAAAGCCTCCTTCTCTTGCAGGAAAAGTTTTCTGGAATCCTCCACGTCTTCCCAGTCACTTAAAGTCTGGGTTTCTCGGTTTTCTGTTTCAGGGAGCCTCTCTATCGTGTCATCCCTGCTTGAATTACCCGTCAGTCCATAGAGGAGCTGAAGGCAAGCAGCCTCTGCCTCGCTGCGTATGGCCTCTATCCTCTTTTGGATTAACCTGTTAAATCTTCTTTTAAGTTTGTTCATGTCTACAAACAAGATGTTAATAAGAGCACGAAGTGAGTCATTTGAATGTTCGAGGGCCCTGTTAGCCCGACGGATGGAATCAGGATCACTAATGTCTGCAGCTTCCTCCTCCTCCTCCTCCTCATGATCGCTGTCAGAAGCTGTGTCGCTGCTACTGTCCTGACCCTGCAGCCTATTAATAATTTTCTGTAAGGCCCTCATTTCTTTAGCTAATTTCTGCTGTTTTACCCGGAGAGCCTTGTTTTGTCGCTGGAGGTTTTCATACCAACTGCGATCCAAGTCCTGTGAAGTCAGAGGCTGCACGGCATTATGCTGGTTTTGCATTTTTCTAACTATCTTTGAATAGTTACTAACAAAAACGAACGTTTTTCTTCTCACGCTCTCTCCGTCTTTAAAATGTTACTGATGCTTCATGTATGAAGCTGAGGGAGTATACATCTTACTATTACGTCATAACGGAAGTAGTTGCGCATCAGAGCCGTTAGAAAGCCTTTGATCTTTTCGTTCGTCCCGTTGTCATGGTGACGGTCGTTAGGGATAATTAACGGCCTCTAAAAGACTTTAAAACGAGCTTTTTTCGCTGCGTTATGTCAAAGTGTCGGAGATTTAACCACTGAAAGATTAAAACTTAAGCTCCTGGTGCCGAGATATGTTGTCAGTAAATTAAAATACAAGCGTGTGTGTGTGTGGTACAGTGTATTTTTTTTTCTGTTTTTGGCATTCATTCCATTATACAACTTAATATACAACAATATTTTGGAAAAGAAAACGCCACTATAATGTCACAGGACCTTTAAAGACCCCAGTATTTGTAGTTGAAACATTGTATATACATCAGTTCATTATCATGTGCAAGTCAAGAGCTCAGTGTAGAGAAAATATACAGAAGCCCCTCAGACGGTACAGTGAGTTATTTATTTTCTCTCTTATGCATGCCATCCACAGCTAAAATCACACAGAGTATTGGGAGTTGCACCCCAAAATCTCATTAAGTACCGGAGACATAGTTTTTTAAGCGATAAGCTGCAACAGAGCAACTCCTAGAGACAAACATTGTTCAAAACATTTCACTGCAACTTGTTTTTAGAAAAGGTCAAAACACTTTTCCAATTAATGTCATCCAAATAAAACAAAGGACATACCCAAGCTGAACTGATTTCTACTATTATTTAAAAGTTATATTTGCAAAATGCACATTTCATATTGTATGTAATATTTGCAAAAACCTAACGAGGATACCCCACCGTAAAATGTCAAGTTTCATGTCAGTGAGTGCAAATCGTATAAAGCCATTTTAAGATAATACTGCAGGTATTGATAGGGAAAAACAAAATCAGTTCAGAAAAGGTGAAATTATTAAGGTAAACTCTCAAATAATAAAAAGATAAGCATTTCATGCATACGTTTATAAAAAGTTGACTTTTAAAGAGAGACAGGCAGTGACATCTTTGTACCTGTACAGGTTTGTTGTGCTAATTTATTGAACAAGTTAATAACAGTGACTATAAAAATGTAATTCTGCCAGTTGTGCTTACTTGTAATGATAAAATATGTGAAATATTTACTACACAAGATTTATTGAACATCAATAAATAGGAGACATGGCTACAAGACATTGGACAGAGAACATTTGCTGAAAACAAAAAACAACAACAAAAAACCCCAATATTTAGCTTGTCGTGTTTCACAAAGAAGATTAGATGTGAACAGTTTATCACCATTTGATAATCAACATTTTACTGGTTCATCAAGCAAAAATGCCACTTAGATGTGAGGGATGTAACACTTTTCGTGATGATAAAAACATTTTTTGGTTTACAGAGGGCTATCAGAAAGAACTCAAGCAATTTAACGACGTCCCGTTGGGCTCTAGGAGCTCGGTATGTGCACTTAATCCTAAACTTTAAACCAAATAGAAAAAATGATGTCAGAGTGTCTTGTTAAAGTAAAAAACACGTTCCATTCATTAAAAAAAAATAAATCAACTGACTTATCAAAAATTAATACAAGTCTCTGAATCTCAAGATGTAGTGAAATGTGAAGTTTCTTTGTGCATTAAACTGTATCAACACAAATTTATTTGTTTTAGCCTCTTATTTAAATGAAAGATGAAGATTATACTTGTCACACTTTATAACTGTTGTGACATCCGACTCAGTGTGCTTCTTATAGCATCCACAGCAGTACAGTACACACTGACCTGAGGGCTAGTAAAAGGAGTAGTTATGTTAGAGGCTAACTTCATTTTAAGAACTATATACACAATAGAGTCTATAAAGTATATCATTATTCCTATTCATGTGCTTGTAGTGTTACTACACTGAAATGTAACTAATGTAAATCATGGTAATATTCAAATAATACGGTTATTTCTATCAGCATAATGTCCGGACAGGATAAGAAAATAGTCTCATTAATTGCATAAAAGGTTTAGAGCACCTGTTAGATATTATAATCAAGTATATCAAGAAGCAAATTTTAATATGCAGACACACACACATTTACGTACGCTAAACACACAATCATCCAAGTTTCTTGTATTCACTTGTATCAGCTAAGGATAAACATTGATTTTAGGCTTTGGTGGTTAAGAAGTTAAAAAACAGTGACAGCAGACGGGGTTAAAGCGAAGAAGCTTGTGTAGTGTGCTCATGTTAAAACTTCCATTCACTTCTAATGGTTAGTACTTCATTCAAATAACACTTATGTGTGCTAAACACAACTCGAAAAGATCATCTAAGCAGTCTGCTAATATTAGTCATGTGTAAGACAAGAGTTTTAGAAAAGCAATTGATGCTACTGATGCTCGAGCATAGTGCACATGCAGCTGCACTTGACACACATGAGAGAAGGAGCTATGCATGTACATGTGTGATTATGAGTGGAGACTTTGGCTACACTTGGATGAAAGGCCGGTAGTGCCTGTGCTTCCAGCTCGACTCAGGCGTGACACAGGTTACCACTGGATCCACAGGTGGCAGCGATGACGCAGTTCTTCAGGATGGGGTTGAAGTGGGAGGCCGTACCGGTACCAGCCTCTCTGGGAGGGAAAGGCTTCATGGTGGAGAGGATCAGGGCCAGACAGTCAGCTACATTCTTGTTTGGGGCACAGGCCAGAGCCGGCGTGTGGCCTGCAAGGGGGGTGGGGGTCAACAAGGCAAACAATTAAACAATGGCATCCTTCAGGAATGTTTTTTTGGCAGGAAACATGGAATACTCTGGTATTATATCACAGACATTTAATCATTCCTGCTTACCTTCCTCATCCACAGCCATGACTGCTGCTCCTCTGCTCAGTAACACCTGCACTACAGTCGCCAGGCCTTTCCTTGCTGCAATGTGAAGGGGCCTGAATGAGAAAAGAAAGACAGGTCTGATTACAGATCAGCCATACAGTAGTAATAGGGCCAACAAGCAGACGAGTCTAAACTAAAAACATGGAAAACCTTCCTAAACTTTAAATTAAACAGAAAAAGTCAGGGTGTCTTATTAAGGTACAAAGAATGCTATTGATATTCCTTCATAAATAAAAAAATATTCACCTGCATCATCACAATGCATTTCCTTTTCTAGATTACATCTGAGCAGGCACATGCAGTGGCCACTGCTTTAAGACAACTCACATTTGGAGAGCGCTGTTGGTAGCATTTATGAGGGAGGAGTCACCGATCTCACCCAGGATCAACAGGGCACACATCTCATGACCCTGCAGAACAAAAACATTGAAGTGATTATGTGCTGAAGCAATATTGTGCAAACTACCTAGAAATGTCATATGTTGTGGTTAGTTGTGCCAGGTTAAACTCAGTAATATAATATAAAAAACATACAGAATTAGCTTTTTTGGCCAGGTATGTGAGCACATACAAGGAATTTGACTCCGGTTTTTACAGTACCCTCTCGTACTTAACCCTCTACATAATTTAATATGAAATGAATAGCAATGTTAATTTTGAAAACATGAGCACATTTAACCTGATTATCAACAGGCCCTTTGTTACACTTTAGCACATCATCACCTCATCTGGCAGGTGTTACTCTTACTACATGCATGCAGAAGTTATCGTGCCTCTACTTGCATACAGTACATGCATTTGTGTGTGTTTGTGACCTTGCTGCAGGCTAAGTGAAGGGCAGTGTTATTGTTGACATCCACCAGGGTCAGGTCTGGCTTTGCTTTGTGCAGCAAGAACTCTGAAACGAAAATAGGACTTTCAAAACAAACACTTTTTATGTGGAGCAACAGGAGAGGCGATTTATATGGTGTATTAAAAAGGGAACCACTAGTGAGGACTGTAAGGGTCAAAACAACATAACCAACATGTGCTAAAAGGAGAAAAAATAATTCTTAAATCATCATTACTTGAAAGAAAATAAATGTCAGGAAAAAACATTCAGTCATAGATTCTCTTGCAGAAGATCATGTAGTTTTGTCCTCTTCTAAAGCTGAAAATGGTCTTGATGTGTTTTAAGGTTCCCAGGGTGTAAATGAAGGGAATGGCATACACATTTCCAAACACATACCGACAGCCATAGTCTGCCCACAGTCAGCAGCAACCATCAGAGCAGAGCATCCACAATGGTCCACAGCATTGACCTCTGCTCCCTGGGCCAGGACCAGCTGGAGCCCAGCAACACTTCCTGAATGGGCAGCCGCATGCAGTGGGGTCCTGCAAGCACACACACACACACACACAGACAATACACATACACATGAAAATATAGGCTGGGCTGACACATTCATCGACACTGAATTTATTAAAACACTGCCTGCATCTTTCTACAGGCCATGACAGGTTACGCATGTGAAATCCTGCACCATTTAGAGGTAACTTGTACCTTTAGAGGTAACAAAATATCGCAAGTAAAGAAATCTGAATTGTCAAATAAATTTGAGGTTTGAACACACCTTCCTTTGGTATCACTAACATTGACAATCTGAGGGCTAAAAGTCTTCACAAGAAGTCCAGCAGCAACATCATGTCCATTAACTCTGTGTAGGAAGAACACAGATGGTAAGTTTTGAAGAACCACATTACATTTATTGTTATAATATCTAACACACACGTTTAACGAGCATTTACATTTTCTATAGTACTTACAGAGCACAGTGCAATGGAGTGAAGAGATTTCCTTCCTGGGTGCTAAAAAGCTTGTTTTCAAGTAAAATGTGTAAACATCCTTCACGCCCTCCAGAGAGGAAACAAATAGACAAATGATTATTCTTCAAATCTTTGTAAAATTATAGTATTAAATGATTAAAAAGTTAAAATAATGTGCCAGATAAAAGGCAGTGGTCACAGAAGGTGCTGGAGCTGCCCTAAAAATGTACATTCACATGTATTTTAGTCATGTTTAAGTTTTATCTGCACTCACGTCCACGTTTGCTCCACTCAACAATAAATCAATCTCTTCGTCAAAAACCCTTAGTAAATTGACCTGTAATCTCACCATGATAGGCAGCCCAGTGGATTGGCGTGTAACCTCTGTAGTCCAGCATTGAGTCCAGAGGGTCAGCTTTTACAGCAGCCTTGAGCAAACTTCGCAGCAACTCCGTGTGGCCGAGGGACGCCGCGAGGTGCAGCGGGGTCCTTCCCTGAGAGTCTCGACACAGAGCAGAGGCCCCATGTTCCAACAGAGCAGAAACACAGTCCTCACTGCCCAACATGGCCTGCAGGGGGAAGACATATGACATGATGTGAGTGAGGAAAACAACACACCTGCAACATCCAGGAGCCTGTAAACTTACAAAATTAAGAGCGGTCAAAAAAAGTAACAGGGCATGTAGACACACACGCACAGTGAATACACTTACAGCTCTGTGCAATGCAGTGAAGCCTTTTTTGTCTGCAGCATCAGCCTTCGCTCCTTTCTCCAACAAGATGTGGACACAGTCGGTGTGACGTCCAAGAGCTGCCAGCATGAGAGCCGTCCTGCATGACAGAAAACAAACAAACAAAAGCTGCCGGATGTGATGAAAATACTCTGATCATGTTGGAATATTTAAGATTGGTTGGATTTACATTACAGGGCTGGCACAGTGGTGTAGTGGTTAGCACTGTTGCTGTCGCCTCACAGCAAGAGGGTCCTGGGTTCAATCCCTGGTTGAGGGAGAGGCAGGCAGGCATCTGCCTTCTGTGTGGAGTTTCTGTGTGTGGAGTTTCTGTGTGGAGTACTCCAGCTTCCTCCCACAATCCAAAGACATGCAGGTTAATTGACAACCTAGGTGTAAGTGGTTGTCTGTCTCTTAATGTCAGCCCTGTGACTGACTGGCATCCAGTCCAGGGTGCCCAAGTTAGCTGGGACAGGCTCCTGTGACCCTGTGTGTGCTCAGGATTGTGGGAAGTCTTTGAAATATAACCTATGTGAAACCTCATTAGTAACATTTTCTTTTTAACCTGGTAGTTAATGAGTTAATTAAGAGTATTAATTAAGAGTCACTGCTGGCATAACTCTAGTGCTACGTATGAGGCTTTCTACATTGTACCATTCTGGGTGTAAATTAACTATACCAGTGTTTTATTTTCCATCATGTCAAAGTAACAGTGTTGTATGTAAAAAGCTGTATATGTCAGTGTTTACCAAATCAATCAATGAAAAGTCAGATTATAGAAGTAGTAAGTGACTCACCGTCCCTGTGTATCTGGACTGTCAATGATGTCAGCGCTTTGTTCTCCGTTGACCAATAAAAGCAGGCAGTCGATTTGACCCTCAGCAGCTGCACAGGGGAAAAAGCAGAATATAAATTAAAATAAGTCACAAATGTCAGTTGCAGTTTAGATTTGATTACCTAGATGTTAAATTTAGAACAATTTTAAAAATCGAAACTAAAAACCTGATAGCTTATTCTCATAACAGCATCCATCAAAAGCCATCAACATTTACAGTAATTAATATTGTATATTTTTACATCCTATCTTTATATAGATTAGTTAAACATCCAGCACACACACAACACACACACACACACACACCTGCAGCATGGAGAGCTGTCCACTTGCGTTTGTGCTCCTTTAGTGTGTAGCAGGCTTGATGTTTCAGCAGAACTTCCACACATGGGGCAAAACCTCTCTGAGCAGCCAGGTGGAGGGCAGTTCTGCCTTCAACGTCCCGCACATCCAGACTCACTAACGTCTCAGCAAGCAGACGAAGTGCCCCACAGTGACCATAATACGCCTGTAGTAGCAGAACATATAGGGGGATGGGGTTGCGGTGATTATGGTTGCCACATTTTGAGACATTACTGTAAAGTTTATTAAACCTCGGGGCCCCCTAGCGCCCTGGGGCCCCAAGCCTTTGCCTGCATTGCCTGTTGACAAGCTGTGTGCCTCACAGTAACCTTAATACGCCTGTAGTGTCAGAACGTATAATAACAGCAGAGATAAATGAAGTCTTCATTCTTTTATAGTGTATATATTATAACATTGTGTTACTTACAGCTAAGTGCAAAGGACTGACTGGAATATTACTTTCCACCTCTTCCAGACAGTTGAATGAAATCTCCAGAAGCTGCAGAAGTGAAAGAATTAAAAAAAGAAAAATTTATCTCTAAATATAAGAAGTTAAAAAATATAAAACTCAAAATGTTGTAAAAGATTCTCATAGATGCCACTGACCAGTTCCAGGTGTTGTTTGTTCCCATAAGCTGCTGCATAGTGGACGGCACTGTAACCTTTACTGTTCTTTAGAGTCGGGTTTGCCCCATTTTCAAGCAAGTAGTCTAAACACCTGAACGCACACAGAAATCTGGCTTTTATTCTTAGTACAACAACAAGAAAATCATCAAAGAAGGACGTTATGTGCAGTGTTTCAAAAATGTTTACTTCTCTTCTGTCTGGGAAATAAAGGAATACTTCAACAATAACTCTGTATGTTATTTCCTGACTGACAGACAAGATGACTGTGGAACCTGCACAGTATAGCATAAAGCTGAATGTTTATCTCCTTCATGTTTAACAACATGTTTGATTTGATGACTATCTGACTTACAGAGATGCTTCTTGTCCTTTTTCTTCACTGTAGTGAGGCTCCGAGTTTGTTTCTCCTCTGTGGAAAGAAAGATGGAAACTTTTAAAACAGGATTATCAGCAAGTAACTGTCCACAGGATGTTGTTCTTGTTCAGGTAAGAGAGTGAAATGCTCTCTCACCCACTAAAGGTGTGTGAAGCAGCAGCGTAGTGCAGAGGGCTGCAGCCTGTCAGATCCAGCTCATTGACCTCAGCGCCGGCTCTCACCAGGGAGACTGTGCACTGGCTGTTCCCATTTGCTGCAGCGTAGTGCAAAGGAGATCTGCAAAGTACAACAGGGGGTTGCAGTGATATCGGGTTGCACCAGAGTTACATTGTTAGTTCCATTTTCAGCACTGCTTACCGTCCCAAATGATCTTTTGCATCCAAATCAGCTGCGCTATTCAACAGCAAGTTCAGGCACTCAACACTTCTGTAAGGAGAAAAAAAAAAAGGAAAAGGAGTGCTTCAATAGATGAGAAATATGTGTTAATTATTGCTAGCATTTTTATAGAGTATCAATGTGCATTTATTGTTTGAATCAACTGGCTAAAATGATCAATAAAGTCAGAAAATATATCAACATCAACCATCAATTGGATTTCATGAGGATCAAGGTCTGAAAAAATGTGAAGAAATAATTTTTCACATCAAGCAGAAGATCCTTCTAAAATATTGACAAACTTTTGACACTTAAGACACAGAAAAACATCAGTTGAAATTTCGACATGTGCATCACATTGTAAACACAGTCCAATATTTTACTCAACTTTTAACTCCAATTAGTTATGATATGAAATGCAGTTTGCATCTTTCTCAAAAAAGTACAAATATAGCACAGAACACGTGTCACACACTGTGTGTGTGTGTGTGTGTGTGTGTGTGTGTGTGTGTGTGTGTGTGTGTGTGTGTGTGTTAGCTCACCCTCCAGAGGCAGCAGCGTGCAGGCAGGTCCTCCCGTGGTCGTCTGGGATGTTCATGTCACATCCGACTAACGGTGTTTGGGATGGCATGATGTAAAACTGGCCTAAATGAAACACAACCAGCAGGAACACTTTGTTAATTGGAAACATTTTGAGTTAAAATGTAAATCGAGGGTAAACTGAGGAGCAGGACCGTACTCTCACCATTAGACAGCAATTTTCGACAACAGTCTGGAAATCCGTAGAGAGCAGCCAAATGTAATGGAAGCATCCCATGAATCCCCTGTCTTTATAGTAACAAAGATTAACTATTTTAGTATGTGTTAAGTTGGGAAACTATTTTCTGTATGAAATTGGGATGAAATTTAAAATCAAACTGATGTTTTTTAATGCTTTAAAACTTTTTCTACAGTCCAGACACGTGTTCATGTGTTATGTGAATGTAAAATCTCTCAACAGGTCTCAGTGCAGTTGGACCAGACTAATAAGATCGCTCTTGTCATATGAGTGCCAACAAAAAACAAAAACAAAAAGACAACAACAAACTTTTGGATGGACTTACCTGTCCTTGTCAGCACCATTTGTCAGCAGAGTGCTTATCAGCAGCTCCTGCCCGTACCTGGCAGCAACGTGAAGAGGAGTGTTTCCATACATATCCACACAGTCGATCTCCCCACCTGTGTATAGAGGGAGAAGAAAACAAGATGTGAGTGTGATCAAGTGTGTCAGTTGAGGACTTGCACTAATACTTTAAGTCACTGTATACTGTAAGGGCACAATTTATGGCTAAAAATAAATATTTATCATCTATGTTACCATTTTGGATCAGAATCTGGGAACCTGTGAAGCGGCCGTTCATAGCAGCCATATGCAAAGGACTCTTCCCTTCTTTATTCTGTTAGACAGAGCAAATTAATACAACAACTTTACCTCACAGAACAGCATACAATCCAATAGGTATTTCTCCTTTTTGTTCTTCTCAAATTCATTCATTAGAAACAAACTCTTCACCTGCACATTGATGTCAGCACCATTGTTGATCAGCAGCTCAAGACACAGCACCCCGCTGGAGGAGGCTGCAGCCAGATGCAGCGGTGTGCTGCCATTGTGGTTGGGCTGATTGATGTTGGCCCCGCAGTTCACCAGCTCGGTGGCCACAGCATCCTGCCCCGTGTGACAGGCCATATGGAGAGCCGTGTTCCCGAAAATGTTGGGCTCATCAGCCTGACAGATGGAGGAGAAAAACAATTCCAATCAACCCATAAATCATCAACCTACAATCAACCCATTTAAAATTACAGAGTGCTTTATTTTGCTTTGTTACCTGATATCTTAATTATGACTTTAAACAAAGACAATACTCTGCAGCAAGATCAAGCACATTCAATGACACCCTCCTTTACAGAATATACAGTACATACAATACCACTTTACCTCCACCACCAGCCTCAACAGATATTTGACAACATCTAGCTGTCCACTGGCAGCTGCAGCATGGAGCGGAGTGTAACCTCGTTTGTCTTTGCACATCATATCAGCACCGTGAGACACCAGCAGCTTCAAAACATCCACATGTCCTAAAGGAAAATGAAAAAGGTTAATGTGAAAATGTTTGTTTTGTTGGTTAAATATGAAACAGTGTAGACCTTGTGATGCAAAGCACATTTCAGAATTTTTCAGATTATATTATTATATCACCAGACCAATTTAATACAATATTCATCAGATATTGACCTGGTTAAGAAAGACTCATAGCCAGTCATAGATTGTTATCCCAAATAACCAAAATTTTACATTTTTGGTCAAATTGATTTATGTTTTTAAATCATTCAACCCAATAGTTAATAACATAAATAACGTCATAATTTGACCAATCAAATTCAGGGTAAAAAGTGACCATATATTACATCACTTACCAAGGTATGCAGCCCAGTGGCTTGCCTGCCTTTCCTTTTTATCTTTGGCACTCACATTGGCACCTTTGCTCAGGAACAAGTTCACCATCTGCAGAGACATAATAAACTGGACATTCAGTGTGTCCATTGTCTCATCTCAACATAGTTTTCTTAGTTGTAGACTTATTGTAGCAGGGTTCTGGTTGTTTTTATTGATAATATATCATGTGACATGTGGTTAATATATTATGAGACTGATGCTTTTCTCCATAATGCTGCAACAACTGCCAGAAACCAGAAAAGGTACCCTAGTCATCATTTATTTTGAAGCACATTTACTTTACAGTTTTGTTATTTACTGAACTGATAAATATCAAACATAATGGTTTGAAAATTATTTTTGAGATAGAAGAAGATCAGAAAGAAGACTTTGGTTGATAATATGAACTGTAAAGTTTACCTCTTCATGGCCGCTGTATGCTGCATGATGCAGTGGTGTCCTTCCTGACCTGTCAGTGACATCAAGGCTGCACACATGTGGTATCAAAGCCGAGGTGCAGCCTGTTGCCCACTTTCCAGCTGCCATGTGTAAAGGTGTATGCCAGAACTTGTCCCGTGTGTTGACCTCTGCTCCGTGCTTTAGCAGCAGCTCCACAGCTCTCTAGGGAAATACACAAAATTGAAATATTACAATCTGGTGGTCAAATCTTCAGAAAGCCTTCTCGCTCTGTGTTGTTAAATGGGAACATACTTCATTCCGTGAGGCCGCTGCTCGATGTAAAGGAGTCAGCAAACCCTGGTCCTTAGCGTTGACATTAGCACCTGCAGAAGTGAGCAAAATCAAAATTAGACTTCAATTGTGTGAGTTTTTTTTATTTTGTTCTTATGTACTTGTATTAATGACTAGAGGGCTGGTTTTTAAAAACAGTGTATGTAATTGCTGATAGGTGACATACATATTTTAAAGTGAGATCATAGTGTTTCTACCTGAAGTAATAAGTAGGTCCATAATGTGGACATCGCCCAAATAAGCAGCAGCATGAAGTGGTGTGCTTTGTTCTTGGTCCTTAGAGAAAAAGGGGAAAAAAACAATAAAGACAAGATACAATAAAGTACGAAGCCAACACATTTTCCTCTATTTTATCAGATTATTCTTGCATTATATTAAACATTTGTTACATTCTAACTCCAAATGTTTTGATTTCAGGGTTTTTAAACACTTGCTCATCATGTTTGTGTGAAACATTCTTTAAAATTATCGCTTTGCATCAAATGTATCCAGAAAACTGCCTCAGCAGACCTGCACAAACCAAGAATACACAAGTCTGAATTAACATTTACATAAAAGCTGTGCAGTTTGTCATGAAAGACGTGACAAGAAGCCATTTGCACAAGCTCAATATGCATCTTATCATTAAACGCATAATGCCACGGCTTGCAAAAAACAACATGAATGCTGAGTTGCTGTAGCACGACATTACCAGTGAATTGACATCTTCATTATGGTTCAACAAAAATGTCACTTCTTCTGTGTTTCGGCTGAATATAGCCTGGACCAAAGGAGACTGGAAGAGAGATATGACATGCATAAAAGACAAAGTATAATATGAAACAAAAAGATTGAGGTGCAGTTCACTAAGTTTGAATAGTATGTTACAGAAAGCACTGAACACCAATGAAGCAAATTTAACCTGAGCTGAAACCTGCTGGAACATAAATACATTCATGACTCTGCTGAGAGCAAATAAAACTGTTACATGTCAGTGTAAAAAGAAACTGTCTCCTCTCTGTGCATTTTCGAGGAATAATATCATTGAGAAAATATATTTATATATATATATATATATATATATATATATATATATATATATATATATATATATATATATATATATATATAACTATGACGATGTTTCACTTTAGTTAAGGACATCATGTACAATTCAAATAGACTTTGACATTTGACTGAAGAACAACAAGAGTTTACTTGCTCATGCAAAACTCTTTGCACTTTTTTGCAAATGATTAGAATTTTTCTCAGGAAATATAGACATGACTCAGCCACATTTGTCTCTCACAGATACGATTAATCAAACCCTGCTATGCAGAAGAGAAACATGGATCCTTTTAAAGATGTAGATGTGTGTTTGGTAGGTTTGCACTTCATTTATCAGGGAGCCTTAAAAGAGGGTCCAGGTGCGATACAAAAACTTAAAAACCGACGATCAAACTGAGACTTGGTCTTGTTTCTCACAGCAAATAATTTGTGACATTAGTAAATATCAAACTTTGCTCGACATGTCGCTAACAGAATTAGCCAGCTGTTTGTTGGTGGGAAGTGCTGTTAGTTATCCAGCAGACAACACATAAAACTTTATTTACTACCTGGTCCTTGATATGTCTTAACTCCATGTCCCAGTCACTCTGGAAGCTCCTTCATCGAGACTGAGTATAAAAGTTGACTACATGTCAGTCTGCAGCAGCTAGTTAGCCTAGCTTTAGCTTTAGCTCACTGAGCTGCTAATATGTGATGTGAAGTTAGAGGTGCCAAGACATCGCGAGAGAAGTGACAGAAACGTGATTTGGATTTATTGATTGAATCTATTTTCCTGTGTATTAGTATTGGTTTTCATTGTTTATATTTAAATAATATATATTCATATCTAGTTTTACTTTATTGTGAATCAGACCAAATTTCATCTGATTCAGTTTACCAAGGTTTTCACCTTCAAATACTCTGTCTTGGTATGTTAATGAATAACAATAAACATGATGAGTAGAAAACAGAAGAAAAGGTGCAAGAAAAGGTACTGCAACTCAGAAGCATAGATTCAATATAAAACAAAAATGATTATGAAAAAAACATAAAATAAAGATACAGACAATGTGACTGTTATTTAAATGACAAAACTATATAATTGTGCAGGAATCTATCTATCTATCTGTGTGCACACACACACACACACACACACACACACGTTATATATGTATATTTAGCTCTTGTTCTTAACTGCATGTATCTCTATTTCTGTCTAAACGGAGTCAAATTCGTTGTATGTGTGATTCTAATATAAGATAAGATAAAATAAGATAGTCCTTTAGTAATTCCTCAGTGGGGAATTTTACAGTGTTATAGCAGCAAAGTGGACAGTACAATAGCAAGAAGCAATAAAAAAATAGATATGAACTATAAAAACAATAAAGACAATAAGGGTGATGAGAAGCAATTATATAAAAACAACTACTTTAATATACAAATATACATCTTATCAGTGGTATAGTATTACACGGATACATTTTAAATAAATACATTTTTCTGAATGTTTTAATGCAGAGCGCTAGTCAAAGGCGAGGGCTGACTCTTCCTGTCAGGCTAAACTCAGGGCACTTCATTGATCTTTTATTGGCCAATCAGAGCAGGTTATTTGTGCACATGCGCACTGCGTGTTGAACTTACCGTTGACACGAGTGAAACGACTTTGTCTGAATTTAGCTTGACTGTGACCCTCGGCGCAAACTTTAGCTTTACACTCATGGTATCACTTTGAAAGCACCCTTGACCGTCGAAACACAAGCTGACATCTCACCCGTCCGTAAAGCGTGCCCAGGTGAGACCGTTTTTCTATACTTTAATATGGTGTTAATCGCCAGACAGCTAAGGTGTCGTGGAAACGTGTTAGCTTGAACTGTTCCGGAGACAGTGTTGGTGCCGGCAGAGTTGCTGCTGTCGGGTTTGTTTGAGGAGTTTGTTTGAGGAGGTGCTTAGCTTTACGTATTTACACAGTAATTTGGCGGGTAGTTTCTTGGAGCTCAGTTACCAGAACGGGACGGTCAAATCATTTATGTCCTCTTAGCGCCTCACTGCTGCTTTATCCTCACTGTGAGAGCTTATGGTGTCAATCTACAGCGTTTCAGTGTTAAAATAGTGACCTGTAACCGAGGGTTTGTTGATGTCAGTATGTTTTTTGGCTTGGTTTTTTGACTGTTTTTGTGAAGTCAAGGTGATGGTTCACTTGCCAGTGGTGAAAATCAGAGCATCAACCCGAATGAATGAAGTCATCAGGCTCGTTAACAATGATCTTACATCATCATTGTAATTATAGTTGTATAGTTTTAACCTAAAACCTAGCTATGCAATATCACAGACATAGCATGATATTTCAGTGTTAAGATACATTTTTACAGTTTTGCAAATACTTTCACTGTAATTTACTAGACCTTGAGAAACTGAGTGGCTGGCTGGTGGTGAAGGCAAAATTATCATTAGAGCAGTCAGTAAGAGTAATGTTGGTTTTAGGGTCACAGAGAAGAGCAAAGTGAAAACCCCAGCATGCTCCTTGTGTCTCCAAACTCTTCATCTTCACTGTCACCTTATTAATACTTACCAGTATTAATCTGGTTAATACACGCCACATTACCCCATGACTTTTGACACCTCTTTTATATATTTTACATTTCTATTTGTATATATTTATCACTACCGTTCATACCTCCATTTTATCACTTCTGCACATCTTCCTCAACAGTATTATATATATGTTTTTATCTTTTATAATTTTTTTACTTTATCTGTTATATCCTATTCCTATACCTTGAACTTTTACCAGTTTTTGTGAATTTCTTTCCACATATTTTTGTGCATTGTTAGAGGGAGCCTGTGACTTAAGAAATTCACTGCCGACAACTACTCCATGCAATGCACATGACAAACAAGAAATGCATGTAGGATTTTACTGAAACATAATTTAAAGCCTCATTATTTGTTGTCTGACCTTTTGAATCCAAACAATTAAATAACACATGGCAACACAATACACCTCTGGCTGTATGTGAACCAGTAATGGTTTCCATTGGTGATACTGTGTGGGTGCATGTTCTTGATGCACCAGTTTTTGAAAAAGTCAAGTTACTGAATATTTGTTTAGCTGGTTAGATTAAGGCAGAGGTGAGAGATTTTTTTTTTAATTCACTGGAGCTGTGGGTGCATGTTTGCTGTTGGTGTTCAAAGTGAAAGTCCTCATTTGGAAGTTGTACAAATAATTTGTAGCGCTAGTTTCCTTCAGATGCGTCAATAGAAATTTGTTGCTGGCAATAACATCCTCAGCTAAAGCTTCATTATTAACTCAGGGAGACATTTATTTTGTCATGGAGGATTCTTGCTTAACATTTTGAGTCAGTTTTTCTTGATGATCGATTTCTCTGTTGCATTGTTTTTTTGTTTTTTTGTTTGTTTGTGTTTTTCTTTTTTTCCTGTATGTGGTATGAAAGCCTGCAAGAGCCATAGTTTGAGGGGTGTAACAGATCACTCGTCAGTTTGGGAGTTGTCACAGATTTAGCGATTGTAAAAGCTGTTCTGTGCAGATTAGGTCTCTGTGGTGTTCGTTTAAACTGAGGCTTTGGGATGGAAGTTTGATGAATGGATGACTAAGTCATGTGGTTTCTTACAAGGCTTACCGTCCCTTAATTTAGATCTGCAAGCTTGCATTACAGTGTTATTGAATAATATTTATTGTAGTATAGGGCTGGAACTAGTGATTGTTTTTCTTAGGCATTAATCTGTCGATAACTTTCTCAATTTAACGTTAGTTTTTGTCCATGAAATGCTGATCACTCTTTCCCAAAGCCCAAGGTGATGTCTTCAAATGTTTAGTTTTGTCCACACCCCAAGATGTTCAGTTAAATATAACTAACTGACTGAAGAAACCAGAAAATATTTACATTTGAGAAGCTGAAATCAACTAATTGTTGCAGGTCTAGAATAGTATAAGGATTCAATTTGACCACATTTCTAGCTACTGGGAAAATTTGTCAGAGTCTGAATCTCTTTTAACAGCACACACATGTGGTTGTTCATGGAATCTGAAGAGATTAGTGCTTAAAAAAAGACATAATCCACGACTGGAATCCAGGTCAGACTTGGACCAGTTCAAAATATATCATTATGTCTGATAAAGTGTAGATAAGAATGATAGGAGACTGAACATAAATAGAGCCAAACAGTTGTTCCTTAGCTGATAGATTTGTTTTGGTGTATGCTATTAAGGTGGTCAGTGACGGTGGGGAGGTGAAGTGCTACGGTGTACCGAAAAGGACCAACCTGAGGTGGTCTCAGGATGGTGGAAGCATCTGGGTCTGTTGTGAGTGGTATAAGATTATAGACTAAGTTCAGTGACTGTACGTTGATCAAAAACAGAACAGGATAGATTAGACTGTGCGTCTATTATCATGCTAACACCTTCAACCAGGTGCCACGATAGAGTGAATTCCCGCAATCTGAAATCTCCCCTTTTATATTATTTTGAATCATCAAGAACATTATTCCTCCAGACTTGGTTTGTGAGGTTATACGAGGAGGAAGTGAACCTGTGATCAGCTGGCATCACATGGAAAGGTGAAATACATCCTGATGTTGAACCCTGCAGCAACATAGGAGGCAGACTGAATAGCTGTCATTAACAAAAGGGTTTAACAGGGCTTTCATTCAGTTCATGGTGGTGTGGTTTGTTACTGATCGTATCTTTACAAGCTGTGATAAGTGTGCACATTAAATTACAGCATTGTATGGTGGCACTGTACTGTTTCAGGAAACCAAAGTGTCCTGCAGCTGGTAGAGATGTGTTTAAGGTCTGTCAGGAGGCCCCCCACATGTTGAAAATGTACCATTAAATTTGGCCCATGAATTTTTATTTTTTAAGCATTTCCCCTTTTGATTTTCCTGCAGTATTTTCTTTATTTTGGAGTAATTATTAAATTTACCACCAAGCTTGCAAAACTGGAGCAAAAAGCATCAGATGACAAATGTCACTGACATCAAACCACAAAGTTTCTGTCTAAAACTAAAACTTTTAAGAGATGTGGGCAATTGATCATTTTTTGGTGTAGTTAAATGCAACGACCTCATCACTGCATCCACATCCCCCGAGGAGAGAACAACAAAGCAGTAAAACTCATGTCATTCAGAAAGGTTGGTGTTTTAGAGTTTTTGTGTCTGTAGTACAAGAAACACATCTGTTTTGTTGGCAACTAACACTCAACTTCTAATGTTGTTAAATGTGTTGTTGGCACCGAGCAAAGTACCAAGGACCTTATCACTTTGATAATGATAATTGCAGCGAGCACATGTTCAGCTGGAGGAAGTGGCACTCTGGTGGAAACCTTGACTGTTGAGAAATCTGCTGTCTGCTGCTTCAGCTAGTTTTTTTCCCCTCATATGATCCCACAGTCATGTGCTGTAGGAGCTCCACTCTCTCTCCACTCTCTGTGTCGGAGAACATGGTGTTCTGATACAGTACAGTAGTTTGGCAGGACTGAAGGTTTTGTTTCATCTTTTGGTTGTATGAAGCGAGAGTATTAGAGGAAGAATGCCTTTAGTTGAAGTGAAACTCCAGCTCCTGTGGTCAACTCCAGGTTTCCTGTTGAAGGTTCCCATTACTGCAGTGACCTCTCACACACAGTTAATGCTGCTTAGTCATAATTATGACTTGTGACTTTTTTTAAATGCTGAGTTTATATTAAATGGGAACAAAATGTTGCACAGTCATGTCGCATGTTGTTGAGGTTGTTTGGCTATCCAACACAAAGCCAGTCTTTTAGGCTCAAAGCTGAACATGATAATTACTGTTTCACTCTTAAGAGTCAGGTCTTTCACGCTCCTTCAGATGATGTGAGTGTTGTTTTCTTATTCCAGGGAGGCTGAAATTCATCCCTCAGGTTCCCAGGGACCCCACAGCCTTCCCTGATGAAAGCTGAGCAAGAAGGAGACCTCCTTGAAGGTAACTGATTAAGATAACAGAAGGATGATCGTCCCATTACGTCCCATGTTCTCCAACGTTAAACAATCTGGCCGTTTGATTTTAGGCCACAGTACGCATGCTGCTTTACTGTTTGTGCTGATAGAGCCTCCTAAAACTAATATTTCCTATTGTTAACCTAATATTTTACTTCAGTACATTTTGTCTTGCGTGCACATAACCACAGCACCACAGGTTTAATATATTCTCAAAAAAGATATATTTTCCTGGTCCTGGAATATTGTTTAAGTTTGCTTTAACCATTTTGTCTGTTCTTTATAATTATTTACAAATCTGAATGTTAATTCTTATGGCTTCTTTTATGAACTTTATTAGTGCTTGTGTGAATCGTAAACATGTAAAGGGCAGGTCGCTGACAAAGGGATTTTGTGGATTATTGACAAGCATATGTTTGCCAAGTGTGTGCTGCTGTGTGCGTTCTTTACTTCTCTCTCTTCGCGGGTCATTTTTAGAGACTTGACGTCAGAATGTCATTGTGACATCTAGTGAGAAAAAAAAGGGTGATTAATGTTGAGTAATATAAAAGCAGAGTCCCTGTTAGGGAACAGTGGACTTTAGGACCAGCAGTGAGTGGAAGATGAAGGAAGGAAAGAATGAAAAGTCCAGACTCCGTGAGTAGTGCACATTATTTACTGGTATAAGTGTTAAATTAAAAAGCTTTGGAAGAGGTTTTGTATGAGATTTTGTTTATGTTGATGGGTAATCCTTTTTCTTTCACTGTGTTGTCATACAACATGTTTATGGATTCAGTGACTTTAAGATTAACATAATGTGGCCACAATTACAGGTTATTACTGACAGAGGAAAGTCTGAAACTAAAGTAAAAAACTTAAAGTAGCAGTTTTGAAATCAGCATTGAATTGCCTTTTGCTTATCAGCAGTGATGTTTTTGCAGTGATTGCTTCTGGCCATTAAACAAGCAAAAATGGCTTAATGTGCAAGTCTGAGATAGTCTTTGTTGAATATTTTCCCGAGTAAAGAACTGATGAAGCTGTTTTGTGCTCTCTAAAGTTATTTAAGAGACTTATGTATATGTCTGTATCTCTGCTCAAACAAAAAAACCCCACTGATCTTTCTTTAAAAAGTAATTCATAAAAAAATCAGTTTAACAAGATCCCACATTCACTTGGTTTGTGAAACAAATTTCAAACTTTCTGTAAACTGACTTTAAAAGGCACAAACTACTCAGAGCCCGTTTAAACAGACCTATATTTTTAATCACTTTTTAGCATGAAATGGAGAGTTTGGATATGGATTTGGTTTGAAAATATTCTTTATTTACACAAGAACAAGCTTTCTTCATCGGTCTACTTCAGGTTCTCATCAAGCTGTTAATACATTTTAGGTGCCAGTTTAATCACATTGCATAGTCAACTGCACATTGTTTTAGTGATTAAGCCACATCCCCAAATCTAAACAATTTAACTGGTGAGTGAAATGTTATTTTAACCAGAATCGAAAAAAAAGGTTTTAAAAAAGTTTGAATGTTTTTTTTACATTTTGGCACTTGAGTTGCTTCTGGTTGGCAGAAAGCTTATAAAGATGTTAACAACTGATTGAAGGACGTTTCAGGAATAATAACTTACTTACTCTTCTCTCATCTTTTCTCTGTGGTTTTATTAGAGGACTCCCCTCAGGAGAATGGAGTCCAGACAAACCAGTACAGCTCCATCTCTCCTCCGGCCTCACCTGTGGCCCAGGACGAACCCTTCTCCACATACTTTCAGGACAGGGTGCCCATCCCCGAGAATGTCAGCCAGGTACTCACCAGGTCTCACGGCCACTGTTTCATGCAAAACAAGCAGCAAAGCTAAAACTGGAAATGTTCAGTTGTGATTGTGCGCTGAATGTAGAAGCTATCAGTTTCAAAGATTAGGCATTTCGCATTAGGCATTTAGACTTTGGGAAGCAAAACATAGTTTGATTAGAACTGAAACAATATCATATAGGTTACAACGTCAGTGATAACAATAAAATTCTGCTGTCCTTTTCAGGTATTCAGTTTCCGTAAACTCTGGGCCTTCACAGGACCAGGATTTTTGATGAGCATTGCTTACTTAGATCCGGGGAACATTGAGTCTGACCTCCAGTCTGGAGCTAAAGCTGGCTTTAAGGTAATAAAAAAAAAAAACATTAACCTAATTTGTCTGCTTTACAAAATCTTATTTTGCTTTATTTTCTTATTTTGGGTAATGGTTGTGGATTTAGGACAAAATGTGAAGTGTAATACTCATCTCAGCTGGTATCTATTTTAGCTGTTTGTATTTTTCTTCTTTTATCTTATCTTTTCCTTTTTTTCTCGTAAATCTGTCTTTATTTTTATTTTGAAGGCAAAACACCCTGACCTTTGCTCATATTTAGTGTGTTTCTCTGACACAATGAGCTGCGTCAGTATATTTATTTAAGAATGGCATCTGCTGCATCATAGGTGCAGTGGCTTATGGTTATTTCCATTGTATTATTAAGCAGATATGCCAGATTTGAATGTTTGCTTTAGTGTATCACAGACAGTTGTTACTTTAATTTGGTAGTCTGGCCAAGTAAAACTCCCATGTAGGATATAGGAAGTGATGACTTTTTCTGATTTTCTCTTTCTTTCTCAGCTTCTATGGGTGCTACTTGGTGCCACCATCATTGGACTGCTCCTGCAGAGGTTAGCTGCACGACTCGGGGTCGTCACTGGGATGCACCTGGCTGAAGTCTGCAACCGCCAATATCCCACAGTGAGTATCGTCCTCTTTCACTGCACATCTCAACTTCTCTTTTCTTGTTGTATATGAACTTTTATGCACATGACATGTAACTGTAAAATCTTTGTCAAGGAAAATGTTCCATTTAGATTTCATATTCTTCTGCTACTCTTTGATTGTATCTTTGAATTATTTTCTTTCTCAGGTTCCTCGGATCATCCTTTGGTTAATGGTGGAGCTGGCAATTATTGGCTCAGACATGCAGGAGGTTATTGGCTGTGCTATAGCCCTCAATCTTCTCTCTGTGGGCAGGTAACGCCCGCACGCCTTCGCCACTTCAAAAAACACATCACAAAAATGACTCCAAACAGGGTATATCTCTGTAGTTTTGACAAAGAAATACATTTTCTTCTGATTCTCCTCCAGGATTCCACTGTGGGGAGGAGTACTCATTACCATTACAGACACATTTGTGTTCCTCTTTCTAGACAAATATGGTAATATGGATATCCTGTCACTTATTTATCAACAAGTGTCTAAAAAGCTGTGTATCCCAGTGTTAATACAGTTTGTATCTCTATGTAGGCCTGCGGAAACTTGAAGCTTTCTTTGGCTTTCTCATCACAATAATGGCTCTTAGCTTTGGTTATGAGGTAAAAGAAAAAAACAAGACTAAAACTATGTCTAGTATAATTACAGATTTTTTTGCAGAGGCAGTCATGGCACGCTTGACTCTGTTTCCTGTCTGTAGTATGTGCTGGTAAAGCCAGACCAAGGGGAACTGCTGAAGGGGATGTTTTTACCTTACTGCTCCAACTGTGGGCCTGTGCAGCTCGAGCAGGCTGTGGGAATTGTAGGCGCTGTCATCATGCCCCACAACATCTACTTGCACTCAGCGTTGGTCAAGGTTAGAAGTATTCTGCTTTAATATTTTTTTCTAAAATAATGTTCATTTGTCTTCGTAAAATTTCTATGTCATATGACAAATTTGAATCATGCAGGTTTTTGAAAGGTTTTTATTAACAGTGTTTTATTAAATGTTATGGCATATGATAGAACCCTTCTATAACTTCAGGAGAACTTGAAGAACTTTTGTTTGTTTGTTTTATGCAGTCACAGAAACCAATTAAAAATGTTAGATTCTGGACTTCAGTTATGTGATTTTCATGCAGAACATTTCTGAATAAATATCAGTTTTAGTGCTCATTCTTATAAATCATTTCAAACTGATTACTTGTTTGTTGTATTTCTACATTTTTGAAAAGTTAATTTTTGCATATTTGACACACAGTATGAATTAGAATATAAGCTTAACAGTGTGAATGCCATTTTAAAACCTAGCTCATTGGTGTTTAATGATGTTATTCTGTTTATTTCCACATGTACTAGTCTCGAGAAATTGATCGCAAAAATAAGAAGGAAGTAAAGGAAGCCAACAAGTACTTCTTCATTGAGTCATCTATCGCTCTCTTCATCTCCTTCCTCATCAACGTCTTTGTCGTAGCAGTCTTTGCTGAGGCCTTCTACAATAAAACCAATATGGAAGTGGTGGGTATACAGTATTGAGTGTCTATTACCCTTTACTGAGAGCTGCTGCAGCTGCTGTTGTTTGTACTGAAACACAGTGTCCAGAGCCTCAGGGTGTGGCTCATCATGTGTTTGTGTTCCTGGTTGCAGAATGCATTTTGCAACAAAACCGGCAGCCCTCACACAGATCTGTTCCCTCTCAACAACAACACACTGGAGGTGGACATCTACAAAGGGGTATGCCTGCTCATCATTACTTATATGAAACCTGAAAATTTTAGTATGTGGTGTTGTATTTACGTACACAAATCACAATTTGCTATAATGGGCTTTGTCTGTACAGCAGACATCTGTCTGTCCTTTGACCATAGATTTGGACAAGGGAAAAACTCCTACCTAAAAAAAAAGACCTGTGAACGGGTTTGACGCTAACAAAGTGACAAAATTATTTTTAAAAAGTAGTGTGCATACTAAACCTGTTTTATTTGTGAGTTTTTTGTTGATGCACAGTATTGCTGTACTAAAGGACACAGAGGAGTTGCTCACTGCTGAAAAAAATGTAAATAAATTTAGCAATTTCAGTGATCATTTTCTGTTCACAGTACATCTATTTTTGTGTACACTAACTGCAGAGAACAAGTTGCTGAGACAGTTCGTACAAGACTGTGACTATGTAATGTGTGTGTGTGGTCACAATTCTTCCTTATGACATTAATGATTATATCTCATGAATCCATTCCCCTGATAATCAGGTGATACATTTAAAGGGAATGCAGTCTATTATCTGTCTGTCTATTTTAAGGGATGGATAGTTTTGATGGAAGAAAGATAATTTCTCTGTTGGGTTGTCTTTCTTGTCTCTCTCAGGGAATGGTCCTGGGCTGTTTCTTTGGCCCTGCAGCCCTCTACATCTGGTCAATAGGGATTCTGGCAGCTGGACAGAGTTCTACTATGACAGGCACTTACTCTGGGCAGTTTGTTATGGAGGTAAGAACGGCTACTGATTATATACCAGGAAATAGTCTTTTAGAAAAGTTTGTGTGCTCATTTTTTTATTTTCATGTTTGGTCAGGGTTTCCTGAACCTAAGGTGGTCCCGTTTTGCGCGAGTGCTGCTGACCCGCTCGATTGCCATCACCCCTACACTGCTGGTGGCCATTTTTCAGGATGTTGAACATCTGACGGGGATGAACGACTTCCTTAATGTGCTTCAAAGCATGCAGGTCAGGACGAATCATTAAAGACAGCCTTCACAATTCATTCTGTCAAAAATAATCTTAAACATTGCCCTGCCCCTCAGTCAATTTTTTAATACATATTCTTGTATAGGCATGCTTATGCAATTTGTAAAAGTAAACTTCAACAACAAATTCTGAGGTCAAGAGGTCTCTCCAGAAAATGGTAACCTGTAGGATGTTGTCGGTTTCACTTGTTAATGGTAACTGTACTAGTTTTGTACAATTGTACATGTATTCACATATTTAAAGAGAAATCATAAGCAAGATGTTTTAAAAACACAAACTATGCTGCTTTCCAGCCATGAAATTTACTTAAGTTAACTTATTTAATTGGTGGTAATTACCTAACCATGCCCATCGAGCAGTAGTTCTATAAAAGCATACTTAATGCCCAGTGCAAAGTAAAACTCAATGAGCTGATATGCACTGGAGCATTGCGCGGGGAGCAGCTGAATGGAAATAGACAGGCCTTTGGCTAAGAAGCAATAGAAAAGGAAAAGTGTCGTGAGGTACTAAAAAAGTATTGCAAGGATGCAAGGTAATGCAGAAGTAGTCCTCAAAAAAATTCTTGCCATGACCCTCCCTCTTCCAGTTTCAGGTGTGAAGTACATAATCCTGTCAGATATTCGTTATGACTTCTCTCTCTGTTCAACAGCTTCCATTTGCTTTGATCCCAATCCTGACCTTCACCAGTCTGACATCCATAATGAATGACTTTGCAAATGGATTGTGAGTGAAATGTTTTTTTTTTTTATCATCTCTGCTCTTTGTAGTAGTTTTTAAAAATACTTTATCATGCCTCCTAGAATATAAAGTCTATTTGTTAGTTTTGTTCCTCGAAATGTAAGTACTGAACTGTTTATCGACAAGATAAGAGACCTCCATCAGGAAAATGTTTTCACCCCGTCAGTCTGTCATCAGTTTATGTGACCATATAACACATTTCACATGTCAAACAGAAAGAGAGAAGCACTTTTATTAGCACTGCAGTCCTCAAAGCCACAGCTTCTGCTTCCACTGTAAGATATCCCTAAATTTAGCAGACAGGTAGGACTGAGGCAGAGAAACAACTGATTAAATTAGGAAGATCTAAGCCCACCACCAGATTGTGTTTTGTTTTTTAGTCAAATATGAAAAAGACAGAATCCTGCCTATTTTTAGGATGTTTTAGACTTAAAACTAAGAAAATGAAAGACATTATCTCTTTCAACATTAGTTATCCATTGACAAATGAAATGCAGCTTGTTTGCTCAAGGTCATCTGAGTCACTCTCTTCCAGATCAGTTCACTTTCAGCTGCAACATTTATTCAGTTGAGTTACGCAAACAAGGAATTTACTCAATAGTGTGACTGTTAACAATATATTTCCAGGAGACTGTCCATTTTAGAAAAAACATTATTTCTCAATGGTCTAATAAACTGCAAACTCTTTCTTTAGGTTGTGGAAGATTTCCGGAGGCATCGTCATCCTGATGGTTTGTGCCATCAACATGTACTTTGTTGTGGTTTACGTGACATCGCTGAACAGTGTGCTGCTCTACGTTCTCGCCGCTCTGCTCTCCGTAGCCTATCTGTGCTTTGTTGGCTACCTGGTGAGTCAGATTAGCTTTAGTTATTCATCAATTAAACATTTGAACTAACAGGAGCACTTAGACCCTTACATCAGCCCTGAGTGATGGGCAGTCATGGTGTCTGACATAACTGATGGAGCTGAAGGTCTTACAATCACCTCTTCTCACTTAAAAAGCAAACATGGTGGTAACATGACAGTGATAGCACTAAACAACACCTCTGTGTTTTCAGCATACCAAACACTTCTATGTGGGATTAGATAACCACGGTTATGGATATCTGTCTGCGTTTGCAGCACTGTGCTGTCCAGGGAAGTAGATGTCAATACTGATGCTGTAGGAGAAGTTGAGAGGGCTCAACCTGACCAACTTGAGTGTAGACCCCTCAGCAGCCATCCTTTTGAGTCACTGGAACACATAGAAATTAAAATGTTATTTCTTCAACTGGCTTTGCTGCTGGCTTTAGCCATGACTAAAACATATGAGTGATATTCATGCCCGTCTCTGCATCCTGCATTTACATGGTCCACCTCATTGGAAACCAAGGACTTTTGTCTCTAAGGTGGCCAATCACTTCAACCAGGCAGCTTTATAGCCACCTCCCTATGGCTCAACAGAATGCAGCGACTGCATATGTTGTGCCTTGTTCATGCTTGGAGAGAATAAGGGCCTTCAGGAAAGGTGAACAGTCATTTCAATCACCAGGCAAAGACTTTTTTACTGGATGGTGAAAAGGTCTCAATTGTTTGTATATAATGGCACAGGGCCCTGAAGCTGTTCTGACTGGCACCCATTCACTTTTGTGAATACATGAAGGGGCATCTCATAGTGAGACGTTTCACTCATCCTACTCAGAGAACCAGGGTTACGCAAGTAACCTAACATTTTCGAACTAATTTTTAGGCATATATGTCAAAGAAAACATGTCTAACCTTCATAGTTGATTTTCAAATTGTGAGGACATACACACACACAAGATCCAGTGACATTTTAGCTCAGTCAGTACTACAGTAAATACAGATTTTGTTTAATAAAAGAAAATAGATTGTAATTGATAAATTGTAATTAATAAAACTACTATTAAAAAATATAAAAAAATGTTTATCAGTTGCATTGTAATGGCCCTTTTCTACTAGCACCTACTCGGCTCGACTCGAACTCGACTCAGTTTCATTTTCCATTACAATAGAGTATGACCTCAGCGTGGGTGGGGTCGTCGAATCGTAAATACTAGCAATGGCACTGGCCAAAACTCCAGCAACGTCATTTGTTATGCAACACAAACACAAAACAACTATGGAGGCCACCAGACAAAGAAATGTCTGCACCTCGTCGTTGCTCCACAGGGTTGATTTCTGTGTAGCCAATCATAAACGTAAAATAGAAAGTTAGTGAAAAATGTGTGAAACTGACCTGTTTTTAAAATAAGAATAGCTGTACAGTGTTTGTGGTCAATCTCACCATTTTGTTGGTTAAAAACATATTTCATGCACAAGTGTGCACTAACCCGGTTGAGTCCTGACTTTTCTCTCCTCTGTTGCTCTCTGCAGGCATGGCACTGTTTGGTTGCGTTGGGGGTTTCCTGCCTGGACTTTGGCAGCAGGGTAAGCAATCGACCTGCTGTGTTCATAGAAGAAGAGTCTGAGTACGACTCGTAGAGCTGAACAGGACAGTAACCACCAGCATTCCTCTTTCCTCTTGGACAAACTGAGCCCTGTACACAACCAGGACTTTTCTAGATCATGTAGCATATTGAAAGCACATTTTCTGCTCATGTCACATGTTTATTTTGTGTAGGGCTGGGTGTCACAATTTGGTGCTTTTTAGGTACCCTGTGAACCTAATTAATATTACTCCAGCACATAAAATTCAATGCCACAGTGTTTGAAGTGTGAGAAGACTTCTAAGGAAGTATATATAAATAATTCGACAAGTCAATAATTGTTACAATCCCCGAAAGCAACAACTGTATCTGCCTTTGCCTGTCAAGTTGCTTACTGTAATATTAGAAGTTTAGACAGCATGTAACTTCATTGATCATTAACCCAAGTAAGCAACATTTTCCATCCTTATACTTTGTTATCTAGACTTTCAAAAAAAAAAAAGCTATTATCAATGGTTTATATAAACTACAACAGCAGCCACAGTGTTTGGGCCCACTCTCCACACACATAGCCTCTAATGAATCAATGAATTGATTGATTGATATAATTAAGATAGCAGTTTTATCAGAATTTTTTTCTTCGGATCACAGACCAAACCAATATTGGCGTGGCTAGTGAGCCATTGTTGCTGTTAAGTAAGATCTGACCTAACTGTCTATTTTAAGAAGTTTTCTTTTTAATCTTCTTCTTTGATTCATTCCCATGTTGCATGACATGTACTAAAACCAGCTGCATCACACTCTATTCTCTGTGATAATGTCGACCTCTCAATGTCCTGGTGGGAGAAAGCGCTGCTCATTCAAATCTACTCAGTCTACCTCAATATCCTCTATTATCTCATGTGAATTTAATGTCTCTGTAGCGGTTTGAGCCTGTGGATTTGTGCAACTAAAAATTAAATAACAATTCATATTTTTAAGAGAATATAACTGACACAATTTGTAAGAAGGTTATTGTAATTCCACCATCTGTACCAAAAATCACCAAATGATATCCAGCCATAATTGTGTGAAAAACCTTTTCGGTTATGGGATTTTGACGTTGTGAGCTTTTTGCTGTCTAACTTCCTGTTAAAGAAGCTAAAGTGGCAAGTTCAGCATCACGCATAAATGATGCATGTATACTTCATTTGTCACTTCTCTTGTGTGGAGTCCCAGTTATCTCTTTGCTCTGCTCTAGTCTAGAGTGGATGTTTGGTCAACACAACCAAGTCTGTCAATGAAGCGTGTCTTTTCTAAATATGAGCCTTGCATTGTATAATCAGACATGACAGATATCTGACCTGAATGGAGAACTACTGCTGTCTGACAGTCTGTTAGAGAGTTCACTTGGCCACTTACAAATGATGAGAACTGCTGTTTCAATATAATCAAGACACAGCTGTATCATTAAATTAATTCTAAAGTTGACCTAGCTGATCACTTTGATCTGGATATTAGTTGACAGATGTACTGAATGATAGCACCTTTATGATATTTTACCTTTTACTTTTATGCATTGCA
Organism: Scortum barcoo; assembly: GCA_023238725.1. NCBI lineage: Eukaryota > Metazoa > Chordata > Actinopteri > Centrarchiformes > Terapontidae > Scortum > Scortum barcoo. The sequence goes on from CM041537.1 coordinate 19,055,684, forward strand.
TCCTGATTCAAAATGCTCCATTCAAACAAGCAAACCTTTAAATGACTACAGCCTGATCCGCAGAGCCTCTTTTAGTGCCTAAATAACCAAGATGCCAGTGAATCTGGTGAATCAGCAATAAACTGACCAGTTAATTAGCTTAACAATTAATTTAAGTTGAGTATGATGATAAATAAGTTTGTAGCACTGTGCAGAAGTTGCCTCATTCCCTCTTGACTGTGAGACTTTAGGTGTTGGATAAAAAAAATAATCAGTGAAATTTTTTATTTGTTTTTTTTTTTGCTTGTTTTTGTGTCGTGATACTAAGAAAACCTATGTTCCACATTTTTATTCAGTATTGTTTGTCTTCATGTACAAGCCCTCAAAGGTAAGGGTGATAGAAATGCATTAATAATATAATGTAACATACATATGTAATATTAGAGTACTACAGTTAGAGTACTACTACTACTGTAGTACTACTACATGTATTACTACAGAGTACTACAGTAGTAACTACAGTAAACTCTGACTTATTTATACTGCTGTGCAGAGAAGTGAAGGAAAAGCTTATGTGGTAACTTAAAAATAATGTTGTGGTCATTGTTTTTTGAATTGTTACGACAAAGCTGTCTTTTAAATGAGAACTGAAAAAAAAGTAAAGAAAAAAAGTACAGACAAGTACAGAAGTCAAGTTTTATACAGCACAAAATCATACGTTTGTCTCACAGTGCTTTGCAGTCTGTAATCTATGACAGTAGTCATTTTGTGAATTAAAGTCCAAGAATGCCACAGCACAGTAAAAAAACAGTGAGGTCAGATTCATTCAAGTGTTAAAAATGTTTAAGCTAATTCTCTGCATCTGTTAATGAAGCTGCAGCGTGTCCAGCACTCTGCACCGACTCATTTAAGGCCTCTTAATAGGAATGAAAAAGCCCTCATAAATGTCTGTTCTCCCTTGGAAACAGTGTTTCTCTTTTTAAATATATGTCTGTTTCTTTCTACAAAAGAAAATAAAACTACTTCTACTTCTTCCAAAATAAAACTACTATTGATATGTACTGTAGGTTTGGCTAGTCTAAAATAGAGATTAATACATAGCCTGCTTTTATTAAAAGAGACATAAAAGACATAAAACTGACATCTAATAAATTAGTTTGGAGAGAATCAAAACTCAATAAAAACTCATTTAGGAAAAATGAATTATTCAAGTGCCATCATTTCCTCTTTTAAGCGGACAGCTTTCCTGTCAATTCTGTAAGGCAGCATAGCTAACAAATCTTGATTTAAGTCAGGCTCAGATTGATCTTTCCAACTTGTAAATCAACTGAAGAAGACAAATCTGCAAGTTTAATAAAACACCTGACTGAGCAATACCCAAGCAAGATGTACGTTTTAACCAATAAGAGCACACAGTTTGTGCAGTGATCACAGTAAGGATCTCTGGTTCTCCCAGAAGTTATTGTTTTACTAAACTTTAACTTTATCAGGGTGGATCAGGTCTCTGGTTTAGAGTTCTCAAAATCTTTCTTAATGTTTCTCAAGGTTTTCATAGATGGAAATATAACTTGATGTTTTTCAGGCTACTGTGATTTTGTAGTATGTCATATGAATACCTCTCTGGCAACAAAAAAAAACAAAACAACAAAAAGCATGCATATCTGTACTGTTACAGAGAAAACTTCAATGTAGTATTGTGTACATTGAAGTTATCGCTCATTTCTGCTCTTTGGGATTGAATGAATACCTGTATGTCCTTTGCTACTGGATAAAGCACACCATGTGTTCAAAATAAATGGGAATGTGGACATTTGTTGGCGTCTTCTGTCTGAATGTCTAAAAGGAGGATTAATGTATTATGTGTTTTTAGTTGTATATAGAATGAAAATGATTATTAATTATAAGTTAATGAAACCCCATATTTGAGAAGGGACTAAAGAATTAATTATCTCAATTTGGAGGTTTTCTAATGATAATCACAATGTTAAAATACACAAAAGAGCCCTGTTAATGGCAGTTTTATGACCAGATGTTACTGCAGTAGATAAAGCATTATAGCTTGCATTACTGTACAACCTGCTAACTACACAGAAGTGTTTTCGCTTACTGTGTAGCATCATCAGTATAAACCGTTAAATTGACCTGTAAACATAATGCAAAATATACACAATGTGTTGAAATCTACACATTAATCATTCTCAGATTTAAGGGTCAAAGGGCCAAATTGTCTCACCTTTATATAACTAGAGTTGATAGAACCTCATAGTAGGCAACAGAAATGCTCTTTTTCAGGACTTTCCAGGATTAAATGAGGAAATTTGAGTTCACTTTGACCCAAGGTGAGCACCATCAATTAATCTGTAATCATAAAACAATCACATTTAAATGTTGGACTGATTTGACCCTCTTTACCACAAAACCCAGCATTGATTGTGATGTTTCCCTCCTATTATTAAGATTATATGTTTAATTTTTGATAAGTTTTAAGTTACGATATAGTAAACAAACACTTCATACTGTATCTGTAGTCTCCAGGTTTAAATTGAGCTGCAGTTACAGATGTTTTCACAGTGAAAACTTCACAGAAAAGTGTGTCTACCAAGCGAGGCATCAGACTATTTTCCTTAATTACACAACTCATGATAGTTTACACTTTGTAATTTTTTATGAAATGAAGGCAAAATCATTGGAATTTTTTTTCATATAATTCAGGTTTTGTTTATAAATGATGCTAAGCTGATTTACGTAACCCTATGTAACGCTCTCCTCTCTGATAAAACCTCCATCTCTTCTCTCTGTTTCAGATGCCGATGGGACTGTCAAGGCACACAGACATTTTTTTAATGAATGACATGGATACTGACACTCTGGTTGAGAGATAGGAGGATGGATGTTGAACTGTGGCAGTGATGAGCTGCATGATGCGCGGGACCACCAAAGCTCGGCCAGTATGTGTTTTCGTCCTTGCCTCCCCGTGCCTAACACGTTATTCAAGTGTCCTTACAGCACACAGTGTAGTACACCACCAGTAGTCTCATCCTGTTTGACACATTGAGGGATGTTTTCCATCACAAATGTATATGCAAATAATGGTTAAATGAAAAAGATGAAAAAGCTCTGGGTGATGCAGCGAAGCTCCTACATAGCTATCAGGATGAGTATTAAACAGGCCTGTGTCTCATTTACTTTAGTTGTTTTTTTTTTTTTTTTTTAAACCTTCAACCTCTTTCTGGTCTGCCATTTACATGTATACCACAGAGTGTGAACAAGGACACATATAGAAGTCTGATGTAAAATCTGTATGATTAATCCAGAAAGAGTCAGACACCAAAGCTGCATCATGAAATTTAGCAGCTGCCCTTTTTTTCTAGGTCATATTAAGATCAAATCTTAAAAGTAGAGCCTGCAACTCTGGAAAACGCTGGTTGATATTTGAATTCAACAACCAAACAAAGAAACTACTACTCAGTCAGTGCTTCTTCAATGGAAATTATAATTCAAATATTTCTAAAAGTTGGCATGGTAATGTCCACCCTTCAGTGATTTAAAATATTTGCCTAGATGTTAATATTAGACTAATGTATTGTTATAATTAATATATTGACTATGACCATAACACTTGAAAAATACAAAGTATTTATGTGTGATCGCACCTTTTCCTGTGTCTCAGAATATATATACAGGAGGTCCTCGGTTTACGACGTCCTTGACGTATGGCGTTTCGTGGTTACGTCGCCACCTCCCATAAATCTATTAAGAAAGTCTTGTTCCATCATTTCGACGTACGGCGTCTGCGGCGTTAAAACAAATCATGTATAGTGTTTTTATGTCCTAGATTATGATTTTACCACTGTGTTAGTGTAGGTGAGTGACATGGGTGTATGTGTGCATGCTACACAGCATTTTGACTTTCATTATTGTGGCTGTTTGTTCGGCAACACCTCAAGAAGTTTGTAACATCATGTGCAAGTATGTGTCTGTCACATATGTGAGTTCCGACTTATGGTGAAAATCAGGTTACATCGCGTCCGTAGGAACGGAACTCCGACGTAAGTTGAGGACTTCCTGTATAGGAGAATGACAGTTTTATGTCATTTTATGTACAGTTATTCTGAGCTGAGAATTTCTGTTTTTAGAGAAGACGTCTGTACATCCGTTTTATATTTCCAGGTCTTTTGAAGACCATACGTAAAAATGACTGCTAATTGTACATCATTAAATTAAAGTCACCATGTGTAGGATTATTTCAGTTGTCCTTGTTGCTCGTATTGAACAAGGGCACCGTGGCAGCTGATTTTAAAACTTAAAACTTTAAAGTACACCATTATACGTGTTTTCAGCCATGTGCACATTCCCATTTAATTCATTTAAGAGTTTATTGTCATATATTTGCAGCAGAGGTTTAATATTGGCCCTTTTCCACTAGTACCTACTTGGCTCGACTCGAGGCTAAAATCGCCTCGGTTTGTACGCGTTTCCATCCCGTGTTAGTACCTGGTACCAGGTACTTTTCTAGCAATACCTACCTACTCGGCCGGGGTTCCAAGCGAGCTGAGTCGAGAGCCGAAAATGTGACGTCGTCGACGGGCGACAAGCCACTGATTGATTGGCCAGGGCCTGACGTCACTAGAGAGTCAACCACGCCATTTTTAAAACGCACAATAATAACAACAAACACTATCAGAGATGGCTGCACAGAAATTAACCCTTGTGACGCGGAGCAACGACGAGAGCAGGTGCAGACATTTCTTCGTCTGGTGGCCTCCATAGCTCCATAGTTGTTTCGTGTTTGTGTCGCATAACAAATGACATTGCTGCTGGACTTTTCGGCCGCGTTGCTATGATGACCAAGCTGAGGTGGTACTCTATTGTAATGGAAAACGACCCGAAAAGAAACTGAGTCGAGGCGAAGTAGTAGGTGCTAGTGGAAAAGGGCCATATGAGTAATCATTGCTGTACATGGAGTCTGATCAGGTCAGTGTTTTTCAGCCTGTTTGAAGCTGTCAGATATCTTATTAATCCATTCTCGTACATTAGGATGAAAAAACTTGTTTGTTCAATTTTCATTCATTTTCTTTCTTAGATTTCTCAGTTAATGTTTGGTCTGTTCATTGCACTATTATTTATGTATAGGAAATATTTTGTTGTTGAGTTTGGTTTAAACTTTTATTTAATGCAGCTTGCCTTTTTTTTCTTTTTTAATGAAGACAAATTTTGAGGTGTGGTGTGTGAAAAGATGCACTCTGTTATAAAAAAAATAAAAAATAAGGTGGCAGTTGGCACTGTGGTGCAGACAGGTGAGGTACAATAAATAATAAAAACAGAAGTGATGAGAGGTGTTGTATCATGATAGTTTTGGTAGCTGGACCTCTGGTGTACCGGAAGCGTCAGGGGCATTGTAATTGCACAGAATATGAACAAGTTTGACTGTTTCAAATATGTTAGCTGAGCAACAGACTGGTAATGTAACAAATGCCTCTAATTGCGACAGATACTTGCATGTCTTCTTGTGCACTTCATTGACTTAAATTGTATAGTACCTTTCAAAAATAGAAACAGAAAATAAGATGAGTACAGAGAATATCCTAGACAAGGAGAAGTATATAAAAACCCTAAACAACAGACTCCATCATAAAAGCACCTTAGAGTACACTGTTGGTTTGGGCTGATAAATAAACCAAACTTGTTCCTTGACCAAACGTTGAACTACATTCAAGTGCCTCCTGTGTTCACCACTGTGCCTGTTCACCATCCAGCCGAAAATGTTTCAAAACGCTAAAACAAATTATTGTAGGAGGAAAAACACAACTGTAGTTCATTGAGTAAAATCATTTTAAGACCATGTATGAGAGGCTGTTACTTTGTTAAAGTCTGTAAATATATTTTCAACTTTTATATTTTAGCCATCTTGTTCTGCATTTGCCATCGAACTGGCAACTTCTGGAAGACTAATAGTTTTCTTAAGAAATGTAGAGGTGTTCACTGCATAAAATTATTGATTTCTTATGTGACAAATTCCAACTTTAACACTGATGTCATGCCAAATAAAAAACAACAACACGTGTTTGTGCAAAAGACATTTTTTTGAATGTCAGTCCTGCAAAAAAAGTAAACACTTATAAATGAACTGGCACTTGATTACAAAAGAAATGGGCCATGGTGTAAGTGAAAGCATTGTAAGCTGTTTGATAAAATATTTTTACATTGTAGAGGACCATTGATGGGATCACAGCAAAAAAAAGGAACTCTTAACAGTGAGTAAATGATTTTGGGTGGACTCAACCATTTCTGAACACATCCCACTGCAGACACACACACACAAGCATTTGGTTTAAGACTCAGGCATACATCTGACCCTGTAGCTGTGTTTTCAACTAGCTACCAGTGACATTGATTAACAACATGCTAATCAGTCATACCGCATTTTGATTGATTACTACGTCATTTGTTGCATTTTAAAGTATTATAATGTTTGAAATTGAGAACACATGCTGGGATTGTCATAGACCATTTCCGTGGCCTGACAGGAAAATGGTACTGTACTGTTTTGTTAGGTTAGATGTTTTATTTCTGATCTGATGAAATTGTACAGTATGATACAGTACAGATCTATTGTTTGAAATGATCTGCCATCTGTTATATTTTTTAATATTGTTTTTTCCTTGTTGAATAAAGTAAAAACACCTTTGAATACTGTGCATTAAAAACCTGTATTGTTTCCAAATCTTTATTGTTTCTTCATTTAGTGAAAAAAGCGAGACAGAAATTCATCCCTGGACTGTGTGTCAGGTTTTATTCATAACTACCTCATAGAAAAACATTGTAGAATTATTTATTCATTCAGCTGCTCCTTACTTAAATGCTTATCTAACAGGTTAATTTTGAACAAGTAAATACACATAATTTGAAGTTGTAAACTAATGTTTTTGATTTGTTTTCTGATGTTTTTACAGAAGCTGCGTCTTGAATCATTTCTGGTCAGGTTACAACATGGCCTGTTTCATTGCTAGTTTAGCTATGAAGAAAAGGGTTTATTTCATCTCTCTTTTTTTCTTTCTTTTGTTTTTCACTTTAAGTGGAGCCTTTGGTTATGGATTTGCTGAAAAGCATCAAACAACATAAATGTGTTAGTCTTATAGCAGAGAAGATCTCTGGAGATTATTCATTATTTACATGAGATGGAAGAGTTTTATGAGGCAAATTATGCATTTTTTGCATCTTGCTACATCAGTTTCTTTCATCAAGCTGCCAATACATTTCAGGTGTCATGATAAAATAATCACTTATATCACATTGAATAGCCAACTGCAGGTTGTTATAGTGATTATGCCGCATCCCAAAATCTCTGTAAATGAACTAGAGTCGCTGTGATCTTGTACCTTGGGTTGGCCAAAAGCATGGAAGCATGTTAACAACTGCTTAAAAGTGTTACAGCAAATTTCAAGACAATCCAGTTTGTCTGGAAGTTTACTTTTCTGGGGTTTTGTTCTCTTCATCCAGGTGCTTATCATCTTCCTTTTTTCCTACAAATGTCTGACAATTTAATTTTGAAAGCAAAATAGCCCTGTTTGTGTTTTGTCTGCCTCTTGTTGAATTCAGATTGTTCTGTTTTAGCAGTGACACATACTGTAATGAGCTGCATCAATATAGAAAGGCATCGACTGCATCATAGATGCAATGGGTTATGGTTATTTTCATCATGATAATCATTATGTTATTTAAAAGAAATACCTGTTGTTCGTAGTTGCTTTACTGCATGACATGCTGTATTATTTTAATTGGGCAGTCTAGCCAAGTACACTAAAATTACCACTGGGATGCAGTTTCCAGCCGTGACCCAGGAGCTGATGTATAAACCATCATACACTGTGATGTGTGTGGTTGGAAACTCACTTTCACAAACGTTGATCCGCTCGTATTCGGTTCCTATCTTTTAAATCGGTCTGTCTTTAAAGGGATTTGCACAAAATATCTTTTACTGTTTCTTGTAGCAGCAGCAGCAGTACTGCTGCTACAAGCTAACTACTACTTAGTTAGCTATATTGTCTACTACTACTACTACTTAGCAGTTAGCTATATTGTCGTTGTATTGAAGCTGATTTCTTCTAAATATAAGTTACTGAACCAAAAAGCTTCGTAGCATCACTCCATTTGTTCACCTCCCTCGAAAACTCTGATCTCTCCCCCACATAACTCAACATAACTACAGTGTAAACGACTAAATGACCTTCCTCAGTGAACGGGCCCTCTGGACAGGTAACCGTGGTAACGGCCGCGCGCTCCGCCTCTTCCCGGCCGCGCGGGGCGCTGTCTCGAGCGCGGCTCCGTTTTTGTTCCCGCAGCGCCGTTGCCTACGTCACCACATTCCATCGAATGCGATGGAACAGCGTGGAGGAGCGTGACGGGGGTCTCGAGACGCGCTGCCAGAAACTTGTAAGTTGAATGAAAAGTTGACAGAGTTTGTGTTTGTGAGTCTCAGCGTCCCTCCCGCCCCTGACAGACGGACACAGGGGTCACTGTGGCCGTTTGTAGCGGCGAGGTTACCGGCTTCATTTATCCCGGAGCGACTCGAACGTGTCTCGGAGCGGTCGATGTGTCAGCCTGTGCTGTGGTCCAAATCTGTGTTTCAGGTGCGAGATGAGGGAAGCGGCTCTCCTGCTCACTGCGTGCGTGCTGCTGTGTCTCCTCCTGAGCGGCAGCCAGGCAGCCAGGCAAGGACAGGACATGAGATGTGGAGGTTGGTGTTTGTCTCACTCTCTGCTCGACGCTGCAGAGAAAACTGAGCTAATGCGCGTATTCCGCTCCCCGCAGCCTGCAGGGCTCTGGTAGATGAGATGGAGTGGGCCATCTCCCAGATAGACCCCAAGAAGATGATCCAGACGGGGTCGTTCAGGATCAACCCAGACGGCAGCCAGTCCATCCGAGAGGTGAGCGTGCAGCCACGTAGTAATCCCGCCCGCTCTGCAGGCTGCGTCACTTTACTACTGCTGCTGTGCACGGTGAAGCAGTGCTGCACATGTCTCCTACAGCAGGGTTTGACTCATCAGCCGATGTGTTTCTCACTCCAGTGAGATCCTGCAACTACCCTGACTCCTAACTAATTAGGTCGGCAACGATCAGTCAGCTATTTTGGGGCATGATTCCTAGTTTAAGAAAAAGTGTTTCCTTATCTCCCTCCAGCTTCTCAAATGTGACTTTTCGCTGGATTTGCTCATCTTGTATCACAGTAAAGTGAATATTTTCTGGTTTTGGAGTGTTGGTCAAAGAAGACCTCTGATGATGTCCCCTTGACTGTTAAGCGCATTTTTCCTGATTTTGCTGATGTTTTATGGGACTTTTCAGTGTACGAGTTTAGTATCAATGTGATGAAGTAACTTGATTTTGACCATGTACAGCCTCTCAGTTGATTTTCCAGAAAGTCTCCCACATCATGTTTTATACCGATGCATTAATATTGCCATATTAGATGACACCCACTGTTCCTCTGTATCAGGTTCCTCTGGCCCGCTCAGAGGGAAACCTCCTCGAGCTGATGGAAAGTGTGTGTGAGAGGATGGAGGACTATGGCGAGCACACAGATCCGTCCACAAGCAGGAAGTCCTACATCAGGATAAAATCTCGGAATGGCGAGGCCATGGACCTCTCGGAAGCCACGCTGGATTCGAGAGTTACAGCCAGTTTAAAATTTGCAGTGAGTGCGATTCTCTTTGCAGCCCTCCTGCACATTTCAAGAAATTCCCCTGAATTATAAGTGAATTCATTATTGTGTGTTTTAATGGCCTTGTGTTACGATGATTTATTTTGTAATGTGAACAACCAGACTGTCTGACCTGGAGTACTTTCAAGCCTCACACACACACAAATTGTGTGACTTCTACTGTGAATTGTGCAGCTTTTAAATTTTTTTTATTATATCTCCAGTGTGAAACAATTGTTGAGCAGCATGAAGATGAAGTAATTGAATTCTTCGCTCATGAGACGGAAAACGTTAAAGACAAACTCTGCAGCAAGAGGACCGGTATGTTTTTGGCTTGTTTTATGCCGTGTTACATATTTCTGAAAGTCTGACCCATTGCACAAACTGTATTTTAATTCATTGCTTTCCTATCCCTGTGTGCTCTGCAGACCTCTGCGATCACGCTCTGAAAATGCCTCATGACGAACTTTGATATCATCTCACCATCGCTGCCGTCTCTTGAATTGGAGAAGTTGGGTGCTGTAATGTTTTCACTCATCACTTATTGCCTGTTTACACCGTGGCAGTGGTGGAAGATGTATACAAGTTATCATGTAAAATATTAGAGAATTCACCTGAAAATAAAAGTGTTATTCCTGTGATCTATGAGAATTTAAGGACCAGTCTGCTACTTATTCAGCCATATCGCTTTGGACTGTAGTGTCACTTGTTAATATACGATAAGTTATTATACTTTTCGATATTCTGTGTTCCATATGAAGGTGCTTTCCTTGCCTTCAAATGCTCTACAACAGATAAAGCAAACTGTGAAACTGCAAATGAGGTTCGACTTCTCAGTAAATGGAGCATGTCTTACAGGATTCATTGTGTATATACAGCATTCTAATTTAAGACACAAGTACACAGTGATCAGGTTGAAATTTGGTTGAGTGGTCCTTAAGTCTTTATTCCAGAAGTCTCTTTCAAAACTAGGTAGAAGTGCATTGATGCCATTAGTCATGTTTTTTTAAATTCACAATGAATGAATCACAGTACTGCCAGCTCACCAATGAAAGTGCCATTTTCAGCTGTAGCTTCAGTAGAGAGTTTTAAACACTCATCAGTATTTATTAAATTGTCAGGGATCACAGGAATAACTGATGTTAGTTAAGCTCTGTTTTAGTAAAACATTTTGTGAGATCAGAAATGAAGATGTTTTTAGATCTGAGTGGAATTAGTTTCACTGTTGTCCAAATGACAAAATCATTTCCCCACGTAATATCGCACTACTCAACGATTGATGCTATTCAACCACCAGCTTTGACTTTGTTACTGTTGATGTGAAATTTATTACCATTAAGCAATCTGGTCCAATATATTAAATTGTTTTGGTAGGCAGATCGATCCTTGAGATGTGTTCATGAATTCCTTTTTCATTTGAACACAATTTCCACCAGAGGAACTGGCAACTGAAGATCAATGAAAGACTAATCGAGAGTTTCAGCAAAATTAAGGAATCTGAAAAATCACTGCTTTGTCTGACATTATGAATTCAAACTTACCTTTGTAGCTTCCACTGGCCTGTACACTCCCAAGGACTTTCCTTTGTGGGACACGGATATATAAAGTGTTTGATTTCAAAGTAAATAAAATTCTGACAGCAAATTATTGACTTTGTAAAGGACTGAAATGTAGGGGTTAACATTAATAGTGATTATGTCTGAAAAGAGCTACTTTTCCCTCCACATAAACAGTGTAAAATTAGTTTAAAATTGTTTGATTCATTTCTACAAAAACAGCTACAATCTCCTTGAATTATGGTATCTTGAGTTTTGCTTTTTACTTTGAAGATCAATAGAAAAGTTCAGTTTCCTCACTGTCTTGTAAAACTGAACTCTTATATAAGCCCACTAGAGCGTGCTGTAGTCCACAATTTGATAGTCAAGTCCTCATTCTGTACTGTCGATGTAGAAAGGTCAGGAAATATTTTTGGTATCATTTATTTTTCATTGTGTAAAAATATTACTATGCTTTCTCATGTGAACACTCTCCTGATACTTTCTTTATATATATATATAAATTTTGTAAGTTTTCTGCATCTGTTTTGGCTTTAATCAATGTATCAAATATATTTGTACAACATCAACACAAGTTTACCTTCTGATGTCTAAACTATAAGTCTTGATAGTTTCAATCTCAAATGAGTTAAATCATGAATTGGTGTCAATAATATATTTCATACCACTATACTAGGTCTCATACCAAGATAACAGATAATAACTGGTTATGAGCTTGAAATTTTTGACCCACTGTTTTTCACTTCTGACACCATATGTGTTTCTACCGCAAGATACACAAATTTCAAAGTACTTTGTTTCACTTTGCTTCTGAAGGCCATTCAGACTGAAAAAGCATCTGTGGTTGGATAAACTGGACTAAATGGCTCTGCCTCTAGTTATAGCATCCAAATTACTGTAAAAAAGTAAAATAAAAAGTCTGATCATGATCATTTAAGACTGGCCACTGACACTGTAGGCACTGACAGCAGATTTGTTATATTGACAGGTTTACAACACTTTTTCCAATATATTTATGGACAATTTCTGTGAGAGAAGAGGACACATACAGCAGGTGATCCTTAATTATATCATATTTATAATGAATAATTTTAAGGACTTATTGTCCACATTGACACAAGATTAGTGCTGAGATTGAACTTAAACCTTGGAAATAGTAGCTAATACTACAAGATGAGATGTCCTTAAAATAAAGACAAAATGAACTTCCACAGCGGTCAGTTTTATTTAAGTACAATACAGGTCAATGGCTTAATTTGTGCTACAAATATCACCACACTTCAAATAATCAAATATTTTATGACATCCACTCTCATAATTTCACAGCTACTTTAAACACTCTAGGAATGGCAGATAATTAGAAATGAAAAACTGAATGATCTGCTTTACAAGAATAGAGTTGTTAAATAAATAAAGTTGGTTTGAATATTCTGGATTGCCAAATATCAAATTCCTACATTTCTACAAGAACAGTAACTCCATCAAAAATAAAAGTGCTAAGATAACACTGAAACTAAAAAATACATTAACCTTTGTGAAAATTTCTGCTACAAAATGTTATTGAAGAAATGACTTCCATTCTTTATCATGCAAAATACAAATTTCAATGGTATATAGTTGTTAGATGTTTAAACATGTTGGGCCAGTATTTCTTGCAAGTTATTTTACAGAATCTCTTCCATTCATTTCTTCATCTGAGACTTCTGAGACCATGAAAATGTACTCCTCCTCATTTTCTTTTTGCTCTATTTCCATCACTTCCAATGACTTCATCGTGATATTCACCATCTGAACCAGGCACTCCTCACTCTGAGTAGGCTCATTTGTGACATGCTCATCTCTGTCGTTATCTTCCTCTCCCTCAGCTGCAGTCTCATCTTTTACTTCACCAGAGCGGCATTGCTCTCCTTTAGCCACCGCAATTTCTGTCTTGTTTTCTGTGCCAGTATCAGGTGGCATTTCCTCAACCTCATCATCTGCCACAATAACGGTGTCCCCGGAGCCGTGGCTGCTGGTGCTGCTGCAGGACATTGTGTCTTCTTCAGCATGACCACTTTGTTCTTTGTGACGTAGATCCTGCTGCAGTTGTCCCACCTCCACATCCTCACCTCTTCCTTCTGTTAAAACCTCCTGTTGCCCTGCTTCATTAAAGACATCCCCTACATTCTCCGGATCCCACAGTTCACTCATTTCCTCCTCCTCGTTCTCAGAGTCAGGCGCTGTATGTTTCCTAATACGATTTACTGCATCCCACAGGGAACTGGGATACTGGGGCTCTTCTTTGAGGGGTAAGTCAAGGGAAACACTTGCACTTTCCTCTTGTAGATGAAAAGCTGAAGAGCTGGGAAGCAGCACTCTGGGTGAATCAGAGGAAGAGAAAGACGCAAACTGAAGGGAGTTTTCACAGGAGTCCAGATGAAGAGGAGGAGGGACAGTCTCTGCTGTGGTAGCAACAGGAGCAACATCAGAATCAGGATTGAGATCTGAGGGACAGACTGAGTGAATTTCCAAAAGAAAAACAGACTCTGTGTCTGATTTGTGTGATGCATCTTGTGGAGCAGGAAGCTCGGAGGGTGAGAACACCACTAAATGTGATTGACACACTTCACAGTCCAAGTCTGACTGCATAGGAGAAGAAGATTTAGAAAGTTCAGACTGTGGTTCAGTGTCCTGCACAGTTTTGATCTCTATTGTAGTTTGAAAGTCTGTGGCAATTGTTTTGGATATTGTCTGTTTCAAGAGACCTGTAGGATCCTCATCAGCTTCTTTTTGTAATTGCTCTTTAGTCATATAACTCTCTTTCAAACAAGCAACATCTTCTGCTTGGATACATTCAGGTTGTTGCTGCACAGTGTTGACCTCTTTGGCATTTTCTTCAGATATCTGATATTCAGATGTCTCTTCCATAATGTGGTCTAAAGGATCCTCACTGGCTTCTTTTTGTGTTTGCTCTTCAGTGACATAACTCTCTCTTAGACAGGAATCGTCCTCTTCTTGGCCATTATCAAATTGCTGCGGCAAAATGTTGACCTCTGACTGACTGTCAGTCGCGTTTTCTTGGGATGTTGTCTGTTTCAAAAGACCTGTAGGATCCTTATCAGTCTCTTTTGGTAGTTCGTCTTCAGTCAAATAACTCTTTGTCATAAAATCAATATCTTTTACTTGTTCACATTCAAGTTGTTGCTGCAAAGTATTGACCTCTTTGGCATTTTCTTGGGATATTTTAAAGGTCTCTTCCATAATGAGCTTTGAGGGATCCTCATTGGCTTCTTTTTCCTCTTCAGTGACATAACTCTGTTTAAGACAGGAATCACCCTCTTCTTGGCCATTATGAAATTGCTGCTGCAAAATATTGACCTCTGATTGAGTGTGACTGTCGGTCAGGTTTTCTTCACATTCAAGTTGTTGCTGCAAAATATTGTCCTCTTTGGCATTTTCTTGGGATATTTGAAGTGTCTGTTCCATAATATGGTATGCATGATCAACTTCTTTTGTTAGTTGCTCATCGGTGATGTTGCTCTCTTTTACACAAGCAGCATTGTCTGGTTGGACACTTTCAAATTGTTGCTCTGACACCAGGTCCTCGGTTGTATTTTTTGCAAGCTCCTTGAGGGGTTGACTAATCTCACTGTTTATTGTTTTACCTTCTTCATCCTGCTCCTCAACATCACCAGACACTTCTTCTGCAGTTTGATCTATTAAATCAAAAACAGAAGGGGTTTCTGAGTGGTCTCTATGGGGAGTGGAGCTTGGAGAAATGTCAGTAGATCCAGGGGGGAGAGGAGATGGCAATTGCTGTGATGGAGTGTGAGGAAGAGATGTGGTTTCAGGATAAGGAGCTAGGTTTTCTGCAGAGTTGAGGGCATTTAACACAGAAT
The DNA here is from genome assembly GCA_023238725.1 of Scortum barcoo. NCBI lineage: Eukaryota > Metazoa > Chordata > Actinopteri > Centrarchiformes > Terapontidae > Scortum > Scortum barcoo. The sequence goes on from CM041537.1 coordinate 19,070,794, forward strand.
CAGGACCTTCCTCCATGTTGGACTCCGAGATACACAAGAGAGATGTAAGATCTGAGGATGGGAGTTTTAGTGAAAGAGCAGGTCTGGTTGCTTCACTGTCTAGGGAGAGTGGAAGAGGTAAAGAAGAATTAGACAGGTTGGTGGGTGGACTGAGACATTGAGGAGGATGTTGAGATGAGATATCATTTTCAGCAGGCTTATTTTCCTCCTGACTCTGTTCAGTTGTACCTTCTTCACTGGTAGATTTAAACAGAGGATCTTCAGTCGTTTTGATATCTGTTTTGAGTTGGGAGACTATGTCATTCTCTTCAAACATGTAAGACACCTGCTCCTGTGGTCCTACAAAATCTTCCAGGCCTTCATTTGCCACCTGATCACTGGTGTCATCATCCTCTTGCAAACACTCAGCATCCTTAGTTTGGCCAACCCCTAACTGATTCTGGGGCTGCTCCTCCTCTATTGTGCCCCCTGGGAGTTGCTCAACATCATTATCACTGACATTATCTTTAATTTGAGATGGTTCAACTTCCTTATCTTCTACACACAAGCCTAAAAGTGACATTGCATCTTCTTCAGATTGCTGCTCAGTGATGTAGTCATGTAGAGGGATACCTAAGATTCTTTCAGCGCGCTCCTCCAAGGTTTCCTTTTCAGAAACTGGAGATGAAGACATACAGAGTAAGGAGATTTCACTTTCTTCCCTGGATGCCTGTTTCTCCATGAGATCAGAGTCTTCTTCTGTTTCAGGCTTTTCATTAATGTCCGCTGGGTTTGTGTCAGCTTTTTGATCATTTGTTGTGTCCTGATTGAGCTGACTGTTTGATTGGGCACATTCAGAAGTGATGGTTGATTGAATATCAATTGGACTGTGTTCAGGTTGTGTTGTGCAGCCTAAATAGTGAACATGGTCTTTCTTGGGTGATGGGATCAGCTCCATTTTGACAACAACACAGGTTGTGTCAATAACCAGTAGATCCTTACTGTCCTCAGATTCTGTATCTTTCATGATGTCCAGTCTCCTTACTTCAACATCTATTGGATGACCTCTAGAAGAGTCCTCTTGGTTGTGCACAATATCTGATTCTCCTTCCTCACTGTTTCCTTTCAAATGTGTGGATAAACTCTCAGTTTCAGCCCTGCTTGTGAAGCTTGGCTCCCTCCACAATGGATATTTGACTGATGCAGGTTGCACTGACTGACCAACTTGTCTCCCAAATGTGTGATCAGCATCACTTGCTTTTTCTGAGGCAACAACATCTCTCTCTGCTTCATTTGATGGATTATCCTCAAGCATCTCACTTTCTGCGAAGGTTGGCATCTCCTCCTTTTGGCTTTTGAGATTTTTCACATCAGAAATCTTTGACTGCTCTGTGAGTGTTTGCGCTTTGAAGTCTACCTCATCTGGAAAATTGTGTGTTTGAGTAATATCACTGCTCTTGCTTAGACCTTTGTAAGACCCTTCTAATTCTGTGCTTTGAATGTTTATATGCGAGGCACAAAGTGGCAAAGATGGGGAGTCTGTGGCGCCTGCTATTCGAGACACCAAGCAGAATATGGTCATCCCACCTGTCTTTTTGTTTAATCTGAACTTCCTTCCTTCGATGACTTTTGAGGATGGTTCTTCATTTCTCTTTTTATCCAGAACTGCTTGTAACACTTGTGGCTGTTGTAGAGACAACATATCCCCACATGGTATGTGTGTTTGCTGGATATTATTAGGACTACTTGTCTGCAAACTATCTGTTTCCTGTCTTCTGTGCTTTAGTCCTTCAAGCTCTGGGAAGGTATTTTGATTCCCGTCTGGTTTTGTTAAGTCCTCTTTCTCTTTTCTGTAATCCTGCACATCTACAGAGACATCTTGCTTTCTGAGTGGGGGCTGTGAACAGTAGATTTGTCTCTTACCTTCCTGTTCCCAACTAGTGTCAAAGTGGTGCAATACAGGTGAACTTTTATGTGGGCTGTTGTAGGGAGGAGGAGCAATATAGCCAGGAGGTTGGCTGAATGTCCTCCTTTCGTAGTTGGACTTTTCTTTCATGTGCAACATGTGGCTCATGTCAGCGGCAGGAGTTTGTGATGGATAGTAGGTTGGAGCTGGCTGTCTTCCCCCTCTATCCCACAGTCCTGATTCTCTGATGTTGGCAGATTGCAGGACATGCTGCAACGCTGCCACTCGAGGATCTGTTCCACTCCGGCTGTCTCTCTCTGGAGCCCTGCTGCTGTCCAACACCCCTTGAGAGGCCCCCCTCAACTCTGCCTCTATACGTCTCCTCCTTGGCAGAGAATGGCTGTATCGGGCTGCCCAAGCCTCGAGCTCTCTATAGCTACTGTCGCTCCTCTTTGTAGAAACTTCCCTGCTGTAGCGTACAGGACTGCAAGGCTCCCACCTCCTCTGCCATCCCTCCCTCAGAAATCCTCTCTCATATTCCCTTGCTGCTCGTTGTGCTGCTGTCCACTCTCTATCTCTGGCTTCATGTGGCTGATATTCTCCCAGGTCTTGGTGTTGCTGGGGGTGACGGTCTAGAATGAAAGGGAAGTGAGAAGCCCTCGGGTCTTGGTCCATCCAGTTAGTGTACTCCTGTGGAGCCCCTCCTGTTCTTGACCCTGGTACAGTCCAGTAACTGGACTCCCTGCTTTGATCCTGCTGCTCACCATAGTACAATGGATAATGGGTCGCTTGATGTCTCTCATGGTAGCTGCAGGTAAAATGGTGGAAAAATATGTGAGTAAATTCAAATGTAATCAGAGAGCCAGCTTACATAATTTCCTTATTCACTGTATTTTATAAAAATTTCCAATGACAAATTGACTCCTTTTGTGTTTGTTTTGCATTTGGTATCACTTTAATAATATGGTCAAATTAATATGGTCAAAGCTGATATCTAACAAGGCAAAATCATGTGTTGCTACATATTGTTTTCTCATGATCATAACAGTGATGCAGACCTCTAATCTGTATATATTAAGATTATTTTGCAGTAACTAGTCACGGTTTAAGATAGTCAAGCCTTATATATTCTACAGTACAAATCGAGTTTAAGTTTGTCAACCAAGCCTAGAATAACTGCAACAAACTTTATCATACAAAGATTGTACTGACTGTAAAAGTAATCATAGCGGTTAACTCACTTATGTGTACAGTTTCTTCCAGGAACAGTCCCAAATTTTGAGTACAGAGGTGATTGTCCCTGATTCTCAGGCCAGAACTCCATCTTTTTGTCTGACACAGATCTGAATCATGGAAAAAATGATCATACACTGATTTAGTAAAACTGCATAAAACTGCATGAACTTAAACAGCATCAAATTAAAACATTTAAAAACATAAAAAAAATTCATATTCTAACAATGGATATGACATGACTTTCTTAAATAACTGATAACTGAAGTCTCGCCTGCAATTTAACTGTTGTTACATAAACGGAAAGACACATACCTGCAATTTCTGTTCAGATTATTGTCCTTGTTGCTGGTGAGGTGATACCAGGCCTAATGAAGTCCAAACAGGACAACTTGTTTTAAAAGGATGGAGGTTTTCAGTCCCCCTCCCACTCAATACACACACAAAAACACACACTCCCCTGTCACTGTAAGCACATCCTCCTCTCATCCAGCCAACATGCCCAGTTCAAATACCACAGAGGAATTTTTTAATCAGGTTTTTAGAAATATACTCTTTAACTGCATCATCACCTTTAAAGTCAAACAAAGCTAAGGAATATTATTATAGGAATTATTTTTACAGCATATATCAAACTAACATGGATTTAGTTCATAATCACAATCAAATATAAACATGCAAATAAAAAACAACTCAAGTGTTTGCCATTAGAAATTTATACATAAAACACTTACATTTTTTACATCATCGCATTAGAATTAATGGCGATTTTATAGTCAGTTTGATTATTCAACAGCACAACTGCACATGCTACTTCTCCAAAAAATTGATGTTTCAACTTCATTTTTTTCTCATTGGATTTTTTCCTATTGGCTCAAATGACACTCAACATCGAAACTTACTAGAAACACACAGTTTTCATACCTTCGCCCAGATAATCATGAACAACAACAAAACCAGCAGTCTGCACTTTGCATGACACTCGCGTGGGAGGTGCTTGGCGTCATGGGGAGCAGACTCTGCATGGAGATAGGGATCTGTTGTTTTGTCGGCTGAATTGTAGCAGAGGGAGAGACGGGCAGCGGACGGGTCGTCTCCCTTTCTTTGAAACTCTCCAGCGTAACAAACAGGCTTTCCTTCTCTGAACAGAAAGTTCGTACATCAGCAGAGAGCAGGAGAGAGGGGATGAAGTTTGTTCAGACAGCAGGGCAATCTGTTGATGTTGACAGAATAGTTGGGGATGTGATGAACTGTTTTGGGTTTTATATAGCTCATTAAAAACAACCTTATATTGGATACAGTCCAAACACCTAAAGATGGGTGTTTCTTTATCCAATTAAAGCAGAAAGCATGTTAGAAAACAATTCAACAAAAAGTAAAAATATATTAAAAAGCCAAGATGATTTTGTTTATGGGTAAAGAACATTAAGTCCTGAAAAGTCTTTTAGTTTTCTTGGAGACACATTGTCTGTTCAAATGACTTTTGACACATAAATTTTGATACATTTGATCCAGCTTTCTAATTAATGTCCATCCTGACTGAGCTGGTGTAAAACATCTAAGCAGAGCCATGTATGGTAATTATAATAAAGGTATGGCACCGACTACATTTAAATGTGCATTATAATGAATGAATATAAATAATGAATACATCATTTTGAGCATTGGTGCTGCTCATTGATAGGAATTTCGGTGCACAGATGATCATAGATCAAGATGTTCAGTGAATGACAGACTGCATCAGCTAGTGTGGGGGATGAACATTTTGTTTTTGTCCACTTGTAATAACGTAAAAACATGTCAAAACATTAATTCAGTTGTAACAAGTGAAATATTCATCATCATTACAGGTTTCAAAACTACCACTTTATTTGAACCAATGGTAAATAAAATAAACAATAAGTAGTTATTCAACCACATTACAGTATTTGGTGTGTCTCAAAAGACCATGTAAGCTCAACTGTGACCTGACTTTTGACATTAAACCTGGCACAAATATTTAGTGTCTTTGGACGTACAATTGATTGCTTGACAGAAACATTTGTCAGCACAGCGGAAGCCAACTGAGAGCAAGTTCTCTGTTGTGTATACGAATAATTGTAACAAGTTATAGCTGCATTATAAAATACAAAATAGCAGCTTTTAGTAAAAAAAATACTTTTAAGTGACAGATTAGTCACTTGATAAGTTGACATCAGCACTTATCCAAGAACAGCACTGAAGTGTTGTTCCTGACAGCTGTGCTTTTTGCATAATGAAGTCACTGCTTTCTGTTGTGGAAGAATGGAGAATTTAAAAATCCCATGAATCATAACTGGTCTTAGTACAGTAACTAATCTGAGCACCAGGCCTGCAGCTGGTTGTCCCTGCCATCATCAGTCTTTCCTTAGTGATGCCTTGTATATGTTAATGTTTTGTTTGTCATCACGGTGCACAAGCTCCACATGAAATCTGCTTGGCAGATATTCCTCATAGAAACCTGGAGTCCCGTGCTCTTTCCGCATCTTGGAAGAGAGATATAACATGGCTCCATTCTTGCACAGATGAGCCAGTGTCTTTACTAGCAGTGGATAAGTTTCTGGGAGGTAGATTATATCTGCACAAAGCACCAGATCCCAGTCAGGAGGGAAGTTCGTGTGGTCTTCACCCCAGGACAGAGGAAGGACGGTGGGAGGGGTATTGGGCCAACCACGGGACGGCATGTTCGCAGAGACATTAGCCTGAAGTTGTGGGAGAACCAAAGGGAGGTCTGTGAGGGTCACAACAGCACCTGAAAACATGTGAACATTTGATTTCAGTGTCTTATTTAAAGATTGATGCAGCACACAGAACTTGTGTATCCAGGTGCTGGACATTTGAACAGCTTCTGCCATTACTTGACAGAGCTGATGAAGTGACAGTGGTACATTTTCAACATTGACATAAGAGGAGCAACACCTGCTAAAGCAGCTGAAGCAGGTTTGCTGCTGGGGGGGGCAGTTTTGGCATAAAATAAAAGTCTCTGTCAGAGAACCAAATCAAGACTTAGAAAAAACTTAAAATCTTAACTAAAGCACTTTCAAGCGTACACAAGAAAAGGCTAATTAAACCATGTATAATATCCAGGATGGCTGTGATTTTATGTATCTTGGGCTTCAGTGGTATTTTACTGTAGCACATTTTCTGTTAGACATTTATACTTTAGGGGTTTTGCATAATAATGCATACATTTTATGAAAAGCACATTAAATATTGAAATATTTTCTCTACAAAGGCTCATTCATTTCAGTTTTGTTGGTACTTTATGCTGTTACTGCAACTCTGCGTTGTGACTGGGTCTATTTATATATATACATAGGTCTATTTGTTTTTCCTGTGTTTAAAACTTTGATGTAATGTAAAATACTGATACTGTAATGTTTCTAACTAAAGTACATATGAGTACTGCAGACAGAAATGGTCAAATTAAATCTACTCCTAAGTGTGTGTCTGTGTGCACCAATGACTGTATATAAACATGACACGTCTCCACTTCCTCACACTGTACAAAAGTGAAGCAAAAATATCCCAAATACAGACGCTGCTTATGTTGCCCTTGTGACGACATTTGGAGCCAGAGACTGCGCAGTGATCGAGGAAGGAAGTGCGATATCAAGGTCCCGCCCATGCACCCTCCCAACTTGATTGGTAATCAATTAAGAAGTGTTAGCCAACGATCACCGCTAAAGTTAAAGTTACATTTCCTCTCAACGTCTCTACTCCACATTTGATTCATGAAAAGCATTTTTATAGCATCGAATAACTCGTTAAAACCAAACCCATCAAGAAAATGAACACCTAAACAAACATTAATGATATAAGAACAGCCTAAAATGACAGAACAATGTTTGGGGGTAAATGTATTTAACATATTTAGATTTTTTAGTTTTGTCCACCCTGTGTGTCAGGATAAGCAGGTACAGAAGATGGATGGATAGTTTTGTCCAATCTGCTAACATGGAGGGATGGAGGGGGGGCGGGGCTTATTACCTGTACTGCAGCCACCAGGGGGCGATCGAGATGTTGTGGCTTTACTTTTTTTTTTGGGGGGGGGGGGCTGTCATGTCGTCCATCTTTGAAGAGTATGATGTGCACATAAACTTCATAAACCACCCCTGCATGAGTTAGTGCCACACACGGGCTACCTCAGTCAAAAACACTATAGACACGCCACAGCCCCCGTGCACATCAAAGTATCCTGTAATGCCCCCCCACGATCACTAACATGGGGGGCCACAGCAGCACCAGCCCGTACCGAGGCGTGCAGCCAGAATCCCGACCACACCGGTCCCTGCTCCCAGCTCGATGATCCGCTTCCCCCTCAGCTCCACCGACTCCTCCTCAAAGAAAGTGCACAGCTGCAGGGCCTGCACGCACACACACACACACACACGTGGTCAGGTAAAACACACAGCGCTTCATCATCATCAGGTCAGGTGGGTTTCCATAACAACACCATCATGAAGTCTTACAGCCTCCCACACCGGGGCGGCCACGCCGAGGTTGGCCCCGAACAGCTGCCGGATCCTCAGCTCCTCTCCGGACAAACTGTACACGGTGTCCCGAGAAAAGGTCTCCGCAAACAGACAGTCCTCCGCGGGGAACGGGTCGTCCTCGTCCCCTGAACACATCGCGGCCGCTCGGTTCAGTCAGTCAGCCGCGTTACCGAGCAGGAGCACCGACGGTCGGTCAGCTTCCAGGTCATTTCTGTCCGTCAGCGAAGTAATGGAGTGAGGTTATGTGAGCACCGTAAAGTGTCTGTGTGTGAAGTTGTTACGGATATCAACATGTGTTATAGCTATATTATCCGACACTGAGGCGTTTCTCACAGCGGTCTGTACTCTAAGTGATTAGTGAGAGGTTATACAGGGCTTTTAATTTGAAATGCAACACCAAGTTTCCGGGTCACGGGCCCCCTCAGAGAGCTTTAAATAACTCTGCAAAGGAGTGCTGAGACTGAAATATTTCAAATATTTACACATGGAGGACAGTCCTATGAAGATAATTTCATTTTAATGTTGCCCCAAAAACATCAAATCTACCATTAAATTGGAGGTTTAGGTATTTATACTGTCTGGGTAACTTCAGGTGCCTCCTGCTTCTAGCTGAGACAATCAGTTCTTTTCATAGTCTGCATTTTCAGCTGGTGTCTCCTCTCAGAACAATGAGTTTGTTTTGCATTTAATGATAATCTTTATTATCAATGTGCCAGTTGTTTTCCTGATGAACTGTCTGGCATAAATAAAAATGAAAATAGTAAAAATTACCAGTCACAAGAGTCCTAGCGGATGTCCTCAATTAGCTTCATTTGTCCGCCCTAAAAATGTTATGCATGCAACAATGCTGCAGTTCAAAACACACAAAACACCATCATGTTTCAGTTTATTAAAAAAACAAAACATGTTGCTGTGTTCACCCGTTTTGTTTGGAAAACAAAACTTAAGTCGAGTACCACTAAGACATTTTTCACACACACAACTTCACGTCAATGACAAAGATGATTTAACAGGTGTATAAAGTGTAGATTCGATACAGATATGTCAAATAAAGCTCTTTATCCTTTCAGCTTATCAGTCTTCAGAGGGCACAAGAACATGTAAAGAACTTCCAACGCAGCCAACTCAAATGTTATGTGTCCAATCTGAAAATTAAATCCAGTCATACATCTGCTTGTGTCGGACTACGTCACAGTTTTCTCAGTGGAAAGGACAATAACTGTTGAGTTTGGACTACAGATACACTCTGTTCAATATACAGTAATTCTGCTCGAGACAGAACATCTCCAAACCTCTTGATTATCTGAATTTTTTTTAAAAATAAATAATTCTTCTCATCATACAGATGACAGTAGTATTACATCCATAACACAACCTCCCTCCCGCTCAGGCCTCAATATGTGCAAACTGCAGTTTAAAAAAGGTAGCACTTTATGCAAGGACCATGAAAAAAAAAAAAAACCTTAAGTGTTTTAACATGAGCACTTCATGACAAAGTGCAGCAGGTGTGACAATGGGTATGATTTTTAAAATTACAGGATGAATTGGAGGAAGCTTGTGGCTGTTTACACCCTCCTCAGGCCAACAGTGGAGTAACAACAATCTCAGTAATGTTAAGTCAGGGAGTAAAAAAAACAATGGGTGTTCCTTAAACCAAAGGAATATTTTTGGTACTGAATAACTACTCTAATCAGATCCTGTACTGCCTTAATACAAAACATTTAAGGTGAAATACTGAGCTGGGACATGAATGCTTTAATGTATGAATCTGCAGTAAAATGAAATCTACTGCATATTTCTTTTTCACAAACATTCGTTCTCGTCACATCTTCCTCACAGAAGCAAAACGTTTGCAATGATGCTGGACAGAAACGATGCATTGTCACACAACAAATGTCCCAATTCGTGCTTTGAGTTCGAGCAGAGGATGCTCTGCTTTAGCATTTAAACATTGGTGGTCCAGTTGTATACACCACAAGTGTTTTTCTTTTAAGACACACATGTCAGCATGGTCGGGTTGGACAAACCTCCGTCAACGGGTCTTGGCGCTTTGGGTGCGAGTCTCTTGATAAAATAGCCACGGCTCAAACTGGTTGCTGATTATTTCTTTCAATAAAAATCAACCACAAAACATCTCCACGCAGCCCAAAGTGCTCCTGCAAAGAGATGTGGAATTTTTCTTTTTCTTCATTTCCTGGTGGGTATAAAAGGCAGTCAGCTTTTGTTTTGAGCAGAACCCAGACCACGTCCAAGTCCACACAGATGCACAACAAACACCCACACAGAAAAACAAAAGCCAGAGGAATGCATAATTAAAACTTTGTTCCAAAAAGAATAATAATTAGAACAATGACTATGACAAAGAGGATCAAAATGACCAGCATCTTTCTGTTTTTCTTCTGATACTGTTCCGCCTGCAAAAAAACAACAAAAAAAGGTCAAATGCTGTATTTCACTTTTCATTTCCATTCATTTTTTTAATGAATAAATGAAAACAGGCTTTTAAATGGGTTTGTCAGTTGTAAAGGTTTGTGGATCCTGTAATCCATATGATAAATTATAATCTTTAGCGTTGGCGGTTGTTAACTTTCATTATTAGCTCCTAAACAGATGTAGAAAGTATCCAAAAGAAAATTAATTTTTCATTAATACCAATTTAAACTGTGATAGAAAATGGTGACAGTCACCAAACCAGAAAAGCCTAAATGTGTAGACATAAGCATGTTGTGTTTACCTTTTGTAACTGTTTCAATCCGTCTTCTGTTTTCACACACGCCTGCTCCACATTGAAATCAATTCTGTCAAGAACGGTGCCCTGAAGGAGGAAGAAAAGGGAAGTTTGTTAGGAAAATCATTTTAGTTGCAGATTATTTATTTCAATCTACGGCTATATGTTAGAAGTGTTGTTTGCAGTTTATTTCAGCTCTGCCAGACACATTCGAACCCTGAGTTTACTTTGACTTCAATCATTCTTATTCAAGCTTTGGAAATACCTGCTCCACCACCATTCCAGCCAAGTCCCGGAAAATCTCATTCAGATCTGAGATGGACTGAACTATTTGCCGGATCTCCCGCTCTCGTTCCTCAACCATAACTGTGTTCTCTTCCACCAGCATCAGCTGGTCGTCTGTGAACCCCTGAGGTGAAAGAAAGGAAAGAATAAAAAGGAGGTTATGTTAATAGTATTAGTAACAAGGTTATGACTCCAGATAGACCAACACCTAAACTCAAACTGCATGAGTGTACATCCTAATCTTCCTCATCCTAGTCTATCATCCTAGTCTGTACTCATATTTTCTGCTTTTATTGTACTGTGTACTGAACGTCTGAGCAAAACAAATGGTGGTGAAACTCTCAGTGGGATTTATTTGAGTAACCTAATGAATATTTTAAAAAGCCAGTCACCTTGTCATAGACCGCTAAATCTTCATCCTCTTCCATTAAAGGTCCAGAGTCAAAAAAGTGCTTTGACCGCTCCTCACGATTCTTCATACCTGGAACATAAACCAGCGACACAATGCTTAGACAACATGAAAAAAAAAACTTGAAGATAAAAGAAATAGGAGAATTCAGGAGGACCAGTCCCATCTCTGCTGCACGCCTTACGTTTCAGGTAGCTCGACTGTGTGTGCCTGAAATTAGTGGACAGCTCCTGCAGGCTCTGAGCCAGGGACGAGACCACGTTTCTCAACAACCTCTCCTCCTGCTCTGTGCAGTGACCACAGCGAGACTGCAAACCCGTCACAGCTCGCTGGCATCGATGAAACATCTGCAACAAACGCAACTAAATTAGTTACTTTCAAACTCTTCCATATGTGGAACCAGAGGATGAACAGACAATACTATATTGTGCTCTTATTTTTTTGCTCAAGTCGAAACATCTCCCAATTAAAAAATTTATGAAAATATGCTAAAAATTCAGTACATAAAGTACATAAAAGCTTTACCCCATTGATTTTTTTCTATATAAGAACAAGTACTCTTAATGACTGTACCTGTGTGATCTCCTGAGTAGTGATCTCTATGGCATGCTCTTCCTCACTACTGTCGTCAAGTGTGGGACGATTCATATGCTTATCATGAAGTAAGGCAAGTTCCTTCATCTTCTGCCGGACCCGGGTGATTTCATACTGGATCTGAGAGGAAATATAGGATACTTAAAAGCCATGTGGCTCATACAGAGGATTTCACCTCTAAACAGAAGCATTTGTGAGCTTTAGGTTTGTTAAAGCAGGGATAATGTTTTTTCAGATAGGTCTCTACATTTCCATTTCTTTTACCTCATCAACCCCCTCTATCCATTTGGGGGGAAGTTTCTTGGTGACTCCAATGGCAGCCTCAGGATCCAGACTAATTCCTGACACCAAAGCCATTCGATCATCAGCCAACTTCAAAACACAAAAAAACAAATTATTCTATCAAAACGAAGATTTGAAGATAAAGATGATGATGGTGTGCCACTTTAATGTAACTCTACCATGACGGGAAACAACAGTACCTCATCAAGCTCCTAATGTGATTGGCAGATAGGAGAGTGGTCCCATCCAACAGAGAACAAGGAAAAGCAGAGAAAGACAGAAGTAAGAGAAGAAAGTATCAGCAGTTAAAACCAAAGTGTTTTTATGCACCCCCACTAATTTCTGTAAAGCAGTACATAAAGGTCTGATTGTTGAAATTAAATCAAATCATTTTCACTTAATTCTCATTAGTTCTGTAAAAGTGTAGAAAACTAGAGTGTGAATGCAAATCATACGTATCCAGAAACCATTTTCATAATTATTTCCCTTTAAGAAAAATCATGAACCGTAAGAAACAGTGTGAACAAAGAGTAGAAACATTTGAGCCTTACGACAGATCAACAAAAAGAGAGAAAACTTTAAGACACTTGAGCTTCAAATTTATAAGTAATAAAAAAAAGTAAAATTCATAAGTCATGCATTTCTAATATTCATCATCAGCTTCAGTTAATTGATTGCTCACTAAAACCTTAGAAATGTGACTTGTTTTGGATAATTCTGTATCTCATGTGTCTTGATTTAACTGATAAAAGGCTGTGGTGCCTTCTAGCAAAGTCAGTTATTTTAAAGCTGAGTGTGCCACGTGCACTGAGCTGAATGTGCATCTTCAAACAGCAAACAAAGTAGTCTTAGTTAAGTCACTGCTTTTCAGGCAGCCTTCAGTCTGTGGACATGCATCTGCATAGTGATTTAGGCACAATTTTACCACCAGTTAATGTACCAACATCTCCTCTGTGACATTGGTGGAAAGTGCAGAGACATTTAAATCAATACTGTTTTACAAAGTATACAGATGAAGCCTGATATGGACAATGGAAACAACAATACAAGACACAGCACAAGACAAGTATTAAATTAAACAATAAACATAATTTTTAATATTTTACATCTTAATCTGAGCTTCATGACACACTATGGTTAGAACAGTTTTAATAGTAGAGACTTGAAGGCTGGCGAGATAAAGTGTGACTAAATCTTGACAATCTGCAAATAAAGATTTCCTTTAAAATTATGACTTTATTCCAGGATCTGTAGACATCCCTTACTATTCTACTGACAGCTAAGAAACTATTGAGCAAAAAGGTGGAGATCTGTTAGAGGAAAAAAGAACCCTTTAGCCAGGACAGTCTAACTGGGCGTGTTCACAGTAACTGATTCATCTACTGATGGAGCTCTCGTATAAATGCAGGAGTTAAGACTGATTGAGTAATGAATGGGCACATTTTATCAACACAGCAGCTGCTCATTGGGTATGAATCAGTACCAGGCCACTGCATTGCTTTTCAGTATCCCAGACTCCTAGCCTTCTTGGTGTTCCTGAGGTAAGGCCCTGATTTGTGTGCGTCATTGAAAGAACAGCAAAGAAAAACAAGTTAATCAGAGAAAGAAAATAGTGAGGGCTAGATTGTTCATCCGCTCAGTGGCTGAAATTCGGCAGTGTATTTTGGGAAATTCAGTGCAGAAACCTTATATCCATGTTCAATGTACAGGCTGGCCGAAATCAGTCTACCTCAGCGGGCAGTTAACTAGTTAAAATGTTCACAGCTGAGTGTGAATGGTCACACACACCCTACACCTGCCGGCTGTGCTGTGTATCTTTCAAATGGGAGCTGCGAGATGAAAGGTAAAGTCCAGTGCAAACACAGGAGAGCTGTAAACTGTTCTCTCAAAAGAGTCGGTGAATGGGAGGAACCTGAGTGGACACTCTCGTGTTTTGTAGTATCACAAACCACAGTGGAGTTTAAACAGGATTCAATATAACAGGATTTTCTTAAAGGGGTAAAGTGGTCCTTCAAAAATGACTCATGTGAATAATTTGCAGAAAATATGACATTTTTGCATTATTATTATTATTTTGTTGTACAGATTCAATATTTTGGGGGAAACAGCAGCTATGGTATCACACTGTTGGCAGAGAAAAAGTCAAAACAGTGCATTCCTAAATTTTGTCAGCAGTTAGAATTTGTGAGAGGTGACAAGTAAAGGCTGTTATTATTGTAGAAAGAGCTTAAGAGGAGCTTTCTTGGCTTTCATTATGACTCTACTAGAGATCAACCCAACTAGAGCTGCAAAGATTTGTCAATTAATTAGTTATCAACTATTAAAAGAACTAGAAACGTTTTGATAGCCAATTTATTGTTTTGAGGGTTTTTTTTTTTTTATTTTAGAAAAAGTGTACAAAGCATCTGATTTCAACTTCTCAGATATGAATATTTTCTGGGTTTTTTTCTCGTCCCATTAGACAGGAGTATCTTCGGATTGTGAAAAAACAAGACATTTTAGGACATCGCCATAATGCTTTGGGAAACTAATAAATATTTTTCACCATTTTATAACATTTGAGAAGCATACAACTAATGGATTAATGAATGAAAAACGATAAATGAATAGATAGTAATAGGGTAACCATTAGTTGCAGCCCTAAATCCAACTTGTTATTATATCTTGTATATCTAAATGAAAAACCTCTGTTTTCAAGGATTACACACAGATATGCTCCTTGTTTTGTTCGTGTCACATATTTTTATGGATACAGGAGGGAGGAAAATAGCTAGGAGGAAAATAGGAACAACCAATTACATGTGACAGTAACAGTTTGATCTAAATTAAATCACTTTGCACTACACACTTTCTACTACGGAGGAGCACTATGTGGACAGAAAACAAAAACATGCTTTAACAAAACCCCCCCACCCATTTTACACCACTTTACATTACAAATTCAACCTTTATCTTACAAATAAAGGACTGTAGACGCCTGCATAACAAGTCTTATTTCCATTATGTACATTTACAGCTAATAGATAATTATCTATTATATAGCATGTTATAGCGTGTTAAAAACGCCCTCCTCCTCCATCACTGAGGCTCAGTAATCAGTCCCCGGGTGAAATTAAACACACACTGTCGGACCTGAGTCAGTGATTATCAGCTGCTACCACACAGACGTGTCTAGCTACCACGGCTCAGTGACTGGCTACATGCAAACACACACAATAAAATGTCAAAACGATGCAGACCACTCACCGCAGCATTGCTACGTGTACTCAGACGGGGGTCGTATGTACTCACTTGCTCAGCCAATATCTGCCGGTTTTGGATCGCATTGTTCCGCATTAACAAGAAGGCATCGGTCAGACGCCGAGTGGCCATGACTGCCTTGCTTGATATGTTATATTAACACTGGACAAAGCGCGGATGGTTTGTTAACTTGTGCCCGCCGCTAACACACCGCTTTAGCTTGAGCTTTGCGGTGGACGATGAGGGCAAAAAAAACTCGCGATACAAGCGCCTACAGTGGACAGAAAACGACCTTGGCGATGTTCATCTGTCGAGCATCTCTATTGCTTGAGACCAAAACGAGAAACAGCGAGAGTGTCTTGTTAATTTTGGGGAGTTTAGCGTTAGATTAGTAACGCTATTCTAGGCCGCTTCAGGCAGCTACGGAAGTAAGAAAACGTAAACACCTGCGTAGACTGCTTCTTCTTCGACTGCACATTTACTGCAGCTGTCAAGTCTGACTGAGGCTCATTACCGCCGCCCGGCGAGGAGGCTAGAGTCTGTTTGTTTGTCTCACAGACTGTATGTAAAAATATGTATACCTATACAAATGCATACCTATATATGTATGTATATCTTTATATACAGTATGTCTGTCTGCTTCTTTTTCTTGGGGAGTTTTACGGCTGTTTGTATCCTTTTAGTTGCATTATGTTCTCCTACTGGTTTTGCTCATCCACTGTTATCTCATTGCACTACAGTCTTGTTGCTTTTAGAAACCCAAATATGCCTTTTCTCCTCTCTACTGTACCACTCCACACTCAAGCACATTACAAGTACGACAGTATGGGTTAGAGTACTGATTATCTCCAGGGCTGTTTTACAGACTCTACTAAGACGTTAAAAGATCTTTGATCAGAATCAGAATCAGCACTATTGGCCAAGTATGTGTGCACATACAAGAATTTTTACTACATTTGT
This sequence comes from Scortum barcoo, assembly GCA_023238725.1. Taxonomy (NCBI): domain Eukaryota; kingdom Metazoa; phylum Chordata; class Actinopteri; order Centrarchiformes; family Terapontidae; genus Scortum; species Scortum barcoo. The sequence goes on from CM041537.1 coordinate 19,086,924, forward strand.
TTCATTGCTCTCAATAAGACATAGAAACACAGAAAGTAAGAACAAAGACACCACAGCAGAACAAATAAGGTAAAAACTTGGTCTGTGTATACAGACGGGTGACAAAGTAAAGGGAAAATCTGAATCCTTGACCCCTACACATAGGCGATCATGAGGCTTTGTTATGCTGTATTTTACTGGCATGGTTTGAGTCCACTCGTCCCACTAGAGGGAAGAGTCACTGCAAATCAATACAAAGTTGTTCTGAGTGATCCATTTTATCCTGTGATGGAAATTTCTATCTTGATGAGAGTGGTTTCTTCCAGGTCGACAATATCCCCATCAATAGGGGTGTCACTGAATGGTCTGATGAGGATTAAAGTGATTTGAATCATATGCTCCACGTCTCAACACAATTAAACACCTGTGGGAGGTATTAAACCAGCACACCACTCTTATTAACTGCTCCAAACATTGTACATAAACCTACATAAACCTGCTAATAACTTTTGTGCATTAACAATATCCTTGATCTACACTCATCCGTGCAATAAACAGCATTTATATTCATATTTATCTTTATTCTATTCATTGTATATATTCTGTTCTGCACATATTCTGTTTATTGTATTTTTATTTCTATTGTGTTCACTGTATCACAGCAACTGGAACACCAAATTTCCCCCTGGGATGAAATAAAGTATTTTGATTCTGATTGATTGATTCTGATTAAGATTTCATTGCTCTTTTGGTTGGATATGTGTATTTTAGAGCGTTCATCTTTTCCTTTCTGCTTATTGAACCTGTAATAATACACAGGTACCTACAGTGTCACTGCCTCACCAGAAAAACAACAAAAAAACCCTTTGACCTGCCATCTCATATTGTGGGACTTTTATCTCCACTGCTTCCACTCTCTGCCTCTTATCCAATGTTGACTTTTGCTCTGATAAAAAACAAATTGAGGTCAAAGTTTGATTTTATGTCCCTCTCCATGCCTGTGCTGACATCCACTAATGTGTCAACCAAGTGACAGCTGAAGACATCAATGTACCATCTGCTGTAAAACTCCAGCCTTTATTTTCGATAATACTGGTTTAGCCCAGAAAATAAGTCCAGGTGTAACAGTTCATTCATTTACATGTGCTCATTCAGCCTGTGCAGGCTGCAGTATTTAGGAGGAGCGTTGACTCTTTGACAGGGTACAATGAATCAAACAAGTGCGCGTGCCCGTGCGCGCATATCGTGTTTGTGTGTGCGGGTACACGCGCGAGGCGGTGCCACTAACAGTAATTATGTCTCCAAAAGCTCCTCCTCCGCCCGGTCTTAATCCTTTCTATCCGCTAATACCGCGGCAGACATTTGGGCTGGCAACAAGCACCAGCTGCCATCAGACCATATCAGCTCCGCGCTGTGCGGCTTCGTGTCCGGGACAGAGTTTCACTCCGGTCCGCTGAAGCCTGACAGGGGGAAGGTAAGGAGGGTGGAGGTTCAGTGATCTACCTGTGTGGAGGACTGAACACCTGTACGACACTTCAGACAGCGTGATCCATTCACAGAGCGTCCACTGTCACTCAGTCGGGCTTCAAATTATAATCCTGTCTGATGGATGCCGCTTTTTAAAAGGTTGCTCTTAATTGATTTGACTCCCCTCCCTGGTTGTACAGTATGTTGCTGATTAAGCTGATGGGATATTATTGCTGACAGTTTATTTACCATCAGTGGAGGCTGAACCCGTTGTGTTATTACTTAGTAGCTCCTTTGTTTGCAAAATGCAGCCAACTCCTCACCTTGTTCCGTCTTGTTCCAAACCCTTGACTCATCACCATATTTATAAAGGTGTGCTAAAACTATAACTATTATCAGTGTCCTTAAACTCACTGAATGTGGCACAATAGCTGTAATGTTCCCCAGGTGATTTGAGGAATTCCTCTGACCCAGACTGTCTGAATATCTAATACCAGACAATGTGGTTCTTCAGTCTCCATTAAACAACTGGTGCATGCAATCGAAGGAATATAGGCAAACCAGTTCATGTCAGGCACTGCCAGAACTGTGACCAAAGGTCTATTACAGCAAAGACTTTGTTTCTGCAGCCTCTCTAGAGGTGTCTCATCCTGTGGTTGTTCTCCTCCCTGTCATCTGTGTGGCTGCCCTGTCATTGTTTTCTCTTTGCTCACCCAGCTGGTTGACATGGCCTCGTCTGACGATACAGAAGGGTCCCTGACTCCTGTGGATTTTATCCAGCTGCAGCACTACATGGAGTGTAAGTTTTATCCTCCCACTATACATAATTTAAAATTTTATTAATATTACTGGCAGGTCAGTAGTTTCTATAAAACATAAAGAAACCAGCTGAAGAGGATTGTTTTTGTAGCTCAGGCTGTCCTTAGTGTGCAACCAATGACTCTTTAGATAAATTATGTATAAAGAATGAAATATTATAGTCTACAACTGCCTTTATGTCTACTTATGGCTGAATATGTGTATGTAAAGAATATTGATTTGCAGAGGTGGAGTATAACTAAATACATTAACTCAACTAATATACTTAAGTACAATTTTGAGGTACTTGTACTTTACTTGAATTTTTCCATTCTGTTACTTTATAATTATGCTGCACTACATTTATGCAAAAGCTTCCAGGTACTTTGCTGATTACGATTAAATGTGCCACATTGTGATAGATTAAACCACCCAGCTGTATATAATGTAGTTAAAATTAGTTCCAGCTAGAACAACTGGAACAGTGGAACATCCACATTAATGCATCAGTAACAACAGTGGAATAATGTAATATGTGGCAATCACAGGGGTCCTTTGTCTGCTCAACAGATAAAAATCTTCCTTTCGATACTTTAATTACATTTTACTACTTCTGTAATTTTACTAAGATGCAGAATTTAGGACTTGTTTGCATTACATTATGGTTACTTCTCTTTCTCTTCTCTGACATCTTTATCTAAAGTGACTCACAGTAAAATAATTGAAGCATGAAGAAACCACCGGAAAATGGGAAACAAAATCATGCAAGCACATCAACTTCCTCAAATATGTTGAACTGCTTGAACTGCTACATTTAGAAACAGTAAGATAGCAGTCCTTTGACCTAAGATCTGAAAAGATATAAAAAGATCTGAATTCTTCCTCCAAGACTTTTTTCATGATTTGATAAAGTTGTAAGAAAGTGAACACACAATGGTTGGATCACAGATTTATAAAGGTAAAGGAAAAACTACAGTCGAAGATGATTAGCAGAACAGTTTACACACTTAAATCAATCAGAATACTCAGAGGAGATTAAATCTGTGCCTTAAACTTCTGCTAAATTATACAGAAACTGAACAATAAGATTTAAAAGTTCCCTGATTGATCTGAGTGTGCAAAAACCTTTCTTTTACCTGGAGGATCGCTGATTCACATGAATGTGTTTACAGTTACTTTTAAACTCGAGAGTCTCCCCTTCGGGAGGTGAATCACTTTGCACAAAGAGTGAGAGCAGCTGTAGTCACTATGCACCAGGTATTGGCCTCATAAAAATAAAAGACTGAGGAGGTTCCTCATAGTCACGCGCTACCAACACAAAACACACTCCACAGTGTTACTCTGGAGGATCGTTCAGCATCGACACAAACAACACAAACAACAACTTCAAAATGTAAGTTCAGGCTTCGAGCTGATGGACAATTTCATAGCCATGTTGACAGGAAGCAAAAAGTGCTACAGGGCTAAAAATATTCTGTATACTCAGAGGCTTTGAAAGAAATGAAATGGGTGTGCAGGCTTTTAGTGTCCAGAGGTGGGGGGGGGGTATTTGCACTGTTGGATAATGGATGAATGGACAATTACATCCCGCTCCTCTCTGGACCTGAGAAAAACAGCATTGCGTCTACCTCCGACAGCAGGGCCCAGATTTAGGGTACACGCAGTACATCTATGTGTACAGTTAGTGATAATCTCACATTGTGCACTTAGGGGTCAATTTTTCTTTCCTTGTGTTCTTTCTGAACTGCTTCATTGATTCACTGTCTGACCTCTCCAACGCTGTCTCTCTTTGCAGACAGCAGTTTGAGGGTGAAAGATGTGATCAAAGAGTTTCACCCTGGAGGTCGGCTGGCCCAGCACAGCTTCGGAGAGGTGAGTCATGCAGCAGATCTTTTCTGGACAGTGAAACATGTTTAATTTCCCATTTCCTGGTATAAATGTAGTAGCTTCCCCAAAACGAACAATTTAATTTGGTATTATTATTATAGAGAAAATAATAATTTCCCTAGACCCAACCTTACATTCATTTAATACTGGAAACATTTTCTGTTGCTGGTATATGGTATTTATTCATTTGAAGTGGAAGAAGAATCTCCTTTTTTTTTTAATTGGTTCCAAATAACATAGTTTATTTTTCTAGGAAATCTCCTAAGCAATGATTAGGAAATTATTCAGAAATCATAAATGTAAACGTTACTCTAACTTCATATTGTTTCCTGATAGTGAGTTTTATTTCTTTCCGCAGTGCGTGGATGCTGCAGGCTTCTGTCTCTTCCTGAAGACCTACTTAGAAGTGGACGACTTCCCTGCTGATTTCTGCCAACGCCTTTTTCGCTATTTTCAACACGTAGAGCAGGATGGGTCCACAAAGAGCCCTCTGCCCAAAGGAGGTGAAGTATTCTGAAAAATAGTTTTCTTCTCTTATGTCACAGCAAGGAGCGGGCGTTTGGAGGAAATGCGCTTAGATCTATGGTCATGCTCAGATGTACTGATGTGTGGTCGAGATGAGGCTTCAGAGATTAGTGCATGTGTCCCAGCAACCAACCTATGATAAAATATGTCCTTTTGGACTGCAGTACTACATTAAATCAAGCTGTTTTACACCTCACTAACGTAAAAAAAAGTTTCCAGTCTGCTCAAAAGCCTCTGTCCATTTCTTATTTTCAGGTGGGGTCTTTCTTCGTGATGTGTCCTGTTACTTCTCTGTGCTGGAGGAGGGACAGCCACGCGAGAAGCTCGAATGTTGGTTTCATCTACCCTCTGAGCATTTTGTGACATGTTTATTATAGTGCAGCTGCCTGTAATGTACTTTAACCACCGAGAGATGATTAAGAGAAAATCTGAGAAAATGAAAACACACTGGTTGAATGGCTGATTGAATGACTCTGTTTTGTTTCTAGTTACTTTCAAACTTTACGACAAAGACTGCAACAAACTCCTGGACAGCTCCGTAAGTCACTCAACATCACTGACACGTTTCTCTAATAATATTTGGGATAAATATGAATTCACTCATAACAGTTGATACTTACAATAAGTTCTGCAAATGAAAAAAAAAGTCTAATGTCGTGCTTTGTTGCATGATCCTGGTTTTAGCCACATAGTTGAGAATATATTAGACATTAATGCACACAGAATTAAGATGAGTGTGTAAAATATAATATGAAGAGTTTCATGAAGTCTTGGGCCCCATAACTAACACATAAGACCCTGAAAAGTCAAATTATTGGGGATTTTAAGAAGTAAGATGATTATTACGATAAAATGTATTTGTAAGTTAAAATATTGAGCGGTGAAGGAGCAGCACAGAAAACAACTCAGCGGGCTAATATACAGTATATCTTGCTGGTGCCGCAGCTGGTAACATGGACATAATGTGATCGCCGCCCACACAAATTTGTCCTCTAACTGTAAATAAAGGCTAATTAACACATTCAGCATCCATCATCCTGCTGCTCTGCTGCATGTTTGAAAAGCCTCATTGAAGTCATTACCGTCCAATAATCATGAACCAGTCAATTTGTAAAATGAAAGTCCTCATTTATACAAAGGGAAATGATTAAATAAGAAGACTGCACAAGGTCACAGTTTCACCTTTACTTTCCAGGTAGTTTCAGAAAAGGCCCTCACATTTTTGGACTTCTTTTAGACACCTGGCAAAATGTTCATAGGTTCCAGTATTTTGCGCACTGTATAAGATGAAAATGTTACACCCAGATCCACTGTGAATGTTAACTGTGTTGTTTCTCCATCAGGAGGTGGATCGTATAATCACCCAGATGATGCGAGCTGCTGACTACCTGGGCTGGGACGTGACAGAACTCAGACCAGTATGAGTCTTTTTTAAATTTTTAAGCTTATATTATTTTTAATTCTGTCGTGAAATTAATGGCCCTGGAAGTTTTATGTATGAGTTTATTTTACATTAGGAGGAGAGCCTGATTACAGCAGCTGAAAGACGTAAAAGGAGGTTAGATGATGAATAACGAGTGGACGTTTTTGTGACCGGACAGGTGCTCCAAGACATGATGACCGCCATCGATGTGGACGATAGTGGAACTGTCACTCTGGAGGAATGGGTGAAAGGAGGCATGACCAACGTGCCTTTACTTGTTCTGCTCGGACTGAAGGTGACAGAACGTACCCTCAACACCTTCTGCTTTGTCGATGCTGTCCTGTCTTTTATTTTGCCGTCTCTAACGTTTTCATCTGTCACGCACAGATGACAGAAAGGGATGGGCAGCATATTTGGAGGATGAAGCACTATAACAAGCCGACCTACTGCAGTGTGTGTCAGAGCATGCTGCTCGGCCTCGGGAAGCAGGGACTCTGCTGCACCTGTAAGAGCTCACAGCCGCCATCAGGGGGCACCCACACACCTCATATAGATCTTCTTTAGGTCACTTGTGCTGTTTGTCATTTAGTTTGTAAGAGTACACATACTTAGCTGTAGAATGCTACACATCGAAAAGTAGGGAAAGGTTTGTCTGAACTCACTACGTAATATTTATTTTTCATCTCCAGGTTGCAAGTACACGGTCCACAATCAGTGCGCTAACAAGAATCCTGAACCCTGTGCTCGTACCTTTGTCAAATCCAAAAAGGAGATTGGTGTAAGGAGCACCCCATTTCATTTCCAGTTCATTTGCTTGGTTTAGTCTCTGAAAATTGCAGTTATTTTCAGAACCATTGGCGTTAAAGTTCAAGGATAAGGCTGGTGATATTCTATATTTTTCTTTGTCAACAAGTCCTGTGAACAGACCAGAACTAACAATGCATTAGTCCATCTTTAAACCAGTTCCACTGAGTTTTTACCAGGTTATGAAACAGTCTCAATTTAATACCGATGCCTGAATATGACCTACATGGGCAAATGAGACCAAAAGGGAGAAGATTGGCGAAAAGATTGTCGAAATACACCATCTTTGTCCAAAGAGATCCTGTTTTATTGAGCTGCTTTTAATACGTCCCTACTTATTTGTTGAATTTCTTAAAACAATGACATAGAATAGTTCTTACCAAATACCTCTCAAAAAGTAGTAAATTTTACATTTGTTGGGGACTATTTTCAGCTTCATTATACACATTTGCTGTGATTATTTCCTGCAGCAGGATGGTCAATGTTGGACTGATTCAAAGTAACAATGGAGCTCTGTGGCTGTAGTGATCAGTTAGTTGGTTTTGATGTTTTCATGACATTTGCTGACATTAAATAAAATATAGAATATCACCAGATGTGTCCTTTAAATTTGTTTTTAAGATTAAGAATGACACGAGGGCTGACAATTTGTCATGTGATTATATTCATGTCAGTTCAGAGTGGAAACACATTAACAGCAGGGAACATTTCAGTGCATTAGCCAGTAATAAGTGCAACCCATCAGTGTGTTTTTAAGTGCGGATTACAGCTGGCTCAGTCTGCTCTGTACATCTGTTAAATGTCCTAATTTTGCATAAACATGGGACAATGATATGTCCGCTGTCTTTTTCCAATTGTAGTGTCACAGTTGCAACTCATTGATTCACACTATCTGTCATAAATAACAACAGTGAGCTCACCCAATTTTTATCTGGTGCTTTGTGAAGTTTGAGGTACCAGTGTGCTTAAGGGATATCATGATTTGGTGAAGCACATTGGCCTGTGAAGCACATTGGCCTGTCAGGGATTATCCAAGAAGTCATAAATCTGAAGCTGTCTGTAACTTCCACAGCTGCTCCGAGGAGGGTGTGGTGTGTGTGTGTGTGTGTGTGTCGATTCTTCTAAAGTCAGCTATAGCAACATTTTCCCCGGGTTGGGTTGTTGTTTGGCACCACTATGGGGGAATATGAATATGAACACTGTTGGATAGCGTCCTAAGACTTGTCTAGACATTATGTAGAGCAGTTTGTGAAAACAGGTGGCAACACTCGTGATCCTGTATCCTGTATCACTACCATTGCTTGTAAAATCTGTTTAAACAAATAAGTCATAAAATAAAAGATAAGTTATAGAAGTTCTCATTTTCATTTTTCTGGTGCTCCGCGTGTCAGGTAGCGGCTCACGACTGGATCAGAGCCGACTGTAACTCCACCAAGTGTCAGGTGTGCCACAAGAAGATCAAAACTTTAGCGGGGAGGCGTTGCGTGTGGTGCCAGGAGATGGTGAGGAGGGGTTTTTGTTTGTTTGTTTATTCATTTTGTGGACTTGATAATGATAATGAATGAACTGAGTCTTTTCTCTTTTTAAGCGTCATGATGAGTGTGTTTTCGCTGGCTTGCCGTCCTGCGATTGTGGGCCGCTGAAGGATCATATACTGCCTCCGTGGGCCATATACGCCGTCTCAAAGGTTAAACACCATAAATATGTCCTTAGCATATTTAGATGAGTTAAGATTAATGTTAGTAAATTGTCTGTTTGTTGGTTAATTGTGCCTTGTTTCCTGCAGGAGGAGGACACCAGCTTGTTAAATGTCACCCCTGATGGCCACATCCTGCAGGTCTGCTGTTATCAAATCTTCCTACACACTTTTATTTCTTTTCCAACTGTACACCCATGTGTTTTCTCTGTGAGGTCTCTTTCAAGTTGTCCGCTCAAACCGCCATCTGCATGTCATTACTTTTGGGAGAATCTCCAAGCGATTGGGTGATTCTTCATGTTATTTTTGGAGGATTTTCATGTTTAAAAGGAACTGCACCAGAGTCTCTGTGTCTCTGTGTATTTGAGGAAGTCACAGAAAAATACATCTGTCAAGCCCACTGACCCAGTGTTTCACTTGTAAGTACCAGTTATCACCTCCTGTAAGCCTTAATGGTGGCTGTTGGTTTACCTCCTTCATGAGGAACAAGTTTACATGACTGAAAGTAAAGTATCAAAGCACACAAAGAAACTTACAGAGCTTCTGTTTGTCCTTATGTGTGTACATTTAAGAGCATTTTTCAGTTGTATATTCCTAAATGTTAAAATATTAAAGAAAGCAAACTTTTTTAGTGCAACATAAGACACATACCTGATTTCTGGTGTAGAAATCCTGGTACATGGTGGTCACAGATCAAATAAGATGCATATACACGCACAGCATATGATGCATGTGTTTTTTAGATTATTTAGATATAGAGATTTAGAGATCTTCCATCCAATCTTAATTGAATCCATCAAATCTTAATTCACCATGCATTTTTCTTCAGATTGTTCCAATTCCAGACACCCACCCTCTGCTGGTGTTCGTGAACCCAAAAAGTGGAGGAAAGCAGGGAGAACGGTAAGCAGCTCAAAATCTTAACATGTTTGTGTAACTTTATTGTATCTCTAGTGTAAAAGTGATATATTCATTTTAATGCCACTTTCAGAACATAAATTATCTCCCTCTTGCTTCCTCTCTTTGTCTGTGTTGATTTTTGTATTTCCCACAGAGTGCTCAGGAAGTTTCAGTACCTGCTGAACCCTCGTCAAGTGTACAACCTATCCAATGGTGGTCCAGCACCGGGGTACAGAGCGCTTTCACCACTGTGAAACCTACAGCTTGGACTTTACACCTCATTAATATTGTCTTCGTGTCCTCAGACTCCACTTCTTCCGCAACCTGCACGAGTACAGGATCTTGGTGTGTGGAGGAGATGGCACCGTCGGGTGGCTCCTGGATGCTATAGGTATCGTGCGAGTGCAGATTCCTTGGGGTCTCAGAGAGGTCATTAGGATGATCTAAAAAACGTGCCTGTGATTTCAGACAAAGAAGATCTGCAGGTGCATCCTCCAGTAGCTGTCCTGCCTCTGGGGACGGGGAATGATCTGGCTCGCTGTCTTCGCTGGGGGGGAGGTAAAACCATCAATACTGAAGTCAACAACTCTGAGATATTATCACTCACAGTGGAGCACTTTGTTAAAACCTCTTTCTGCTTCTAATTAATGCTATGAAAGGCTACGAGGGGTCAGACTTGAGAGAGATCCTGAAGGAGATCGAAGCTAGCGAGGTGGTTCCCATGGACCGCTGGACCATCCAGGTGATACCGGCGCACCCCCAGGAGGCAGGAGACCCTGTGCCCTACGAGATCATCAACAACTACTTCTCTGTTGGAGTGGTGAGTCACTATGACAGCAGGGTGGATTAAAAACATTTGACCGAAATATGACTAAAACATGACTGAATGATTGGATCTGTGTTCATGTGAGCAGGATGCCTCCATTGCTCACCGTTTCCACTCCATGAGAGAGAAACACCCCCAGAGGTTCAACAGTAGGTGAGGATTCCCTGTATGGCCAAAGAGTGTTTTCTGATGAAAGGTGTAACAAAGCTTTGTTTTTAACGATTAAAGTTCTTATTATTTGTTTTTAAGAATGAAGAACAAACTTTGGTATTTTGAGTTTGCCACCTCTGAGACCATCTCTGCCTCTTGCAAGAAGCTGAAGGAGTGTCTCACGATTGAGGTTAAAATTTACACATAGAAATACGCATATATAAATTTACACATATAAAATGTTCATATAGCTGTCAAAACTAGTCATTTATAACACATTGCCAAATCTGCTAATGTTTTAAGTCTTGCTTTTGTCCAGTTGTTTTTACTAAAACAACCTGTTGTTTTGCCTCCGCCAGTGCTGTGGGAGGTCTTTGGATCTGAGCAGCATGTCTCTGGAAGGCATAGCTGTCCTCAACATACCCAGCATGCATGGGGGCTCCAATCTCTGGGGCGAGTCCAAGAAGTCTGATAGTTTGCCAGAGGTTGAGCCCAGTGAGGTCATCACTGACCCTGAACTCCTTAAAACAATCTCACAAGGTGAGACTTGGCTTTTGTTTTTTTTCCACTTCCTCACTCTCCTAAAACACCAGATATTCAGTCAGTCAGTTAGCTCTTGCCATACCTTGCCATCAACGTGATCACTTATAATACTGATTTAACCTTTTTCAAACGTGATCTCTGTGTGTTTTGTCACTCCGCAGACATGAGTGATAAGCGTTTGGAAGTGGTGGGGTTGGAGGGAGCCATAGAGATGGGACAAATCTACACTGGACTGAAGAGTGCCGGGCACAGACTGGCACAGACCTCCCAGATTACTATCAGGTGGGGCACTTTTTATAATGACTTTTATTTATATACCTTTTAAAGCACAGTTAAAAAAATACTCTGCCAAAATTTAAAGCACAAGGACAGTGAAACAAACTGAAAGCCAAAAATATAATATAATAAAACACAAGGAGTTAAACAAACTAAAATATTATAAAATATAATCAAGAGAAATTCTAAATAAAATACCAAAATGAATGATAAAATGCAACAACAAAAATTAAATAAACAAGAACTGTTCCATAAGATACCAATAACATAAAAAGCAGCTCAGATAAAATTAGGATATATTCTCTCATAAATGTCCATTTTTAGAAGAGACTTAAGAGAAGCCACTGACTAAGACAACCTCATTTCTACGGGCAGGTCGGTTCAGATCTTCAAAGTCCTGACTGCAAAAGCTCTGTCCCCTTTACCTTCTTTTTTTTTAGCCTAGACTCAAATAGACAAAACATGAACCTCTCTGCAGATCTCAAACTACACTAAGGTTCATAAGGGATTAAAAGGTTTAAAATATAATCTGTAGCCAGACCATGAAGAGCCTTGAAAGTAATCAACAAGATTAATCCTAAAACAAACGAGGAGCCAGTGTAAAGAGGTGATTGTACCTCTTGGTTCTGGTTAAAAGCCTTAAAGCAGTCCTTTATGGGACTGTGTATGTTTATATTATATTGTCAGGTGTCATTGTGTCATATCCTCCTGCTCAGTGCTGCTTGATGTAAATATAATGTTCATATTCTGCATAAATAGCACAGTATAATTTAATCTCACTTTCTCTCCTCCCTTTGTGCAGAACAATGAAAGCTCTGCCCATGCAAATAGATGGGGAGCCCTGGATGCAGCCTCCATGTACTGTAAGTGTTAATAACCGGTCAAATTCAGTGCCAAGTGTATGAGTCTTCATTGTCAAGACTCATACATAACAAATCCAGCTCATTAAATCCAGCAGTTACATCATTGTAGTTAAATTCACTCTTACATTTTATTTTGATTACTGTGACAGAGACACGTTAGAGCACAGATAAGAAAACATTCACCAACCTTGTGATTAACAGCAAACCAACAACTGAGCCTCCGTCCCACAGTTATCCACAATTCATAGTGTCTCTCAAAGTGGTGAGAGGAAAATACGAAATAATAAAAATATGCACAGCCAGGTATTTTTTTATTCACTCTACCCTCATTGATAAATATACAACATATTAGAAACACCTTTTAATGTGACGCAGTGCAGTTCATCAGCACCACAGACTGCAGCCTCTATAATAATCATAAAGTTTAATCCACGCCTCACAAAACCAGTTTAAACAAAAACTGAACATTGTAACCATCATTAAAGGAGGATTTAGCGCAGCACTGTCATTTAAAGCTGCATTAGTCTCAGCTAGGTGTACCTAATAAACTGGCAGCCGAGCGTTTGGAGCCCCTGCACAGTCTTGTACTCACAGATCGTACATGCCTAAAGTTGGCCAGGATTCATCACTGAAGGATCAGGGTGGATACTGGAAGGGAGCCAGAGAGAGCTGAAATAACACAGGAAGCGATGTGTCTTCAAAGTAAAAGTACTTTTTTTTTCACTTTAAGATGGCCGGAACAAAATTGATTTAATTGAAACTTAGAAGTTTTTATGTTTAGCTTATAAATTACACTGAGAAACACATTTCATTCAATTCACCAAAAACTGTATTTGTTGATTACAGATCCACATAACTCACAAGAACCAAGCTAACATGCTGATGGGCTGCGCCGACAAAACCATCTGGTTTCTTTCACCTTAAGTAGATCAACGTTTCCGCTCAATCCTCCAGTCTGCTAAGGGTCACAACACACCGGCAGTGTTATAGTGAAAATAACGCAGGATGAGTATTCACACTTTCACCTTAAGAGAATGTCTATCGTATTCTGAAAATAACGCAGGATGTGTGACGAAATGTCTATCGCTGATGTTGACTTGTATTTTTATTATTAAGTATTATTATGTATGTCTTTTGCGGTCAATCCCTAATGTATTTTGAAATTATTTAAAATATTTGTTCCTATTAATAAGTACAGACAGCTTGCACTTAGGCAGAGACCACACTGACAGACCAAATCAAATTTCATTACTCAGTCTGATCGCTGCCATTTTGTGCCAACTTAAGTGTGATGCATCCTTTTGTTGTTGTTGTTTTTGTAAATAAAAGAGTAGAGCGTGATGTGCATCTACAGCATATGGATAATGAATATATTTGCTTCTTTTATGTTGTGTTAGCTTCTATTTTGAGGTTAATCAAATTTACTGTTGTATCTTGTGTCAAGTTTTGTGTTTTCTTCCTAATGCAGCTGGTGATGAACTGTCTTTATTCAGCCTTCAGAAGCCCACAGCAGCTCATGTTGTTCAACAACACTATCCTACCTGTCCTTTGTATTCATCTAGGTGTTTCAAACTGTTTCTTAAATATGTTGAAAAAAAAATAATGCGAGAAACACTTGACGGAATGTGACTGAATGTTAACTAAAAGTGCTGCGTAGAGGGGCTTTGATATAATACCCCCAAACTTACCAAGTTGAGTGTAAAAAAAAGTGTAACTTTGCTGCCAATTCATGTCTTTGCATTGTCTTTGTAACAAGAATCTCCTAATTAGGCTTTTTAAAAACAGTCACAAGATATACAGAAACCTGAGGAAATCTGATGAAGTATTACTGATTATGAAATTCTGCTAAATATGATATAAATAATACAAGATTATTATGTGGAGAAAAGTTTGGAAAAAATGCTAGTCAATATTTTGTTTCAGTGACGTGCATTATGTGTCTTCAACTTTCGGGAGTTTTTTGTTGGATTTTCAGTGTACTTATATACATGTAATATGCTTGTATGGTCATTTATCATTGTGTCTTAATGTAAAATGATGTAACTGTCATTTGCATGTGCATCTTGACAATACTGTACAACATTTATTGAACTGTCCTCAAACTGATTACCTGGTGAACAGGCAGATAAAGGAAATAATAAATAAATAATAAATCTGGTTGTTTTTGTTCACAAAGAGATTCTTGGTATAAACTGTGTGACCTTTTTATATCTGCGCAGATCTTAACTGTATGAATAATTAAGCTCCTAAAGGTTTGGTCACACTGGAATAATACTTGCACCATGAGCTGCCACACTATTTATTATGAGGAGACAAACACATTTTTATCTATATCTATATAGATATACTATATCTTTATCTATAGCTGTAAAGTTCACATGATCACATAAATTACAGATTGTATCTTAATAACATGCTGTATATGCTGCTTTAACTACATTACACTCCAAAGTACTGACTTTTATGTAAAGTACTTTGGATCTGCGTGCAGCCAAGTTGCTTAATTTTCCCTAATACCAAAGCATCATAGCATACAGTGAGGAAGGCTTTGCATCAATGTGGGAGGGAAACCAGGAGGACTAATCCAGAAGAGAAGTAGCGACAGCAGTGGTTTGGGTTTGTGCAGATGGGGTGTGTATGTGTGCGTGTGTGACACACTTTCACTCTCATGGGCGAAGACATCAGAGGTAAGGAGTGACTGGCACTAGGGTGTCGGGTATGAGGGAGGAAAGAGCAAAGTAAATGGAATAATCTTAAACCTACATGTGAAATCCAGTTGGACTTGTTTTGAGTCTAAATGGATTACTGGATAGTGACAAAGCAAAACTGAATTCATTCTGCTAAATGTCACTCAACTTTTCAGGATTAGAAGTTTTTTCTTTGTTTACTCATTAATAGACGTGTCTGTCATAATGTGTCTGTCAGGTCACTGAAATCTCATTTTACAGGTCAGTTACAAGTCTGTTTTTAAGTCAAAATGATTTATTTTCATGTGAAAATGTGAATATTTTGCCAACATAGTAACACATCGTATATAAACCATGTTTACATATAAATGGACAAGAATAGAAGAAAAGAGGTAGAACAAGAAAGAAGTTCAGACTCCAAACAAATGACAGTTTATTCCAGATGGTGCTCATGCTTTAGGTGCACGAATATCCACAAAATAAGGCTGCAGAACATTCAGCCTCTCAACAACACGTTTCTCCTACACAACAATACTCAAGAAAAAGAAGTAAAAGCCATTTACTTGGATTCATTCAACATTATAATCAACAAAATAAACTTAAAATTCTAAAAGTAAGGTTAGTCATTATGCATGATAGATTATTTGAGAATTATTTATTTATTGATGCATTCATTTGTAAGGATCATTTTAATGTTGCAGCATGTCATTGTGGATAATTTAATCAGTTTACTGCTGGATAGTTTATTCTATAGTAACACATTATAATGTATTTGTGGATTACATTTGTATTAGTAATCTGAATCTGCAAAGTAACCAGGAACTAAAGCTTTCAAATAAATATAGTAGAGTAAAGATTAAAAATGTATGTAAGAAAATCTATAAATGTTCACGTAAAGTACAAAGTACAAGAAAATTATATTTAAGTACAGTGCTTGAGTAAATGTACTTTTGTGTTCCTGCATGACTGAGTGAAAGAGACTGGAATAATCTGCCCAGTCTGTTATTTAACATATTTATACTGTACACAACACAGCATCATGCTCTAACACATGTCCAAGCCGGTCGCGTTAGCAGCAGGTTCTTCTGTCTTTGGAAGAAATCTCAGCTGCTGCTCACCCAAAGTGATCCCGTTCTTCACACGTTAAAAAGAAACTAGATGATGCCCAAAGATCCCCCAGAGATGGTTCAAGTGTTAGTGTCAGCTGAATTTCCGGTTGTTGTGGTTATTACGAGGGGGTATCAGGTGATGCTTAAACTGACACTGACAAATGGTTTGTGATTTCATGCCTCTTGAATTAAAAGTGTTGTAATTGTCATATTTTTCAGGGTTGGAATAAATATCTTTGTTTTGAGATACAGTCTGACTGGACTTTGCAGAAGTAAAAAAAATGTCTCCAATTATCCACATCACTTTATAAGTCCCTACAGGACAAGTGGCAGCACAGCAGTAAAACACAAACACAGACGCACCTAAACATATCATTACAAAGTAATAAATCTATACACAAGTAAAACAAAGCAAACATATTTAAAAGGTTGAAAGTTAATTCTTCATCTTAGAAACAGCAGCTGACAAAACAACATCACTTCAAACTACATTTAGAAGATTTGACTGATTAAAAAAAAAACAGGAGTCACTAAATTGAGCTTAGAGGTAAGGTGGTCTTGTCCATAGCTGCTTCCAGAGTCAAGGATGAACTACATTTCAAGCCAAATGCCAAATGGGCATACTTCACATGGTGATGAAGATCATGTGATATGAGTGACAGCCCCAAAGCAACTATTGGTCTTGGGATAAAATCTTGAGATAAGATCGTTCTGTCAAATGTAAAAATATACAGTAAACTATTTAGGGCTCCGACTAACGATTACGACTGATTAGTCAATAAGTTATTTGGTCCATAAAATGTCAGAAAATGGTGAAAAAAGAAGTTGACATCCTCAAATGTCTTGTTTTGCCCATCACCCAATGACATTCAGTTTACTCTCACAGACGACTACAGAAACCTGAAAATATACTCTTGAGATGCCAAAATCTACCAGAGATGCCAGAATTTGTACACTTTAAAAAAAAGAACTGACTGATCAATTATCAAAATAGTTGGCAACTGATTTAAAGTTAATCAACTAACAATTAATCAACTTATCTGAAATCTAATGGGACATCCAATACCAGTTCCAATAAAGAAAACAAATATAGCAATGAATGTGTCAAATACTTGAATTTTCATATCATTACTGTGGAAAGTTGGATGTTAGAGTTTAATTCAGGTCTTTTTTTACATTATTTCAGTTGTTTTCATGTCAAAATGACCTTTGAAATATCCTAATCCTATACTGAACACTTCAGGTAAAAGTAAAAAATCATTAATCGCGTATTTATATTCTGAATGAATGTGTGTGCTTACAGTAGCTTTAGGTCGCAGGGTTTAGTTGAGAGTGAGAGTTTATAATCTCTGAAAACAAAAGAAGTCCATGCAGGTGTTTCCTGGCCTGTCACGTGATAACACACCTTTTCCTGTCGCAAACGTTTGAAAGATCTACATTTCCAGTCATAAAACGGCTGCACCTCCAAACGATGAACTATTTTTAGGCCTTTCTCTCTAGTAATAGTCCCACGTGAGCGCCGCTGTCATTGTGGGTTTAAATTTAGAAAGCACGCTCCCCCGGCTCTTGCGTCAATGGAACCCCGTGCGTGCGTCACACGGAAGAACGTCTGTGTTGAGCGCGGCGCTGATTGGCCGGCGGCCCGGAACGTTCCACCGCCCCGTTCACCATGTTTGGGCAATGACCCGCCTTTTTGTCGATGCAGCCAAAATAAAACAAGAGTGTATGGAGACTCCTGCGTTGGTCTGACCCAGTGTGTGTGTGTGAATGTGTTTGAATGAGTGTGTGTTCTGACAGCAGCTGGCCGAGGTAACATTCGTCAGTTTTTGATCATTTGGAATAAATGAAAAACTCCAAAATCCGGATATTTACGTGAACCAGGTGAGTGGACAGTTTGTTTGCATGTGACATTTATGTGCACCTTATGCTGATGTTAGATTTAAATGTTTGTTTTTATGCTTAATTACTCTAATTTAAGATCATATGACTATTGAACTATTGAACGTTTGCAGTATTAATGTTTAAATGTATAATATGCGCCTCAGAGTGTGTGTAAAGCTGTAAGTTTGTCAGGTAAAACTAATACAACAGCTCTGCAGCAGACCCTGCCTCCACGAGGGCTGTAATGTAAAATACTTTATTTGAAACTATTTTAGAGACTTGTTGATTCAGCCAGGCTGCCCTAATTGATATAAATGGGCAAGACAAAGTATTACCAGCAGAACAAACTGCAGCCTCCAACATTACCATGAAGCTGAATCAACACCACTCTGAAACAGTTTCAACAAAAAATGAATATTAGGTGTGCATAATACGATTTTTTTCAACTAAATGTAATGAAATTATTATGGAAACAGCTATTTGTGTTATATGATAAGTAGCTGTTTAAGTATTATTTGTCTTGAGTGACTGTTTAGTTTTAATAATGCTGCTGCAACTGTGTGATGAGTTCTATCCTCAAAGTTTTATCAGCTGTTTGCTCTATCTTCTAAAATAAATTACTTTGCCTTCATTTTAAACATATATTTATGCGTGGGTCGATTGCTGTTGCTGCATAGCATGGCAGGATGTATATTGAGTAGTAAGCCATGAGGTCTTAGCATATGGCACATTTAACTGTGAGTTTAGGAAAACAATTTAACAATTTTGTTTAAGTTGGAACAATTTTTCAAAGAACGATAAAGCGAGGAAGTTTGCACTTGTGGATACATGCCCCACTCACCCAAACATGCACACACACACACACACACACACACACACACACACACACACACACACACACATAAAACAGGCTTTGCTACCTTTCCTATTTCAGCTGGCATTCAGCCTACCCTGAAATACAATCTGCAACACTCCCTGGTATAGTCCCTGTGAAAGAGGGTTGCCCGCCATGAAAGAGGTTTTCAGAGCATTAACAGCCAGTAACATAATATCTGACAATATCTGATTGCTCCACTGGACCACCCTTTGCATTTTGTAAAGAGGACTGATTGGCTCTGAAGCTCCAGTAATGGCATGAGGGGGAAATGAGATGGGTTGTGTTCAAGGTGTTACAGACTACTGTTTGGATGGTTAAAGGAGAAGAGTTAAAAAAATGCTGACCCACATGATTGAAGTAATATCTAATTTACTTGGATGTCATTTCATACATTACGGCACACACATTTGAACTCCTTATCTGACCTAGTTATCCCCAGTGATTTAACTTAACTTTTATTTTGAAACAAATAAGCATTGAAAAGTCACAGTTTTTGTAAAAGCTTTTATACAGATTCGGAATTTGAACCTGTGACGGTCATTTACATTCATATAAAAGGTTTTTAAGTTATTAAGACATTTGCTTATTTATAAAAATGTATATTTTGTATATATAAATAAACAATAACAATAACATTCTTACAGTAATTATTTTACATGGACAATCACTGTGGTTTATTTTCATCTGTGGTAATTGTTGCTGTCCTCTGTTCTAGCAATGCCCTGTGTACAAACCCAGTATGCATCCCTGCCCCATGACAGCTACTTCAGCTCTGAGTTCTTGAATCCTGACCTCAGTGCCAAACTGATGATGGACATCAGTGGCCAAAAGGACCAGCTGTCTACGTCTTCGTTGCCCAGCATCAACACCTTGGTGGGAAATGGCTACATGGGGGAGTTTGATGCTTATTCCTGCAAGATTACCACCTCTCCTCCCACCTCTACTGTTTCATTCAGCCATGCCGCAGTAGCTGAAAGCTCCTGCCCTCAGATGCAGAGCCAAACCTTCAAGCTGGATGATCTCCAGGTGTATGGCTGTTACCCTGGATCCTTCGCGCTCAGCTGCTTTGATGAAACACTGTCGTCATGCAGCTCTGACTATTATGGCAGCCCAGTTTATGCCGCCACCTCTCCTACAACACCAGGCTTTCAAACCCAGACTGCACCTGTCTGGGATTCCCCCTTCAGCCCCTACCCCTCAGCCCCCCCGTCCTCCATCGCTGATAAGGCCACCATGGCCCAGCAGCTCTCCTTTTTCACCTTCAGCCCTGGACCAGAGCAGCACTCTCCCTTGGGGCAGCATCAGGATGTTCTTCCAAGCCAGGAAGATCCTTTCTTCCTGTCTCCTCAGCAGCATGTCTCTCCACTTCAGTGTCCCCCCATGTCCCTGGATCACAGAGCCCTGGAAAGCCCCAGGATAGGGGAGGGGGCCATGGCGTCTCCTAAAACCCACAACCCAGGATCCAGTGAGGGGCGCTGTGCAGTTTGTGGTGATAATGCCTCCTGTCAGCACTATGGAGTTCGCACCTGTGAAGGCTGCAAAGGTTTCTTCAAGGTGAATAGCTGAACAGTATTTTTCAGTTTTATTCTATGGATAGAGCCAGACCATTAGAGCAAAGTTAAAAATAAGACATTCATATTCATACATGAATTGATTGATATTGATATATTTATTTTTGTTCTGAGGACCAGCAATAGAAATGCAGGTTTTGGACACCCAAATCAAGCAGATATTAAAAAAGAGGAGACCATTCTGATAGTATGCAGATTTAGTATGCAGGTGAATTTCTGTCATTAACATGGGTATGTTTGTGCCACATTATAAACCTTTAGTAATGTAGTTTTTTTATCTGTCTGACAGCGAACCGTACAGAAAAATGCAAAATACGTGTGCCTCGCCAATAAAGACTGCCCAGTTGACAAGAGGAGGAGAAACCGCTGCCAGTTCTGCCGTTTCCAGAAATGTCTTGCAGTGGGAATGGTGAAAGAAGGTAATGCAATGTCAGGCTCTCTTAAACCTTTCAGTGACTGATGTATGACGAAGAGAGACGAGAGTTTGTAATACCGGTCTTGTGAAACCAAAGCTAGGAACGAAAGATATATGAAACAAGATCCTCATAGTGCCAGCTGCAGAAAAAGGGAAACTGAAACTGATACAGCAGTTGTTTTTTAAATTGTGGGGTGCAGCAATGGCCATGTGAGGGTCATGAATGTGTGCTTTAAGTCACCCTCTTTTCTTCTCTGACCCTCTCTTAGTTGTTCGCACAGACAGCCTCAAAGGTCGCCGGGGTCGCCTGCCCTCTAAACCCAAGACCGTGGTCGAGGCTTCATCCACGACCCCCAGTGTCAACATCATAGCCTCTCTCATCAGGGCTCATTTAGACTCAAGCCCGACCATTGGAAAACTTGACTACTCCAAGGTAAAATTTCTTTTGTATCATTCAGATCAGTCACAGTTACCTTCATACAAAGTATAAAATGAAAACACAGACAGCAAACGGTTCAGTGGTAGTATTTGACACCTCCCTTCTCTTCCTCCTCAGTACCAAGAGACAGTGGACAACCTGAAAGAAAAGGAGGACGCCGGTGATATCCAGCAGTTTTATGACCTGCTGACCAGCAGTCTGGAGGTAATCAGAAACTGGGCCGAAACCATCCCAGGATTCACAGATTTCTGCACAGAGGACCAGGAGCTGCTCCTTGAATCTGCCTTTGTTGAGCTGTTCATTCTGCGACTTGCATACAGGTTGGTTCCTTTAACAGTTGAAAAAAACTGTTAACTAATGTTTTGCTAGAAGCGAAGGCATGTGCACCTTTAAATATGCTAACTGTACAATTGGTTTGACATTGTGCAGGTCAAATCCAGAGAAGAACAAGCTGATCTTCTGTAATGGCGTGGTCCTCCACCGACTGCAGTGTGTTCGCAGTTTCGGTGACTGGATTGACTCCATCATGGATTTCTCCCAGAGCCTCCACCGAATGAACTTAGACATCTCTTTGTTTGCCTGCCTTGCAGCACTAGTTGTTATCACCGGTGAGAGCTTCTGTTTGCTTTTCATTACAGTGAATCTCACTGCATTTGAATTTTATGTTCATGTTTAGGACTGTGTTTCTCATGAGAGCGTCTTTTTGCATCTAGATCGTCATGGCCTCAAAGAGCCCAAACGGGTCGAGGACTTTCAGAATCATCTCATCACCTGTTTGAGGGAACATGTGAGTGGAAACGGATCAGATGTGAGCCGAACTCAGCCCAACTATCTTTCTCGTCTTCTGGGCAAACTCCCTGAACTCAGGACTCTATGCACGCAGGGCCTACAGCGCATCTTCTACCTGAAACTGGAGGACCTGGTCCCCCCTCCACCAATCGTGGAGAAAATCTTTTTGGATACTCTGCCATTCTGAAAAAAATAAGAACACACATGTGTTAGCTGTAAAATGATAGACTCAAAGCACCTCATGTGAGGTTTTAACACTGGACTCTACTGGTGAACCTCCTTCTGTCACACTCACATGTGTGGTGATATTGTTCAAGAGACCATTATTTTTCTAACATTTAGTTTTAAAATTTGAATATGGTACCTGTGTGAGTACTGTATAAAGATTTATTTCAACTCAATGAAACTGACACAGACAGAGCTGAAATTGTATTAACAGTTCAGGACACAGTTTATATATATTTTTGTGTGCATTTGTAAAATGACTTTATTGCTGTGCTAGATGTGTGAATGTTGTCCTGCAATGCAGCCAGTGAGATGTGGATATTTGAGTAGATGCAATGCATTGCTACATATTCAGCTTTTCCTTAAAAACAAAAGAAACACACTAATCTCTTAAAAAGCATGTTCTCACATTGCTTTTTAATCCCACTAGGCTGAGGTAGGAGGTTGTTTAGTAGAAAAGGGGCAGGCAGAATCACACGTCCTGTTTCTTTAAAGAACTGTGGAGTCCTACTTTTCAAAGGGAAATATTTAGTAATTTACTAAGTAACTCATTTCTTACTCGTGACCAAAGTTTGCTCTTATTTTGATACTACCCGTTACAAACCTTATTGCCTTAAGCTAAACAAAATGTTCTGTCATAACTCTTGTGCTGCCATTTTGCAACACCTTGTAAAGGCAGATGCTGGCAGGGTTCCTGTTGAACCACATGTCCCTGTAACAACACACTTCTTGGGCTTTTAACAACTAAAATAGACTCGCTGACTGAAAATGCAAAGTGCCTTTTATGAAGCCTCAGTTCTTGAGCCATAATAAGTGACACTAAGTGAATTTTTCTTCCCAAGTACCACATATAGCGAGCCCAATTTATTACAGAAATGAAACAATATTTTAGTCTCACCGTCAGAATTAATTTTGTACTTGTGACTGATGAATATGATTTGAGGTCTGTGCCAGCTTTTGATATGAAGTGCCTGAGGTGAACGAGTGTCAGTACAGTTAAACAAAGAGCATACAATACTTGAATGCATACTTTACACTGCTAAACTGGAAGGACACCAGGTGATGACAGGTGGTTTAGGATCTGCAAGAGCTAAATCCTGTTCACATGTTCCTGAGGCAGTGAAATTCATAACTATGGTAGAGCCGTCCAGCTTAAGATTGAATTAAGTCAAAGCACATTTCAGAGTCTCCTTGTATCCATAATTAGATACAGTATGCCCTTTCTATGATTTGGTTTTATCCAGCAATGCTTGAAAATCCACATGTGTAAGCAGACATTTCATATTTAACTGGTTTTTTTGTTTTTGGCTAAAAATATATCACCTTGCATGAGTTCTGAACCTCTACTCTGTGTTCGTAAAACTCTCCTACTGTCTTCCACATTTTTCTGAATTGTGCAGTTTTTTTTATACGTTTATACATACTTTTTTTTTTACTTTCATCTCAAAATGAGCTTCAGAAATATCTTAAGGAATCACGGTAAAATGTGATGAAAAGATGAGCAGCTAAGAGCACGTCAGTGTTCAAACAGTATGAAGAAGACTTTTTTTCTCCTACTGTATGTGTTTTGTTTGGGACGTGTGTGGACTTTGAATATACTGCCAGGACTTTCGTAAAATGGTGCAGGAGTATTATCAGAGAATATTTGATATTAAATCTTTCTGAAAATACATCTCTGTCTGTCTGTGTATTTGTTGGGGACTACAGTCAGCTGCAGATTTGTGGCCTACTGAATATTTACTGCATCAGAACTCTCAGGATAAATCGCAGCGCAGGAAACAAAGCTCGAGCTTTATTTAACGCAGTTCTTTGCATGCTGCAACTTGTAACATATTAATGATGTGATGAAAAGTGACCAAAAGTAGTCCTTCATCTCCTTTTCACCCAGTCTGTGTTGTTTTGTCACACATGGCGTTAACGTTGGCAACATTCCTGACCAAAGGGAAGACAACACCACGCCACTCTCAGCCAGAGCAGACTGCAGCACTGACTGCATTCAGCTGCCCGACACACGATCCTACTGTACACCACGTTCCGGTCATCTGGATTTTGGTGTTGGCAGACGGAGTGGAAAAAAGGGACAAGGGGAGAAAAGAGGAGGAGGCAATATGAAAGCTAGCTTGCATTGAGGTGTTCATTATGTTACAAAATGGCAAGAGTGCTGCCCAAGTCAGATGTAATGGGAACAGCAAATGAGTACAGTTTCATAAGAAGGATTTAAATAAATGCAGTGGATCAAAGACGTCCTTTGGTTCAAGCATTTTTTTCATCTGGCCGCAGAACTATCTACTGTGTTACTCCCTACTGACTTTTAGTTTGACTTTTCTTTCTTTATGGTCTCGTATCCATAACAGGTCAGACGTGTTGCTGTTTCACATTGCCCAAGCTCAAAATACATTTTCAAGCCCATATTTGACCTTGAGGTGGTTCTTGACACCCTCTTTATCCAAAATTGGAAAGGTGCCATATGGAGCTGGCCTCGGCCCCTCAGCCTTTGACCTGTGCGCTGACATACAACACTCAGCCTTCAGGAACAAGCTGTAGCTTTACACCCCACACACACACAAGACGTAATGTTCTAACTGGTAATATGTGGCCTACTTGTTGGTGATTTGTGGCACAAAAAAAAAAGAAAAGCTAGATGTTATACACTTTGCTTCTCCAACTTCTCACACCATTGCACAAGAAAGCTTTGAGAACATGTAACACTAAAATTTGCTGAATCATTACAGCAATACAAACTGTGCAGGATTTTCTTGCATAAATTGTTTTGATGTGGTAGAAGGTAGCTAAGTACACTACTCACAATAAATTAGGGATATTGTGAGAGACTCAGTGGATGTCATACATACGGTGTTTGTTTCGCTTCAGAGATTTTTGGGATAGGGAGGCAATTGTATTGGGGTGATAGACACACCTCATTTTGTGTTTTCCACATAATGGTCTCACTGTGTACAGTGTGCCTTACATATTGGGGCCAATACCAAAAAATACTAAAAGACAACCCTTTTCAATGTGGCATCAATTTCAACATTCTGTGGGTATAAAAAGCTGGTATTGTCAGTAAGTCATTCCAAGTTCATCATTCAAATAGCCATGAACACACGACGTCACTTAACGGACGAGCAGCGCCACCTGGCCATAGCGCGCCTTCGGGTCGGTGGCAGGCAGTCAGATGTTGCTCGTGAACTTGGTGTGTCTCAAAGTGTCATCAGCAGACTTGCATCAAGACACAGAACTACTGGCAGAGTTCGTGACAGACCCAGGAGTGGAGCCCCACGAGTGACAGGCCGCAACGATGACCAGTACCTAAGGACCTATGCACTCAGACATCGTAATGCAACTGCCACACAGCTGCAGGCCCGTTTACGAGATGTGAGGGGTACTAGGGTTTCCAGACAAACCATTCGCAACCGACTCCACCGCTTTGGCATTGAATGCCAGACGACCGTTGCAGGTGACTCCACTGACACCAAGACACCGCCGTGAACGTTTGCAGTGGGCACAAGACCATGTGACCTGGACAATGCAGCGGTGGTCTACCGTCCTGTTCACTGATGAGTGTCGGGTCACCTTGCACAGAAATGATGGTCGTCAGCGTCGCTGGAGAAGGCGAGGTGAGCGATACGCCGAGGTCAACATGGTCCCCAGGGTTCGCTTTGGTGGAGGAGGTGCAACAGTCTGGGCAGGCATCACCAGTCAGCGCAAAACAGATTTGGTTATTGTAGATGGCTCAGTCACTGCACGTTCTTACCTCAGAGACATCATAGAACCCATCATCATCCCCCAATTCCTCCAGCACACCCCCAACTTTCTGTTCATGGATGATAATGCTCCACCACATCGTGCCAGAATTGTCACAGCTCGACTTCTGGAAGTCGGAGTGCCTCATATGGTATGGCCAGCAATGTCCCCTGACCTGACCTGACCCCATAGAGCACGTCTGGGACCAGCTGAAGCAGAGACTGGATGATCGTACCCCACCCCCACGTGACCTGGCAGAACTGCGTATAGCACTTGTGGAAGAGTGGAACGCATTGCCTCAGAACAACATCATGAGGCTAGTGAGGAGCATGAGACCTTGCTGTCAAGCTGTCATTGCGGCAAATGGTGGAAACATCCGCTACTGACATGGTAAATTTTTGTTATTTGGGGCTATCCTTGTTATTGTCTAAATTTTTGGGGTAATAAATATTAAACTAATGAAAATGGTGTTTCTTCTCATTCATTATTAGTAATATCAAAGGGAACTTTTACTTATTTCATTAAAATTCAGACCAAATAGGAAAAGCACTCATTTAAATAAAAATATCCCTAACTTATTGTGAGTAGTGTACATTGACTGTTCTGTACTGTGCTTTGGTAAAATTTTGAGGCACCTGCACTTGCTCACAATGACAATGTTAATATGTTGATGGCATCATTTATATACAGCATATGCAAATATTGTACTGCACTGCACATACATGTGCATACATGGATGTGCCAACATATATGCAGATATACTCTCAGTATATTTCAGTCCATACAGAGAATATTCAACCTGAGAGAACACAGAAAAAAAATCATTGCAATGTAATTGTAATTGCTCTCTGCTGAGAAACAATAAAATGTTCAGTAGACAGGAAATGCAGACCTAGGTTGCATCCCTTGACAATCATGAACATGCCCGGAGCCTGCAGAAAACATGCCACGTTTACAGCTACTCTAAACATGCATCCTGACAAGTACTTTACTATTAGCCTATTATTTATTTCAGGAAACTAAATACACTGAAAAATGTAAATGTATACAAAACAAACAAACAAACAAACAAAACATTGGCACCAAAAATTAAAATTACAATGCTATATATTTTATTTTATTTGTTTTCTTTCACAAGTTCAAAGTCATCAGCAAATAAATTGTAAGTCATATATATATATTGGTCTGTCACCAAGATGTTAGAGAGTGTGTGTGTATGTGTGTGTGAGCAGCTGATTGCTGGAGAGGATATTGTTCCAGCGGGAGGAAAGCTAATAGGTTTGTTTGTGAGGATGCTGCACCTGTCGTTTATTGATGGATTGAGCTGTAAATAACTTTGTGAGGCTGTTTAGTTGCTCAGCGGGGGCTTCTGTGTTCCTTTCTCCACTCCTCTGTCTGTGCTAAACCTTTTTATGCACACACACCTACACACAGGTGCACATGTCCTTCTGTAGATCTGCCTCTTCCTGGAGCATCTCTGCACAGAACAGAATCCATCACTACGACTACTCACCGTGAAATTATTTAGAAAAAGACTAAACTAAAGGTGTCAATTGTTATGATCATTTCATTCCAGTGATGACCACAGAGTCTCCCCTGCCCATCCAAACACACATTCAGTACACGTACTGTATATTTGTGCAGCAGTACTAGTGTGTGTGGGTGTGTTGTTGAGTGTGGAAAACCCTCTGTGAGTGTATTTATAGCAGGCCATTGTTGAGCCCATAGAAACCACTGTAATTGGATCTGGTCTCTCTCACTGAGAGAGTCCTGTGATAAATGAGTTGGAAGACGTCATTGCTCTTGCCATCCTTGTGATAACTGTACACCTCACATCACTGTCTTAAGCTCTTAGTCCCCACAATATTAAATTAATAAGTGGATTGTGAGCCGGCTCAATTATCGTTCTGAAGTGTATGAAAGGAAGGGATGGTGGAAATCTGTTTGCTGAGTAGACATTTAATGGCCATCTTTGTTGTGTCCTTGGACCTTAGACACTTTATTGAGTGGCCATTCAGTCAGATGTTGAGGCACTCGAAAGCTGGATGCTATGCTTAAACCTAAGCATAATAATTACGCTGTTTTTAAGTTAGAGAAAAAGGTTTTGCAACAGTTTGAATTACCAAAAAAACCCTGTAAATTTTCTTATGTAGTTATGTGTTGTACACAATATGTGCCAATAGTCTCTTTTATTCTGTTTACAGCCTTAAGTATTTTGTTTCAAGAAAAGTGAACAAAAAAAGTAGCTTTACTTGTTTTGCTTGTATCCTATGCTCATTAGCCACTCTTGGTGAAACTACTTTTTTAAGTACTTTTTTAAGTGCTCTTTTTTCACAAAAATATTTTGTGGAAAAAGAGCACTTAAAAGTTTCACCAAGAGTGGATGCAACATCAAATTCTTAACTCTTAAAAATAGCTTAAAAAACTTTACTAATAAGATGTAAAGAAGATGCTACGGAAGAAGAACAGTTAGCAGTAAAATAAAAGACTCTGTGTGTTTGTGTGTTACTATGTCGGAAACTTCTCTCTGCTCAGCCGGAGAATATGAGAATGTTACAATTATAAAACAAGATTGACAGGATGGATAGTGTTGCACCAGCAGATAGCAGTTCTTGGCCAGATGCCTGCAAGTTATTAACAGCAAAGCCCCCTCCACATCTGACACACAGGCACACAAACACACACACACATACTTCAGAGAGCCCCAACACAGGGATCAAGTGCAAGGCTGGATGGCAGTAGAGGCTGGTGGTCAGGGGGTGGTGTGTGTGTGTTTGTGTGGAGGGAGGAGTTCAAGGTCAGAACAAACACTTGGTGCAAACCAGCAAACACAATGGTGCAGGCGGGTGGTACAGCGATGGTACAACATATAAATAACTGCATCAATTAACAAATTCACACACTGACTGCTAAAGATGGATGTACAGGAAGCCTCTTTAACTGTAATGTTTATTGTGAATCTATTATTATTCATGATTACAACAAGGAACGTTGCTTTGATCATTTTTGGCACTCGCATCATTTGAAGAGCTGTGGAAGTGATAAAGCATCAAACATGTCCCTGGAAACATGAGGAGCTGTTAAAAATAGGAATTAAGATACAGGGTGCATCACACACAGTGTAAGGGAGGATGAGGACTATCTACTTTTGTGAATGTTTTGTGCAGTAAAAAGATCAAACATTTGTTTGTCAACATATTTTGGCTAGAAAACAGGGATTAGTGTGTTTTTATGATGACACTTGGTTTTCTTGTTGTATCATCAACTGTCTTTCAGATTAAATGATGTCATTAACCTGTACATACACAAACTGAATGAAAAGTTGTTGTTTTCTGATGGTGAGTCCCTGGAGTCTTGTTGTCACTATAAGATTTTCCAGGAACCAATAGAGACTCCCAATTTCCCAAAATGTTGAACTGTTCTATTAATCTGCCAATTAGGTTCTGTTAACTGGCTTTAGGTGATGTGTGACAAGATTTATTAAAGTATTTCTTCTAAAATACTAGGAGATTAACAACACAACAAGATATTAACAAGAAAGCAAATATTACATAAGAACTGTTTTTTCAGCTAGAAATAAGGTAACAACACAAACGGATCCTCTAAGAGGAGTGAAGACTTAACAAAGACTCTTGGTATCAGAGAGATAAAGGCTGCCCATCCGTCACACATCAGTTACATAACTAGTCTGAAGTATAGGGAGCTGGCACCCTTCTAAGATCACAAGGTGCTTGCTGTCAACTCAGCTGTCGAGGTTGACACTGAGGGCAAAAACTGTTGCTCCCCCTAAGAGGATGGATGGAATGGAAGGTAGTCAGCCACAGGACTCTGCTGCCTTAATGTTGGTCTATTTTTAATTCAGTATCAGCCGCAGTCAACACATGACTGACTGAACACTCAAAATGCCACACACACATACACACTCACACAGTGGATATTCCCAGAGGAAACATTGTCTAAACATTTTAATGGACAGCTCTCTTCACTGTGGCTCCAGTTCAACACACCTGTCGCTCACTGGTCAACACCTGTGGTCAAATGCTGATGATCTCACAGATTTTACCAGTTGGACCAGCAAAGCTGTGTGGTCTGCTGCTTTACCACTTTGGTCCGGCCTGAAATAACCACTGGATGGATTACTGTGTAATACTGCACAGACATTCATGGCCCTCAGAGGATGAATCCTCCTGACTTTGGTGATCCTTTAACTTTTCCTTCAGTGCCACCATGAAGTGTCTCAACAAACACAGTGTTGGAGTGATGAAATTTGATACATACATTCATGTTATACTAAAATATCACTAATCTGTTAAACTTGGTAAACTAGATATATGCTAAACATGCATGTCTGAATTCAGACATAAATAAAGTTTGTAGGGAAAGAATGGGATTATCAAAAGTTTTCTCTGTGTCCAATCACAGCGAAACATCTTTCATTTAATGTATCATTATCATCATGTACATTACTAATTTTTCATTAGACCTCAGTAAAATCCAACTATTGTGGATGACGTGCTCTGTTTTTGTCATGGACTTAGACGAGTTTATGGATCTCGGAAGTTGATTACATCCCATAATTTACAGTGTTTTAGACTGAAACTGTTTAAAATGAACAGATAAACAAAACAAATGAAAAATTCCCTGTTTCCTGGCAGTGTGGAGGAGGCTTTGAAGCACAACGTGGCAATAAAATCTGACAAACCACTGTAGCTTTTATTTTGAAGGTAGCCTTGCTAAACAGGAAGTGTTATTTTGGCAGGCGTACCTGGGTTTGACGCAGGTGTTGTGGGTTGGGACAGTGACGTCATTACGGCACAATGCGGATCTTATCCAGTCCTGGGGAAAGTTTCTTATCCGCATCATCAGCTCCGTCAGTGGCCGCACTTCCTGCAGGGAGTGGTTACTCACCAGAAGTGTAAGTAAACTCTCTCTTTAAATCTGATTTACAGGGCAAATTAAAAAAACACTATCCTCACATGATTTGTGAAGTGAGGTGTCACAGCGGGAAAAACTAAAACTAGACGCAGTTTTGATGTGAGTTCCGCAATTTTTCACTGAAAATGAACAAACAAGTGTGACTCCTCATTTCCACAGAGCAAATTGCGCGATTGTGGTTCCGGTAAGGTCGAATAGAGGCCAACAGGTCACACCATGACAGGCTGATTCTGCTGAAAAAAAGGATTAAACAAGCAGAAGAAGTTGATGAAATGTAACACACCTATGAGAAAAAGAAGAGAGAGACATTTACATTGGTAACCTTATACTATTTTAGTCCACTTGGTTAGTTTCATAGGCCCTTCTCCCCTCCTATTTGTGACCCTGTGTCAAACAGAGATGTGTCTGACTCTGACAACATCAGGACTGACAGCAATCGCATGTGATGAGTGACTTACATCCGGTGACCAGGAGGCGTGGGAATTAACTGAGGATGTTTACTCAAGTACTTCACTTCATTGAAATACTTCAGTGGGTGATTTTAACTCCACTACAGTTATTTAACAGAAGTAGTTACTAGTTACATGTCAGATTAGGATTTTACACACAGGTTAGTTCACAGAATGTGATGCATTTCTTATCAATGGTAATAAAAGTAGTTTAAATAAACTTCGACAACACTGAAATGCTTTTTATAACTAACAATATTTCAGTAATATATGAGTGATAAATATAACACCTTTAATGGTGCCATTTTTTTGTATTGCTATTTTTACTTAAGTAAAACTTCCTTGCTTACTACTTCCTCAACCTGTGCTAGAATATAACAAAATTACATTTATTCCAGTCCCATGATTTTTGATTAGTTGTACTTTATTTGAGTGTTTCTAATGTTCTTCATTTAATACGACATCATATGTTGTAACAGTATTCACAGGAAGTGCAGTATAATGACTTTATAAAATGTGCTGAAGCGTTAGTGATTATATTATAAAATTTGCTTAAGCTGAAGCAGCAACTACAATAAAGTGCTGCCTTCACTTTAATGAATCAGTAATAATCAGTTCAGTAATATAAGACATAATATGACATTTACTGGGGTCGTTATTCTACATAATGAATACGTCCTTTGATTTAGTTCCTGATACATACGCTATTCTCATTGTATGTATCTGGGACTTTCTTTTCTGTTTTGTTTCTTTTACTCAAAAAATAAAAAAGATGGAGAGACATTGTGGAACAGTGCGAGTGCAAAAACAAATTGATACTTTAATGATTTTAAAATATTCTAAATCAGTACAAGTACAAGTCTGTGCTTCTTTTGTATCCAAAAAAGAGCCCGACTTTTTCCTCTTCTAAGACTAAGAGGACTTTCATCGAGCAGTCTGACTGGGTTGATTCGAGGCGAGGTTCCTTTTTTAACTAAAGCAGTTTCACTTCCCTGTTTTCGAGAGCTACTTCCTTATGTTTAACATTTTCCATCCTAGCGTCTGTGTTGTTACGTGAGAGAAGCATAATTTCCATTAGCCCACCCGAGAAGAAACAGAGTCATCACGCAGTCACTGTGGTTGGTAAGGCCTCATCTGCAGAGCCGTCACCAGTCTGGTGTTGTGGTGCTCAGCAAACGGGCCTTTGAGTCTTGATTTACATACTGAGACAGTGCCTGAATCCTTGACAATAACAGGAAACTTGATTCAAGATGGAGGAGGCTCAACAGGAGAGGAATCCAGCAGCGAGAAATGACGAGGAGTCCTGAATTGTTGGAGCAGCGACAGATGAGCTTGTGAGAGCTAAGTCTATCAGAACTGACGCAGAAACACATGTTAGAGATAGTTTAAAATCACTTCGCACATATACACAGAGCCACAGAAAAGAAACCAAGACCAAGACAGTATTTGTTTTTTAATTTTAAAATGTAACTTGCCCCAGGTATTGTAGAACAAGCTTCAATGCACACATTTTGTCTTATATGAAAATAAATTATAATGTTTTGGCATTTAAAATATTTTGCAGTTCTAAAATGCCCATATGCAGGGGACAGTCCTGCCACTGAGGGTATATGTCAGTGTACTTTCTGATTATGTATGTTCTACAGTAAAAGTATATTACAACCTGTGTTTCAGTTTGACTACTTATAGGCCAACAGTATATTAATAAAGACTCCAGCATTGCTCCCCTGGTATTTGGGGAAAAAGCATTCAGACCTGTTGGGAAAATAAATGTATAGAAAGTAAATCTGAACAGCTGCAGCAGCCTGTTGGTTGGTCAGTCGATCCAACACTTTAGTCCAGACTGTCTCAACAATGATTGGATAGAAAACTGTGCTTTTTTAAAACAGATGTTCATGGTCTCTAGTGGATAAATTGCGATGAGTTGGGGTCTGAATCCTCTGACTTTACCTCCAGTGCCACCATGAGGTTGACATTTGTATAATAAATATTGACTTGCAGATCAGCTGTCTGTATATTCTGAGTGTGTTTAGAGTACTGTGCAGCTCGGTGTAATTTACTCTATTTATTAGCTGCAGATCCCTGAGCTGGTGAGATGGAGGAAGCGTACAGCGAACTGTATCAGCAGTTTCTTCAACTGAGGTCACTTTGCCTGAGACAGGCAGCTCTGCTACATCAACTCTCAGCGGCTCTGCAGAAACAGCAAGGTCCACATGAAACTTAACGTCACTCCAAAGCTCATAAAGACATCATCGTGGTTCACTCAAAGCATTTTAAACTCTCTGTCTGCAGGTGGCACTGTTCCTAATGGAGATCTCGGTGAAATGATGTCCATCCCCATCCAGTGTACCCAAAAAATCCCAGCATATCTCCACGAAAAGCCTCAGCCACTGACGGCCAGAGGACACAACTCAGAAGCACAATGTGGCATCAGTCGGCTCTCTCGAAATGCAGGGACTTTCTCTGATCTCATTGCTGAAGACATGTCCAAGCTCTGTGTGGACGTGCCGTGCCAGAGGAAGGAAGATGGGAACTTGGAGCAAAAGGTCGCACCGCTGAAGAGTCTGGACCCCCTGAGGTGGCAAGGAGCCTCCTCCAATGTCTCAAAAAACCCAGGGCGAGCGGATCACCTCAGTGGAGACAGGACAATGCACACGGTGAGGGTATATGTCCTAACAGTGGTTATCCAGTGAGTATGTGCTTGGCTTTGACCACGCTCCTCCTCAAAAACTCCATGTCTTGTCCCCCGTGTTTGTGTCAGATGCCTGCGACAGATGGCCCCTCCCAGTTCGGCGGCTCCCTGAGTCAGTCTGACGGGATGCTGCTGTCAGATGTGGCGCTGCAATCTCATGTTTGCGAGTTCTGCCAGGCAGTTTTCCCCGGAG
Organism: Scortum barcoo; assembly: GCA_023238725.1. Lineage (NCBI taxonomy): Eukaryota > Metazoa > Chordata > Actinopteri > Centrarchiformes > Terapontidae > Scortum > Scortum barcoo. The sequence continues at coordinate 19,121,067 of CM041537.1, forward strand.
ACACGACCACCAGAGGCGAGTTCCTCCGCCATCTTTACACCCACGTCAACTAGAGCTGATCCGTCTTTTCCCCCTGAGATATGAGTTATATGAACAATGAATGATATGCGGTTGATTGAGCAGGGATAACACAAGTTAACCTGACCTCTGGTAAAAGCATTGAAGTTGACCTCTTCTTCATATTGTTAGTTGCTACGGATGAACAATGCAGGTTCTGATGCTGGCATCATGTAAAATGAAGGGTGGAATTAGACTGCCTATGCTACCTTGCTAATAACATGTTTTCTCACTCACATCTACCAGTAATACTTTTCTGCATTTGTTTAGATTTTTTTGCTTCCATCCTATTACAGGGGGCTGACTTGAACTTTGTTTGTGCTGCTCACAACATTGAAACATTACATAAAAAAAAAAAATCAACATCTGTGCTGCGCAGAATTAGTGGTTGCTCTATTACACTGCATACCTCACGGTAATCATTTTAGAGCATAAAGCAACGTTTACCCACCCCACTCCAGACCTGAGTAACTTATACCAAATCTATCTCCATGGTCAGGTATCACCAAGAATATTTTCTTTCATTGAGACAGTTGTTTAAGTTACTTCATTTAATAAATATGATGCACAGGGAGAAAGCCCATGATAGCTTTGATTATTGTTCACAGTCTGAACTTGCAGCCACAACATTTTTCCTGAGATCCTTCTCACTTAATGCGCATGGATTGTGATGTTCTCATGTAGCCCATGACAGCACCAGGAAATGTAAACTTGTGAAAATATATTCTACTTTTTATGCTTTGTTACTGTAATGCCAAGACATCAAAAACACTGCTCTACAATATGAGAATAATAGAGATGACGTGTTTCAAGAACACTGAGATCCTGAGGGTTTACAATTAAATATATTCAGGAGAATAAACCATTGACATAAATAGATATACAGTATCTCACAAAAGTGAGTACAACCCCTCACATTTTTGTAAATATTGTATTATATGTTTTCATGGGACAACACTCAAGATATGACACTTTTATACAACATAAAGTCAGTGTACAGTTTGTATAACAGTGTAAGTTTGCTGTCCCCTCAAAATAGCTCAACACACAGCCCATTAATGTCTAAACTGCACTGGCAACAAAAGTGAGTACACCCCTAAGTGAAAATGTCCAAATTGTGCCCAAAGTGTCAATATTTTGTGTGGCCACCATTATTTTCCAGCACTGCCTTAACTCTCTTCGGCATGGAGTTCACTAGAGCTTCACAGGTTGCCACTGGAAACCTCTTCCACTCCTCCATGACGACATCACGGAGCTGGTGGATGTTAGAGACCTTGCGCTCCTCCACCTTCCGTTTGAGGATGCCCCACAGATGCTCAATAGGGTTTAGGTCTGGAGACATGCTTGGCCAGTCCAGCACCTTTACCCTCAGTTTCTTTAGCAAGGCAGTGGTCGTCTTGGAGGTGTGTTTGGGGTCGTTATATGTTGGAATACTGCCCTGCAGCCCAGTTTCCAAAGGGGGGGGATCATGCTCTGCTTCAGTATGTCACAGTACATGTTGGCATTCATGGTTCCCTCAATGAACTGTAGCTCCCCAGTGCCGGCAGCACTCATGTAGCCCCAAACCATGACACTCCCACCACCATGCTTCACTGTAGGCAAGACGCACTTGTCTTTGTTCTTTGCCACCACACACACATGCTTGACACCATCTGAACCAAATAAGTTTATCTTGGTCTCATCAGACCACAGGACATGGTTCTTAGGTTCATGGTTCATGTCCTTAGATTCATGGTTCATGTCCTTAGTCTGCTTGTCTTCAGCAAACTGTTTGCAGGGCTTTCTTGTGCATCATCTTTAGAAGAGGCTTCCTTCTGGGACGACAGCCATGCAGACCAATTTGATACAGTGTGCGGCGTATAGGTGTGAGCACTGACAGGCTGACCCCCCTCCCCTTCAACGTCTGCAGCAATGCTGGCAGCACTCATACTTCTATTTTCAGAAGACAACCTCTGGATATGACGCTGAGCACGTGCAGCTCAACTTCTTTGTTCGTCGATGGCCATGGCAAGAGGCCTGTTCTGAGTGGAACCTGTCCTGTTAAACCGCTGTATGGTCTTGGCCACCGTGCTGCAGCTCAGTTTCAGGGTGTTGGCAATCTTCTTATAGCCTACGGCCATCTTTATGTAGAGCAACAATTCTTTTTTTCAGATCCTCAGAGAGTTCTTTGCCATGAGGTGCCATGTTGAACTTCCAGTGCCCAGTATGAGAGAGTGTGAGAAATAACACCAAACTTAACACACCTGCTCCCCATTCACACCTGAGATCTTGTAACACTAACGACTCACATGACACCGGGGAGGGAAAATGGCTAATTGGGCACAATTTGGATATTTTCACTTAGGGGTGTACTCACTTTTGTTGCCAGCGGTTTAGACATTAATTAATGGCTGTGTGTTGAGTTATTTTGAGGGGACAGCAAATGTTAAACTGTTATATAAGCTGTACACTGACTACTTTACATTGTATCAAAGTGTCATATCTTCAGTGTTGTCCCATGAAAAGATATATAATACAATATTTACAAAAATGTGAGTGGGTGTTACTCACTTTTGTGAGATACTGTATATGTGTTGTTCAAGCAAAAAACTTGCTATTCTACCTTTTGAATCTGAAACTCTAATTGTAGTTTCTGAGCCAGAAAGACAAAAAAACCTGCATTGTTTTTTTGTCCAAAAAAACCCCGCAGTGTTTTTTTGTGGCAGCAAACTCATTTTGTTTTGTCTGTAGAGCTTTTGTGTGCCATTGATGATTGTACAGTAAGATATTGTACACAGTACATGATCATAGATATCTTATAGGTTTCTTTTCAAAAGGTTAACTATGAAAACTGAAATAGGGAGAGAGAAACTGAAACACGTTAACCCAAATCTATAGTAAAGGGAGCGAAGCATCTGGTGCCATGTTTGTTAAATCACTCCCGTCTCACTGTGCCATTGTTGGAAACCTGTTATGAAATTGTTGAAATTGGTTCAGTTGTACTGAGCAGTGAATATTGCACCTTTTATATCAGGGTTACTTTGTTTGCCTTGGTTGTAGATGCCAATTTCAGCAGTTTTATTTTTAATACCTGTATATTATGGGGAAATCCTTACTAGAGACTGTTTCTGATTGAATGTAAATAAATACAATTCTGATGATGGCAGTGTTGGTCTTGGCCTGTATAAGGTCTTATCAAGTCTGCTTTGGACTGTTTAAATGATCTTTTTCAAGCTTGCGTAAGACCATTATACTAATTAAATAAATCTGATTCAATTCATTTTTTAATTCAATTTTTTAAAACTTTTGGGAAATTTCACAAGTAAACAGACTTTGCAGACACATATCCTGATAAACATTTCCCACATTTGTACGTAGTAGAGCCTTTTTTACACTAATCTGGACCATCCTAAAATATACTCCAAAGATTTGAATGCAGATAATTTAACATCCTAATTACATTAATGGCTATCCTGCTGCTGTTTAACTGTGTGCAAGAGAGCTGTAAGCCAATCCAATCAGCTGTCTGCTGCTCAGCTCTGTGTTACTGAGGAAAGAGCATGAGCTAAGAATAGACGCAAAGAATGAACTCCCTAATTAGTGGTGCTGACAGCTGATTGATGATGGTGTCTTCTCATCTGTTTCCACATTGCCTCTCATAATCCCAGTAAAGAAAATCAACTTGGATATAATTGCTCCTGTAATGTAATATTTACCATCTTAGTTTACTGCGCCAAACACCACTAAACACAGTGCACAGAAGTTGACGCTGTTTGGAAAATCTATAGTTTATAATTTTTAAATTTTTTTTTTTTTAACAAATCATCTTCCGCGGACATGGCAATCTACCCTGTATTTGATTAAGAAGCAGACTAGAGAAGATGTCAGCAGGAACCACGAATGTCTGTAAATAATGTTGCAACGCTGTGATGAAGCAACTACCTTATGATTATGATTTTAACCTCTATCACTCCTATCACACACACACGCTCCTGTGAAATAAACTAACAATCATTGGTGGTTTTGAAATTGTACAGCTGAATTCCTTGACGTTATCTGAGGTTTAGATTATGTGACTTCGTCTTGTCTGGTGTCTGTCTGAAAATCTGAGGGTGTATGTGTGTGTGTGGATGGGCACTGATGACATCGCTGGCACAGGTGAGTCATGCCGACGTTGAGGCTCGGTGCAGAGCATCAGTGATACAAACAAGACGACAGCAGAGGTGTTGCTGGCTGTGTGACGCAACTCCTGCGGCCTCTTCCACACATAAGAACTGCCAAGATGAAATGATTCTCTGTGGAAAACAATGCAACACACTGCGGCTTTAAGCAATAAAATAACATTTATTGAGATGTAACAAAATAAATAATCTGTTTTGCAACATAATAAACTGAGGAGGTTACTAATGCTCAAGAGACAGGCAGGTGTAACTGATGCACAGCAAGCTACCTCACTGACATACTAAGAATACAAAAAATCCTAAAGGTTTTAATCATTATCAACATGAGCCTTGTCATTACATGAAGTCTGAAAATGTTTTAAATACAATTTAAAACTGGGCAAATAGGCTGATGTAACTTGTAGGAGCTGCTGTATGGAGAGTGAAGCACCATGAGATTTCTTTAGGTAAACCTGTGTTGTTGTTTTTTCTTAAACTTAGAAAGTAAAGACAGATTAGTCACCCTTATTCACTATTAGTCTCAAAGATTTTTTTTAAAAAAAGGTGAAGTGGCATATGCTTCACCTATTTAATATCCAAGACTACAGAAATCATCCCCAAAACACATTTCCATATTGTAAGTTTCCGCTACACCTAAGTAAAATTATAAATCTACACTAGCTACCACATTCTCTGAAAACTGTGGTAAATGTCTTTTTTAAATTCTCTAAATCCTGCGGTGCAGTGTTGAATGCAGTTTCATCGAAGGCTGTACAGTGGCACCTATTGGGGACAAGATCAAGGCAAAGACGAGAAGGAGGATCAGCTGATGACAACAAGCTTCCTTCCTGCTGAGGGGCCCTTGAGGAGGACACTGTATCTGACCCTGAAACCTGATTTGGCTGCAGAGAGAAGCGACTGAAAAATAAACTCTCCGCTGGAAATCAATAAAACGTCAGTGTTCTTATTTCATGTCGCTAAGTTTGAAAAAAGGTGTAATATTTTCACAGATTTAATGATGATGAAAAGCCTGATGTATAATCTCTTACAAACATCATATTAGCTGCTTGTGCAAAATATTACAGAAAGATGTGAGGGAGCAGAAGATGAAAACCCGTCGCTTTATATCTAATAAACCTTCAGCATGCCTCCTCAGATCTCATTTGATGGTGCTGCAAAGGACAAAAGGCCTCTGAACCAGGCGGCTGTGTTTGTGTGAATTTTTGTCAGAACTCCAGATCAACATATGTCACAAACACTCCTTTTAAAAAAAATCTACAGGGACTTCATCCTCATCTTTGAATCCTAAAGAATATCTAACACATGGACTTTGGAAACCAGAGCATCCATTTGTTTCCTGAGACTGGCGGGCTGCTGAGAACGTCATCGTACTGTTTTCATATTATCTTGCTGAAAATGTAGATAAAAGTCACCCAAGGAAACCACATTTCCTTTACATAACTACTGGAGTAAGTTAAGAGAGTCAATTTCCAAAGTTGCAGTGCCCCCTGCTGTGTAGAGCCCATTTCATCTGAAACAGGTGCACTTTAAACACACTGCACTTCTCACAACACGTTCATTTAACACGTAATTTTTTTTTTTACCCCAATATCAGCTAAAATCAGCAGAACATGTAGTCCATGTATTTAAAAAACAAAACAAAAAGCTGTCCCCTACATATTTACTGAATAGAAAGTCAAAACAGAGCATTTCATCTGTGTTTTCACTGTGAGTTCATCAGTCGCTAGTTCTGACATTTACTGTATTGACTTTAAAGTCGATGAGAGTCCTCTCCTCGTCAGATGTCAGTGATGCGGAAAAAAACCTGCTCAGCAAACAGCCTGTGTCGCAGACTGAGCGGCAGGCCTGAGAACAAGATCCCCTGACAACCATCGAGCATTTTCATTTGCCGCGGTGATTAGAGTCGTCTTTGGTGATGCAAGGGCTACTGCTCCTGCACGCTGTTATCGAGCTCCGCCTCTCCACTTTACTCTCAAGCTCTGTGGAGAAAAGTAAAGTTTAAGATGATGCAAAGAATAATTCAGGAATCACTTAAAGAGCAACAATCATCTTGGATGTAACAGTCTGAAATCTACTGTGAACTGTCAATCAACTGGAAAATAAAAGGTCAGCTGGGATTGACTCTAAACTCCTGCACCCCTAAGCGGTACAGATAATGGATAAATGGATAAAATAAGTTCAGCTTTATGCATTTTTATTTGGTGCTATTGTAATGCTTTTAATGCAAGATGAACAGTACAGCCAGTGATTGTAATACTGAGGTGATGGATAAATATAAGTTAGGAGTCACAGCAAACAAGACGCAACCAGTGTTTTAAGACCTTTGAACAACGGTTTGGGGAATTCAGCAAGAAACTCTCCCACATGAAGTGAAGTCATCACAGTTTATATGACCAAACCAAGCTGTTGAATAACAACAAGTCTCCAGGATTTTAATCAGTTTTGGCCTGCTGATAAGATTGAGGCGACAAATCAAGGGAACAAGACGCTTAAAATGGATCAAACAAAACTCAATATTTATTGTGTATTCGTACTGAAACCTCTGATGTGCGTTCACGAGCTTGCAAGAGTCGCTGTAAATGTAGACAGCACTAAAAAAGTCAGGGAATATTCATTTATTCACTATTTATTTATTCATTTGCTCATTAAGGTCCATGTGATTTAACAGCGTGCAGTCATGTAATAACTTATGAAGAACTGTAATTTGTGTTAAAGCAAAAATTTAATAGCACATATTCAGTGACATACACAGAAAGCTACAGGTGGCTGGATTTATCAGAGTTTGAACGTTAAAATGTTAAAAGGATGCATGACAGACGACTGCATGAACCGACAACGGAAGATGAGTTATGGCAGGAGACAGTGACGTGGAGAGGAAGTGAGAGAAAGTTGTGATTAATGAGAGAGGCAGACGAAGGAAACTTGGATGAGTGAAAGAGAGAGCGATAGAGATAAAATAAAAAAGACAAAGTGAGGGAGGTCGACGTCAGAGATGAAACATATGTCATTTTTTGTTATTTCCGCAGTCCTTTTGATAGAAGGAGAAGATGTATAAAAAAGACTGTGCCATTTCCCTGCCCACAGGTTTTATTTTTGTACACTGTCGCTTGGTGAGTCAATGCAACGCCCCTCCAATTACCTCCCACTCCTTCGCCCCCACGCCCCATCCATCCCGCCCTTCAGCCCACGCACCTAACACACTCTGACGTCAGTCGCTGCTGAGAGGGGGGGTCCGATTCTGCCGCCCACAGAGTACTTCCTATCCCCCTGCCTGCCCCTCCCTCCCTCCCTCCCCGCCCCTCATGTCTTTGCTGGCTTCTTTCTCCTCGCTTCATCTCTTCAGCTGGCTATCACAGCCCAGAACGACTAACTTGCCCAGATCGTTGCTTTTTCTCTCTCTCTCTCTCCCTCTCTCTTGTGAGAAGCTATGATGCATCAGAAAAATGCTACAGCAACAAAGCATTAAGGAAGTGCTATAACAGTGTAACACCCCCCCCCCTCCTTTCAGCCCTCCTTCTCACACTCTTTTCCTCTCTGTATATCGCTCTCCACCTCCTTCTGTTTCCCCCTCTAACTTCTATCCTCTCTAATTTACAGTCTGGTGAAGTTCAGCTGTGCATGGTGGGAGGCGTCACCTAGTGTGACTCACTAGAGTTCAAGCTCTACAGCTATAAAATATTCATTGTTAGGAGAGGTTACGGAGTCACTGTCTGTCGTTTTCAATTTAACCCCAACATCAACTTGCTCTCTTTAACCCGCCAACCCCAATTCCAACTTGAGGAAGTTTAAGAAGAAAACATAAATGGCTTTATATCAGCTTATGTGGTTTCTTGCCAAAAGTTAGAATAGAAGATTGACTTCACTCTCATGTCTGTGCGTTGAATATGCCAATATGCAGCTAGTTAGCATAGCTTAGCATAGCTTAGCTTAACGTAAACACTGTTAGCCTGACTGTTCAAAAATCAGCAGCTCTCAAGCTCACTTGTTCACACTTTATATCTTCACTTTATATATCATTTAATCTACAAATGTAAAACTACTTTGCTTACATTAAACATAAGATGCGGTGTGTTTGTGAGTTTAAGAGGAGCAGATGGATTTTGGTGCCTTTGAACAGAGCCACAGTTTTACAGTTTCCAGTCTATATGCTAAGCTAAGCTAACCTGCTACCGGCTGTATCTTCCTATTACCATGAATACATGAGAGTGGTTTCAATCTTTTTATCTAGAATAAGAAATAACAGTATTTCCAAAGATGATGAACCATCTTTTTAACCCGAAAAAAGAAGGGAAAATATTGATTTTTATTCTGAGTCCATTTTTAAGCGCATAATATTGTCAAGTCATTATTGGAAAAGTCACCTGTAGAGTGAGCTCCCTCTGACGCTAGGCTGATCTTGCCAGCCCGATCGTGTGAGACACCATCCGAGCCAGTCGCAGCCCTTCGTCCATTAGAGTTTGCTGTATGAGGTGGCGGCTCCAGCTGGCCGGGTTGGAGGTGTCGGTGTGGGGACGGGGCGACGGAGACTGGTTGCACTGTGAGCCAGTGTCTAACGGGACAGACAGATTTGGGTGTAAATGCCTTCAAACACTTGGAAAGGTCTTACAGAAAGAGGCAGGATGACTGTCGTGAGCAGAGGACCAGGAGCTACTGAAGAGCTCAGAGGAAAGAAAACACTTTTTTATGAGTTCTTTACCATGTGACACACTGTCGAGGCTTTCTGCAGACAAGCTGTCATCATCTGCCCTCTGGGTCAAGCCGTCTGGGCCCTCCACTCCGAGAAGTGATGACATGCTCTCAGGCACAATCACCTAAAACACACCACTGTCAGTTTAGTGTTGATGAGCCACTTCAAGTTGCTGCCAAGCGACCTGAACCATGGCGGCGTGCACAGTGTCGCGTGTTAGAATCACACGTTCGCCCAGCGGGAGGTGACAGTGGATGTCGTTAACTAGGCGGCAAAACTCACCTCGTGTCTCGCTCTCTTCTGGGACAGCACGCTGCTCTCATCTGCATTTGTCCTGTGGGAGGAAAACAGTCAACCAGTTGAACGCAAAGGTTCACTCTTTACCTTGGAAACAACTAATCTGATAAAATGAAATCTTGACTCAAGATTCAAGATTCAAGAATTTTCAACTTCAAGGCCTTCGTCAGCAGATGGAGGTTGAAGGCTCTGATAAAAAGTTAGCAATAGACCTTGATTTACATTTTTCCTTTATCAAACAAGCCAACGTTTTTACACAGGATGCAGCAAAAGACAAGAAACCACGCTGAATACAACTTTTATTCAACTTGTGAAATGACTCATATCATGATTTTAACTGAAGATGCACATTAAACTATATTTCTATCAGAATTATTTGTAAACAAATAGACATTTTAGAGGAGTGTGTCTGCTGCAAATATGTGAATACCATGTGGTAATGAGCATGTTTGTCTTTGTGTATTCAGTCTGATGTTTTCTTTAAATAATTTCCTCAGAGACTTTCGAAACATATAAAACAAACTTTAACTAAAGTCTATAATTAAGATATTGGGACATTCCAGATATTTATTAAATATAATATATTATAATCATGTCACACTTTTAGAAATATCTAGTTCTGATGTGTGCTGTGTTGTTACTCTGCACTTTGCTACAAAAAACTGCTGGTATTTCCTTTCATCAAGACAATATGAAACTGTTTTATGCAAGTTAACAACCACATGGGGGATTTGTGTATTCCTGTGTGGCTCCAGTCATTATACTAACACTACAGAGGTTGGAGTTTAATTCCCACTGTGATCTGAACCAGGTTCATTGTGAAAATGAATGGAGTGGTGGGAAGATGACTCATATAAACCACATGGTACATGTAGAAAATGCTAAATACAATAAGTTGTTTTTTTAGGTATGAAATGTTTTTTATTTACATTTATTTTACATGTGGCTCTTCTGTCATGTTGCTGCAAAGGGTCCAGATTTAGATTTTTTTCTATGGTAAGGAACATTTTCCTGATTTCGGAACAGATTTTTTCCTTCTTTCTGACAGAGGAGCAATAAAGACACAGCAGGTGTTTGATTGCTGGTGAACAGATCACTCTTCTCCATGGGCAGCGCCCCTACCTTGCATGCTTTAGTGTGGAGGTGTAGGCACATTTTCTCGCCACCTGCCGAGCCAAAGAAAAGAGTTCCACCCGTCTCAGCAAAAGGGCATTGTCGCGCATACAGAACTGGGCTGCAGCTTCATTGATGATCAACTGAGGAGGAAAAGCACTGAGTGAAGGAGAGATGGACACTGTATATTTATGCCTGAGCTTCCTTTTACATTGCTGTAAGTACGACACATGATGTGATTCATTCAAACACTTGATCTTTGTTCTCATCTTTGGTGCTTTTACCTCATGATGTGTGAGCTGCTTCCCTTCTCTCCTCTTGGAGTCAAAGCGTCCATAAATGAGACTGTACTTCCGGATCTCCTCTTCTTTGTTCACATCCTGGGACCCCATTTTGAAGATGTGGCCCACAGTCTTTGCCATCTTCTTGTTCATCCTGAGCAGAGTCTTCACCTCGGTGGGGTCCGACCTGGGCAGGGTCCTGAGGAGCCTCTCCACGCTGTCCACCACCGCCCGGGCTGTCTCCCCGTCCAGCTGACCACCGGGCCAGGCCGACAGAGCCGCCGGGGCGAAAGAGCCAGAGGGGCTTGGAGACGTGGAGGGACCTGGGGGACACGTTGACAGCAGGGGCGGGCTGGGCGGCTCCTCCTCTATTCCAGGAGCAGAGGCCAGAGTGCAGTTCCCATCAGGATCCGGGCTGAGCCAGTGTGGGTCCATGGGTGACAGTTTTTCCCTGTAGTGTGTGTCTGGTGGCTGCGGAGAGGCCTGGGAGCAAGGGCTTCTCGGACTTCCACTGTGCATCGGAGTGAGACACGCCCGATCCTCCCTTTCACATGGAGATCCCGGCTGCCCATTGCTCACGGACTTCCTGGGCCCACCAGCTGGCCCACTGGCTCCCGTCCCATCCACCTTGAACAGCGGGATGCCCCCGAGAGGGACGTTAGCGACAGGCTGACTGAAGAGCGCAGGGTTCGCCGCCCAGTCTCGGAGGGCCTTCTGGAGCCTGCGCACGTGCAGCGGCTTGGTGGCCATGCCAACTAGTGCCATGATCTCCAGGAACTCCTCCTCTGCTGCCTCGCAGAGCTGCTGCACGTCGTCACCGCCCTGCTGGATGAAGGTTTCATAATATGCCAGCAGGTTGGCCCTCTGCAGCACCCGATAGAGCTGCAGCTCCCCAAGTGTGCGTGGCAGAGACATGGCACACAGCACTGGAAAGTTTAGGCAGGAGAAAGGAAAGACATGAACCTGCAGGTGGAGAAATCCTGCACTAGTTATTCATTTAGGTGATGACTTTGCTGCCTGGACTACACCTACAGTTTACCTGCTCCAAAGAATTCATAAAAACAGACGAACACAGGAAGTTTATGCAAACTATTTATTTGATACTAACTATTTTCACCTTCCCAAACACCTTTTAAACAACACCCTCGATGCCTAAGTAAGAACAAAGCTCTCTTACCTTCTTCAGGTCGGTAGATGTGTGATGTGCACTGAGGAGGTCTGCGTAATTACGGAAAGGTGCCTCTCCGACCACCCGCTGTCACAGGGTCGGTTCTCCCGGAGTGAAACTGCGAGAGGGAAATAAATAAATAAACAAATGAATAAAAACTACTCATTTCGACTCATCGGCGACACAAAAGCAAGCCACATTCAGACTCCACCAAAGTAGACACACTTGGATCGGATACAAACCATCGACCGGAGGCAAGTGCTCCTGAGCCAGATGTGCGCAGAAAACGCGCAGCTCACAGGCGCACCGCACTTTGTTATCCTGTTCGTTTCTTACCCTGCTGCCTATCGCCGAAAGCTTCCCCGGCTCAGATTGGCGTAGTAAATCCCCTTTGCGTATCGTACCTCGTCTGAAATCACTGGCAGAAATCCTCCTCCGGCGCACCGTATTGGTTGCTGGCTGCCCTGTCTGTGTGGGCTGGAGAATGACGGGGGCGGACTGCAGCACGCCATCTGACCGAAAAAGAGCCTTCCTCTCCCGGTAGAGAGGCGGCTTTCAAATTGGAGATGTGGGTGGTGGTGGTGGGGGCTCGAAATTAACCCTCTGCGTCTTCAAGATTAGTCTTTTATGCTGAAGCGTTGAAGGGTGGGGGGTTCCCACGTTTTTTTTTTGTTTTTTTTTTCTTGCCGTGTGAAAGACCCCCAGACAAGTCAGAGAGCAGAGCTACACTTGTGGGCTCACACCGAGCAGATGTGACAGATGTGGAGTTTACTGAGCTGTCATCTGTGTTTTTTTTTCTTTCCTTTCTCATGTAGGAGGTGAGTGGTCGTACATTATTCTGTGAGCGCAGGTAAACTCGGTTGACCCCTCCTCCTCCCCTTCAAGTAATTTTTAAAGCTGATGTTTTATGTCTTTGCACATTTAAAGGGACAGGTCAGCCAAATGAGCTCATAAAATCTCCAATATCAATGGAATCCACGTTTCTGCCCATGCACACCATCACTGTCATGTGAAGTTATTATTGCACACATGTCACACCATACATCATACCTTTAATTATTTCATGGTATTCTCGATCCAGGGCTCATCACTCTTTTTCTAAAATAGTTACTATCATATTGTATGAGATGCCGCACAGCAGACACAGAGTGACAGCATGTACAGGGATATATAGTACATATATATAGTATTTATTGTGCACATATTCTTCACTTGCAGTTTTAGGCTTGCCAGGTCTCAAGTTTCAAAAAGAGCCCAATAAAAATCCAGCTGGTAAACACAGACAAAACATAGACAGTAATTTGTTCAGTCGGGGAGGTTGTTGGGAAGTCATGTACATGGACTAGAGAAATTGTCACAATTGTTAGTTTGGAAGATGTGTAGAGTAAGGATAGTAGGTTGTGATACACTACATGGTCAAAAGTATGTAGACATCTGAAGAATAACCCATATGTGATGAGTGTGGGTATTTCCTGCTCAAATGCTGGTCCCAGTGGTCAGTCCTATATCTGACAGGGACCAGTGGAGAAAAATAAAAACTGGTGTGATGTTTGCTTGAAAAGTTTGCTTCTAATTAAAAGTCTCACTGCAGAGACCAGACGATTTGCAGATGCAGGTGAACGAGACATTACAGAAGCCAAGGCATGACCTAATAAAAGCACTGAGTTTTGCTAATTTACTGCTGGTAAAAAGCAGGATTGATCAAGTGATTTTTCCAAAACATTTTTATGCGGTAAACAAAGGCCTTTTTCAACCAGTTGCATTAAAGTTGGAAGCACACCATTAACTTCAATGGGATTTAGATATATTTTATAGTATAAGATTCCCCTTAACTGGAGCTGAGGGACCTTAAGAACAGGCTTGTTCAGATACTTTTGGCTCTGGGTGTTACTACATCCTGAAGTGAGAGCATTTAGAGTCAAAATCAGCTTATTGCCAAACACTTTTTCACACACAAGAAATTTGTCTTGGTGCAAAATAGCAAAGAAAACAAATAGAAAAATAGAAGAAAGGATGAGAACAAATTTTGTAAATCAGAAGCAGAAATCAGAAGCAGAAATTAGAAATTTTATATGATAATACATATGTGTGCATATATATATATATATAATGAAAAGAAATGTAGTAATGGAGTATGGTCAGGATGAGTGAGAGTAGATATTACAACACTAGACTTATTGAGGAAAAAACACTAAAATAAATGTTAAGCTTGATTATTTGATTATTGATTATACTGATTATCAGCCAATCCTACGAGTCAGTCAGTGGGTGGCAGCAGTGCTTTTGTTACAGGCAGGAAACCACCGAAGAAAGAAAAGACGAAGAAGAAGGGGGAGGACAGAGGAAGAAAGCAGCAGGAGAAGAAGAAGAAGTGGCTAAAAAAACAAAACAACACTTGGCTGTCTGTGAACAAACAAGGTTACACACTTATCTGAGAGGTACATGTGACACCTGGTTTGTTTAAAGGCATAATACAGATTTATTTTCCTCCTTTGTGGCCTCGTTAAGTTGCAGCTCGTCAAACAGGAAGAGGAAACAGACGATGATGTTAGCTGCTCGCTGCTGGTTAGCTCTCTGTTAGCTGCTCGGTCTGCTGGAGCCGTCAACATAGAGCTGCTGCAATGTCCTTTTATCTCCCTGTGGCATCCAATTTAGTCTAAATATCACCAGGTTAGCCAGCCAGAGGAGGGGGTCAGCTAATTTTAGCCCACTGTCTGTCGTCCGGCTGCTGCTGCATGCTAACAGGCTGTGGGCTAACATTAGCCGCCTATTAGAAAACATCTGGTGTTGTTGTCAGAGAGTTTGATTAATATAAAACTAGTCTGCTCACCAGGCAGGATTTACAGTGATGTACAGGCTGTTTTGAGCCTTCTCTATCGGTTCTTTAAGTTGAAACTTGTGTTCATGCAGCTCGTTTTTAGATGCACTGTGCTCCTCTCATGCTAACTATATCAACACAACACCCAACAAATTATCACCTGTATTTACTGTCACACACGTTCATGTTAAAGTAAGTTTTAATATCTGCATTAATTTGGGCTCAGATCAGGTCATGAGCTGCATTAAATGTTAAGTGCATAAAAAGTTAATCATTAATGAATCAGTCAATCCTGTGTTGTTTTTGAGTCCCCGTGAAACATTTATCTTCTCTAGAGCTGCAACGATTTGTCAGTCAAGTGATCAGTTATCGACATTAAAATTTAGCATTTTCTGTTTTTATAATCGACTAATCATTTTGAGTAATTCTCATGAAAAGGTGTCTAAATTCTTTGATTTATTATTCTTGTGGATAAAACAAAACATTTGAGGACGCCACCTTGAGCTTTGGGAAATGGGAATCAACATTTTATGGATCAAAACACTAATCAAGTAAGGGAAAATTATCAGAAAAGATTACTCAATATTGAACATTGAGGTTAGTTGACTTCTCTTCATAGCTCTGGTAGGAGCAGGTGTAAGAAACTGTAAAACATTTGATTTCTGTTTATCCCCTAATATACTGTTAGTTTATTATAAATCTATTCCTCACAAGACTGCAATGAATTATTAATTTAATGGTTGATTTTATCTGTTAATTACTTTTTCTCTGTTTGGTCTGTAAAACGACTGGCCAGTCTAAGCCCAAAGATATTCAGCATACAGTGATATCAGAAAAGCTGCAATTACAATGAAAATGTTTGCTAAATAATTAACATAGACTTAATAATAGTACTTTTCTATTAAAAAAAACAAATGGCTGTTTAATTGAGTATTTGCCTTGGCTCTTGTGGTGTGTGTAGTTTCAGGGTGATGTGCACTGAAGTATCATACATTTTATGGGAAGTGCAATTGAGGAAACAGTCTATTAACCAAGTCACAAAGTAACCATCATGTGGCAAACCCTTTTGCTTTTAATTTTAGTTCTCTCACTGTTTTGTTTGTAAGATGAAAAAATTTCAGTGTAAATTCAGTGACTTATTATTTAAGCGCTTTCTGCTTATTTGTGGTGAAAGTGTAATGCTGAACTCTTTCCTGCTTTCCAGATAACATCCTGGTGCATGATGTGAGGTGTGTAAAAGCCTTTTGACACCTGGACGTGGCTGCTGATATGGTAGACCTGAGACTGACCCTCAGGAGCCCCCCAGTCTCACTTCTTCATGAGAGTCTGGGGAAATTGTTGCCACAGATTATGGATTTAGATTATCATCTTCCATGAGATCCTGATTTCACAGCGCTTCAGTCAAACAGCTGTAAGGATCATGGAGAGAGAAGCAGCTGAGAAGGAGGTTGACGGCGTCACAGACACTGATGAGGAGATCCCTGATGGGATGTCCACCTCAGTGGCCGAGTGTAGTCAGCGAGAGGCCAGACAGGCTGATGATGACTGTGAGCAGGAGGATAAAACAGCCTATCTCACATCTCAGGACACCCCAAATCCAGCCACTCCACAAGACTCTGGCATTGGTGAAGCGGAGTACTGTGGATCCACAGAGGCCAAAGAGGATACTGAAGAGGCTTCAGATGGGTTTGAACATGACAGTGCTGCAGATCACGAGAGCTTGCATGTCATAAATCAAGAAGAGGATGAAGCTGCAAAGGAGCAGCACATGAATGGGGAGTCTGGCTGGAGGAACATGGGAACCGGAAAGAAATGCAAACTGAGGAGCAGTGGATCTGTTTCAGAGCAGAGCAGCCAAAGTGCTTTTTCCTCCATTCAAAAAGGCAACGCTGTATCAAGCGGTGGCCGGCACAAGCAGACCCGCAGACGTAACCACCACCATTATCAGCAGAACCGAGGCCGCAGGCGGACAGGCAACCAGATAATCTTGGCTTTCAAGGAGATTCTGTCTGAGTCTCTGAGCTTCTGGTGCATCTCCTGTGTCCACATGATGATCGAGATTATTGTCACATTAACTCACAATTGTGGAGTCGGTGTGGAGACTGGAGGGGTGAAACTTTACGACTTTGGGCACAAGCTCCTTTTAAAGATCACAGATATAGCGGGAATGAAGGCAGACGCCAGCCGCATTCTCAAATGGATGAAATGCACAGGAACAGACCTGGTGGATAAAAGTGTTAGATCTGTAAAGTGGGTGAAGACAGCTGCCTTATCTTGTTTTAGACTTTTCTGTGCTTTGGTTATTCTTGGTTCCCAGTGGATGAAGGGTGCATTGGTCCGTCTCGGTGGAGAGAGGGGAAAACGCTACTGGACAGCATTTCAGGAGTCGAGGATTCGGAGGAGGGTGGCATCCTTGCTGGAGACAGTCCGAAGCAAGTTCAGGAGGGATGGCCATGTACCACCGTCCAGCCCCAACTCACCCGGCAGAGCAGGGAGAGGCCAGCCAGGCCAGGAGCTGGAGAGGCTGCTGGCCTTAGCTGAGGTACCGGAGGATGAGCTCGACCCCTTTACGGTGCTCGGTGTGGAGGTGCACGCCACTGACGCTGAGCTGAAGAAGGCCTACAGACAGCTGGCTGTCCAGGTGTGTGTGTGTGATTGAGTGAGTGAGTGATTACAGCTATTGGATGCCTGAATTAATGACTAATAAACACTAGCTGAGGATGAAATTTTATCCTTTTACTCATGCAACCTTCTCCTCTATCCTCTCTCTTTCAGGTCCATCCAGACAAGAATAAACACCCACGTGCTGGAGAGGCGTTCAAAGTACTGAGGGCTGCCTGGGATATTGTCAGTAACCCAGAGACACGGCGAGAGTATGAGTTGTGAGTATGCAGTGAAAGAGGTTATCATAGTAAATAAATGGTAAAGCAAAATAAAACTACAAACAGATCAGGTATCTTAAAAAAAGTATTTAGTAGCTTGTTGGATTTCTTTAAATCTTTTATCAGTTATACTGATAAATTAATCATTTGTTTCAACAGTTTGTATTTTTAACTTTTTTTTTTTTAGAGTAAACAAGCTTCAGTAGATAATACTCTTACAGTATTTGTACAAAACTTTCTTAAAATTTTAACATATGCAAAATATTGATGGCATATAGAAGTTGACTGGAACTATTTTAGGTATATTTTCTTACACGTTTTTCTTCTGAAATTATTCTGGTTAATGGACCTGAAATTGCACAGTGATTCTGAGTGTGTTTGATTCCTCAGACCGGATTTGTTCACGTATCATTAATTTATTTTTTGTCTGTCTTGTTCCCACACAGGAAGCGTATGGCAGCAACAGAGCTCTCAAAGTCCATGAACGAGTTTCTCACTAAGCTGCAGGATGACCTGAAGGAAGCTATGAACACCATGATGTGCACCAAGTGTGAAGGCAAACACAAGTACGTCGCTGCACACCCACCATCTTCAGCATTTCCACAGACTGAAGTTAAACATTGTGAATCATGTCTCTTGTGGTAGACTTTCACCACAGTCGTGTTTCCTCTGTGACCTGTGTGTGTGCAGGCGGTTCGAGATGGATCGTGAACCGGCTGAAGCCCGGTTTTGTGCTGAATGCAACCGGTGCCATAGTGCTGAGGAGGGGGACCTGTGGGCGGAGTCGAGCATGTTGGGCCTGCGCATCACATACTTTGCTTGTATGGATGGCAAGGTGTATGACATTACAGGTGAACAACGATTTCTATACTTTGCATTAGCTCATATCAGCATCCACCCCGTATTTGTAGTATTTCCTAGTTGCATGTTTTCACTCCATTATGTGACCTGTAGTGATGTTGTGTGTTTCAGAATGGGCAGGTTGCCAAAGAATAGGAATTTCTCCCGACACACACCGTGTGCCGTATCACATCTCTTTTGGTTCAAAGAACAACAGCAACTCCACACGACACAGGTATGTTCTTTTATTCATATTTGTGTGGTTGTTGTGCATTTTCTGTTTCATCCTCCTCTTGCTCATTCTGAACTATGTTTTACCTCAGATTTATCCATAAATTGATTTTGGAAGGCAGTTTTGGGCAGATTTACACATCTGGAACATCTGCTGTAGTCTTCAGTGGCCCTTCAGGCATGTTTCTATGAAAATGTCCTTTTTTTGTTCTTTTTTTAAGTATTGTAGTAAATGTGCTCAATTTTTGAAAGAAAATGAAGATACACTTAAACTCCTCCCTAAAATTTGTTTTAATTCTTGATGGATCCATTTGTCTTTTTTTCTTTTGCTGACAAAACACATCACTTTTTTCCTACATCCTAATGTGTGTGTGCAGGATGTGCTGTCCCTTAATTAAGATATATTTCATGTTCAAGTACATCATCATCCCACCCCTGGCGTCTTTGCAGTTGGTCATCATTTATTGTGCTCACATGCTGTTGCCTTCATGAATGTCCACAAAAGCAGAAGAGACTGTCATTTCCCTTGAGGCAAGGTCTGAACTGTCCGACTTTTATTTTCAGGACGCCTTCAGAGCCCGCCCCAGGTCCTACCAACCCTGCAGATTTGCAGGACTTCTTCAATCGAATTTTCAAGGGAGCACCTCCTAATGACATGGCTGCCAACGGGGGCTTCTTCCCCTCAGGTCCGCCCCATCACCACCCACCCACCTGGTGCTGGAGCGCCCCCGTTCTCCCCTCCCCCAGGCCAGACGGGTTTCTACGTGCCGGGAGGTCACCGGCCAGAGTCCAGCGAGACGTGGGCTGAAACTGGCAAACCCCCCAGAAGGAGAAAGAAAGTCCGCAAACCCTTTCAGAGGTGAAGTCCGTTGACTTCTCAGTGTATCGACATAGCAACACAGGGACACAATAAATAATGGCCATGTTTGTCTCTTGCCTGCCTGTTGGCATGCCAAGATCTGATCTGGAGAAGATTCATGTGTCTAAGGCTGCGGTCAGATCAGCCAGTGGAGAGGGAGAGAGAGAGAGAGAGAGAGAGACTGGATTATGAAAAGGAACCTTTTGACTGTGTACAAGTATTGAGGGAGGGTTAAAGACGTGTCAGTGACGGTGCTTTACCTCTCATTTAACCTTATTTTCTGTTGGTCTTTAAGACGACTGTAGCCTTGGCATTGAAATCCTTATCAGGATGCTGCAATGGAACGTTTTCCTTTCATAATTTCCTGCCAAACCTTGCAATGCATGATTTATTCACCTGCATTTTAACACTTCTGTTCTCTCACTTTTCTTGTTAATGTTTAATTTTTTATGTAAGGTTAGTTTAAGGCATTGGTTCCAGACAGAGGGACACTTGAAGAGTGTGGCAGTGAATTTATGAATAACTTTAATCAACATGAAGAAGCTAGTAAACCCGGGCAGCTTCACTGTGTCAGTGTTACTCATGTTAGCGGCACCTCGCCCACCATATTTCAAGAACAAATCGAAACACACCTGAACTAAATTTAAAAAAGCAGCTGAAAAAGTCAAACATACTTCATGTGGTAGCCACACTTCTGCTGGTGAGCTGGCCTGAGAGTTGTCTGCTTTTAGAGTAAAATCTGAGGGTAAAACGTGAATCTCTGGAAGTGTGCCCACACACAGCAAGAGAGATTAATCAGTATACATAATTAGAAATCCACAGAGGCAACAAGGATTTGTTTTAATTTTCCTATAAACAGGCAAATTGGCTGTTAAGATGACAAGATGCATAATTAAATATTACCTGAATCTTTCTAGAGGTATGGAACAATAAATTTGTACTCTCTAGAGGTTCAATTTCAATGGTTAGATACCACAGAACCTCTGAGAAGTCCTTTCACAATTATTATAATTATTACGTGAAGATGTGGCTGTTCATGCAGAGTTAGTTGATGCTGATGTTTGTGTGCCAATTACCAGAGAATCACATCCTTTAACGTAGGTAATAGTAAAATCTGGACCTGAATAAGATGAAAATGATAAAAAAAAAAAAGAGCCTTTATGTTTTGAGATATTTTGACTTAAACCTGCTAAAATCTGCTTTTTGTTTTGTTGTTTCAGCTCCAGATTTGTGTTATAATTACAGCACAGGGTCAAATCTAATGACAGGAATGAGTTAAGAAATGCTTCTGTGATACTGAGCTCAAGCTTTGCTGCTTTGAGAAGGTCTCAAAACTTACAAAAGTGACTCCTTGACATTTTGAAATCTTCAGCAGAGATTGATTGCTGTTGAGTTGATCTGCACTGCCCCCTGTTGATTCACTGCATAAGCACAAAAAATGAAAATGCTGCTCAGTGTAAATAATGTGTGTAATTTGATATAAATCTACAAATACTGACAAGCCTGACCTGTATATAAATTTACAATCCAATCAAACTTATGACATTTTATCATTACTGACTTCACAGTGAGACTAAAATAATACAACGGTTAAAAAAAACAGGTTGTGTAAGCAATGTCTTGATTTCATATAGTTGATTGGTGTAGTCATTCAGGCTGCTACTGAGAAATGAATGTTCCAGTCATCTAAACTATTTCCATCGGGGTCCTACTTCTCGTTAAATCCCAGTTTCCTGCCAGCTGTGATGTGTCGGGACGCATTAAGCCGTGGCTTCATCAGTGATCTGTCTTGACTTCCACCCAGCTCAGGACAAGTCAGTTAAAAAAAAATCTACAGTGGAAAGTAAATATTAGAAAATATAGGTGCTACTCCTGAGTACATAGAGATTACATCAGATTTGTTAAAAAATGTAATTTTCTCCTTGTTTCAGTCCGCAATGTCATCTTAGTGGCTCGGTATTGCGTTATAAAGTGTTTTCTTATTGTCAGTACATCCTGGATGTGGTTGAGGTTTCAAAATGTCAAGGTCACAGAAGATCTAATCTGTATCTGAACAGATTTCGTCTTAATCTCTACAGTGTTACTGTATGTAACAACATGAAGGCTTCAGAAAAAAAAGAATTGGTTGTACTTTGGGTTTGTTTTCTTGATATGGTTCTTGCATACAAATAATTTAATTTTCATCATAGGTTAATTTAAGAATACAGCTGTTCTTGATTATACCTGATATGTGAAGATTATGAGAGTGTAGTGAAACGGCTATTATGTGCGATAAGGCATTTGATAAAGGCTATTTTTTATATGGACAGTTGATGATGAAAAGTACCATGTTCAATCTTTTTGTTAGCGTGTTAATTTGCACACCCACCCCGTTAATAACATCAGAGGGACTTTGAACAGTCATCAGTGATTTAGCCTAAACAGACTCCTCCAGCTGCAGCTGAGTAGGAGGTGTAGCTCGCTAAGCTAACAGCTCATTTGCAAGTTAAGATATTTTCTTTTGGGTAGAATCTGAATGTGAAATGAGTGACAAATTCTTGAAAAACAACACTGAGAGTTGCACAGCCGTCGCACTCTGGAGAAACTCCAACAGAGCTGTCTCATGGCATTATAACGCACACTGTGGGTTTGTCTGGGAGCTTGAAGACTTGAACGTTTGTTGCAGATATTGTTTGAGCTCACGGAAACCGGACATGAAGTTTGCCATGTTTCTTTTCACGTGTTAAATACTTTTGCCTTTTTGCATATTCGACCAGTTCCCAGACATGGATTGAATTATTAAAGTGGCCCTTTCTTTTAAATGAAACCAAGTGAAAATGTAAGAATAATCCTGGATTTATCTTTTTGTGATTAAAAACAATATGGTAGCATAAAGGGAGGTTACACTTAAACCAGAACTATGGGCAGATATATTTGTTTTTTTCTGATCAGGAGTTAAAATTCACGTAGTTACTGTTTGATTTTCAGAGAGAAATCAACTAAAATGACTCTGACTTTTTTCAGTACCTTGCAGTTTTTCATCTTACATACTCATTTAGGTCTTGACAGTTCCTATCCACATGTTGAGAGAAGCTTTTTTTTCTTTTCTTTTGTTTTCTTTTGATCGCGATAAACCATCAGTCCCTGTCTGGGAAACTGGATCCACCGCTGTCAGCAGCTTCAGCAGAGTGCGTTTGTTTCCCACATGTCCACCTCGACTTGAGAATGTACAGTGGTGTGTGTTAAAAGGTAGCAGTTTGAAGTCAATGAAAGAGCCAACACTACAGATTTTCTTTTCACGTTTTTAAAGAGAATTATGCAGAAGTATTGCAAAAAATATCTGACAATCATCAGGGTTTTTTGTAGGGAATCATGATGCGAGTTCCCTGGCTGGCAAACAGTTTTAAAATATCACTGTTGGGTTTCTTTCCCCCGCTTTCTCTGGTTTTCAAAATAAAGATGATTTCCTATATGCACATTGTTGTTGTTTTATAATCAGTATACGTAACACATGGTCTACATGTCAAAGTCAGACCTTTATAAACATACAGTGACAGTGAAAGTAAGGTTAAACATCATCATTGCAAACTTCTTGATAAGAATGTGTTTCAGTCTTCTGGAGGAGCCTGTTTGCTTGCATAGGTCCCAAACTTCAAAGTGGCTTCGTGTTTCATTTTACTGTAAACCTGCAATGAAAAGGGCACTCTGTGTCACTGTTCTGCCTCATATGGCTTTTCCATTTTCTGACCTTATTAACTGATGGTGCTATAGCCGTGGAAAGAGGGCAGACCACGTCCATCAGTCCGCTCCTTAAAAGGAGTTGTTTCAGAGAGCTTCAGTATCCTGCAGTGCTTCGTTTTGAGTCTCAGACACTCACTTGCCTTATTATAGCCTTTTACAGGTTAGATAGGATGGAACGAATGTAATACCATTTTTCATAACTACAATTTAAATCCAAGTAAAACCCCTCAGATCAGTGGGAGGCAGTCTCATGATACCTTTTCCTCTGGCAGTGAAGCATTCCTCAGCTGTCCAGCAGTGAGCACTGTACTGTCTTTGAACTTATATGATAACTTTTCTTTAAGCAACATGTAGACAAACTGTTACAAAGCTTAGCAACGTTTGATAAATAGCTACCAGGTCTGAGCTAAACAAAATTCACAAATAATGTTAATAATAATTAATTGTCTCGTCACTCACAGACTTTCTGCTGTAAATTGATAAAAATAAGCATTTCTTTTCCTGTGTGCTCTTTTCAACCTAAAAACTCCAGGCTCTCAATGACCTGGAGAACAAGACAGGCTTCTTTATATATTGGATTTGATTGAAAAGCATAACCCGATTGTTTTTTTTTTTAAGGGAAGAAAAGGCAAGCAAACAAACAGAAAAAACTTACGTGTAATTTATGAACAAATCTTTCTAACCTGAATCACAAATGTCTTGTGAGGATTATGATACCCTTGTTTATTTATCCTTCCTAAATGAATCAGAGTTTTGTTAGTTTTTCCCTGGTCATGCACCCTCAATAATTAATACCTGAAGACCAGGCAGTATTTGAAAATATTATTTAGCCCAGACCAGATGTTCATCTAGTAATATATACACACTTGCAAATACATTTGGTTAAAAGTAAGACAGTATTATTCATAATTAAAATATTTCATCCCGTACCCCCATCTTTCTCCCTACTAATATAGAAAACGTGAATATGATCATATATGCAACAATAACTGCTTCAGCTTGTGCTGACAACATCAATCACTGCTCTGTCAGCTACAGCTTGCCTTTCAGAGCTGCCGTCACTCTGTGGAGCTGACAACTGTCTCGATAAGCCACCAGGCCGCCATGGTTAGCCCAGCGGTCTGCTCCTTTACACTCAGTGTACGGCTGGTGATAGGTCAGTTCTGTCTGCCGACCCTGTGCTTCAGAGCTGGACTGTAGACTCTTAGCCAGGTCCACCACCCCTCCTCCGAGGGCTCGGAGCAAAGCGTGAGGGGCGCAGGAATCCCACTTGAAGGTGCTTCCCTCTGAGAGGATGTAAACATCAGCCAGGCCCTGAATGACACATAGGATCTTGAAGCCGGCTCCAGAGGCGTACATCAGTTTGTCAGGGCCGCACAGCGAGCTCAGGGCCTCCTTTACCACCTGCTTCTCACTGGAGCTCAAAACTACAGACAGCCCCCCTCCAGGCCCGTCTTTTGGCCGGGACTCTGAGCAGACGTTGACGCCGCCACAGGAGACCCCCCAGAAATGCTTCCCACTCCAGCTGTAAACGCAAATAATAAGTGGGTTGAGAATATTTTATTTTAGGGGAGACACAGTGGAAGAGAAAGGCAACCTCACAACACAACACCAAAGATGACAGTCAATTTTTTCATTTTCTCTAAGTTGTGTTTCTGGCCAATTTCAATATTCTCTCTCTTTTAACTCTCTACCAGCTCCTGGGGAAATATCTGTCTCTTTAGCTGCTAAATGGTCCACTCTGTTCACCAGCTAGTCTGTAACAGTGTCTGTCTGCGGTTTGATGCTGAGGAGGTAGTGTAAAGTGGTTTTTTTTAGGGCTTTCATTAAACAGCTTCCTGTTGTGGCTGAAAACGATGCTAAGAGAGTGCACCAAGACAATACAGTTATGGTCCTGACAGATAAACAAGGAACTGAAAATATAAAGCTCCATAAAGCTGAGGGGAGCTGACCACTACAACATTCTCACAATCGTGTTTGATACTTTTTCATGATAAAATATATATTATTGCTGCTTTGAAGTTGTAATATCTTGTTCTCTTTCGTGGCACTTTTGGTGATAATCTGAGGTGCAGGTGTGTTTTTTGACCTCACATCCCAGGTTTCACTGTCTGTGGTCATCGACTTTTGTTTACGTGCAGAATGAAAAAAAAAACATTACGCCGCCTCACACACAGGTGAGTTAAGTAGTGATTTTGTTGCCTTAAAAGCCAAAGTGTGTGCCGCTTGTGATTTTTCCAGGAAAGTCGCCACTGACACACACATCATAATACTACAAATGCTGCAGCCTTTCATCAATGGGCCACAGACTCAGCCACCACTGTGTTACCTCATCTGGAGATAGATGGTGACTCAACAGACATTTATTCAGAAGAACATCTTTGACATTATAACTTGAAGGTTAAAAGATGGCCATGCAATTAATTTTCACAACATCTTGGTTACATAGTTGTTCACAAGGTTCAGATAGTTAGTCATCTCATCGTCTAAACACTCCCCACAGTTTTCGGATTGATCTCCCATGTAGAGTATCTGCTCAGACTCAAACGCTAAAAAATTGCACTCAGAATCTGAGCTCTGGCTGTGTGAGGCGAAGGGAAGAAGATCCAGAGATAAAGATGAAGATCATACAGTTCAGATACACAAAAGACAGCGATATATATGCAAATATGTTTAAGTCCCTGTCAGACATGCAAACTCTTTATGTAAATGTGATGAAAATTTTCATATCTGAATAAACTCCTTCAAAGTAAAAGTCACAATGACAATGTCATTAGACTGGACCTAGAAGCATTTCCAACACCAATCTGAAAGACTGTAATGTGATTTGCAAGTTAACCATTCTTAGTGATAAATAATTCAACATCATCAAATAAGCCAGATGGGTTGTTATAATCATTTTTAAGAATCTGTTGAGTATCAAATGTTTGTCTAAATATCAAAGAAGATGCAGCTGTGCAGTATTTCATGAAGAATTAAGGTGGAAATAAACTCAGAGCCCACATTTTAATTTAAGGTTTTTAAGTCATAGTTAGTTAATTTATATGTGTTTCTAATTTGCCCCCCCTCATTTATGTAAAAGAAAGAACAAAAGATTTGAAAGACTTCAATATAAATATAATGAGATCTCTTTGCAGCTCAACACCACATTTAACTATGACATTAATCTCAGGTGAATGATACTTAGATATTATTAAGGGTGTCTGTTTCGTTAATGAATTTCATACAAATTAAATTTAGATAAGATAAGACTCTTTGAAGTTGCTCACAAATGAACCTTTTGAATGTTTGAGCTGGAGGAGGGACTGTTTCTGTGTTGGTGGCGATCACACACTGCATATTTTTCTAACTTACCCTCTACCTGCTGGATCTTTGTAGTTGAACGGCTGATTGATGACGCCCATGACGGGTTCCCCTGTGCTCCGAAGATAAACCCCGATGAGAACCAAAGCACAGTGCAGACCTGAAGGAAACAGGTGGCCCTCCTCCAGCACCTCCTCTCGGCCCTCTATGTACTGGCTGGTGGCATCTTAGTGAAAAAACAAGACACAGTTCCCCTGAGACTCCGCTCTCTGCAGCTAGAATTAGAATGAATTCACTGGGAAAACAGCCTCTCACCTATGGGGTCGATCCAGATGCCGAGCTCAGACGGGCTGAGGGGCACCGTCAGACCATCTGTGTTGGCGTCGATGGTTGCTGGGTCTTGGTGGATGGCTCGAGCCAGCAGAGATGCCGCCGTGTGGTCGCCGTCCAGCACTGAGGCCAGCAGTGTGGCGGTCTCCTCCTCTGTGCCGCAGACAGTAACCGTCACACTCTCTCCTGGTGACATAGAGTCATGAAGGCTTCATCTGATTACTTTACAACAAACGGCTTTAAATATTTACACAGTACAATGTGCAGCCGGCCTAAATATTTGGACAGTGGCACTGATGTGTTGTACTGTATGTACTGATTATTTTAGATGAAAGATGATTCAGTCACCGTGAGGTTCGGAAGCAGATCATTAGGTCAAGTGTCTTTGTAGTCTAGTATGTAGTCTGCCAATATGAAAGTGGAGGGATTGTTATTATACAGACTCATTCATCTCATATTGTCAAGCTTCTGTGTTCCTGCAGTACACAACAAGTACCAGCTTCTATCATCAGTGTGCACATTATAAATATGCACACTAATGATAGCATGACAGCAAATGAATCTGCAACTACTGAACTTTGCTGATTGATTAATCATCAAATACTTTCTGATTCCAGCTTCCCAACTTTGTCTCACGTGACAGTAAACCGAGTATCTTTGCTTTTCTTTTGGTAACTGTTGGTTGAACAGAACAAAACACATGAGAAGAGAGAGAGAGAAATAGTCTTTTCTCATAATGAAACTAGTAATGTCTGGTGGTGTCTGTATCTTCAGAGACTCCTTCCTTCTTTTTTTGCTGTGTATGGCACGGTTCTGGACATCAATCTTTGGGCAGTGGTGTGCAGCAGCCAGCCAATAGCAGTGAGCAGGGTGTGAGACAAGACTCTATGAAAACGTAGCTGTAAGCATGTGGGACCACCAGAAGCTTTTGACTGGGAAAGGAAAAAGACTGTAAACTGAAAAATCCTTTTTGTTATAGCTTTTAACACCAAAAAACAACTAACATGCACTGAGCTTTTGTGGGACCGCTTTCTGCGTTAGCAGCTTTTCCAGTTTGTTAACACTACTGCTACACACCTTCAACACCTCAACACTCCTGATAGTGTTTGAAAGATAAATTACAGCTGATAAAGAGCACAAGCTATGAAGTGTCAGCCTTTGCAGTTGCAGGAGCACAGATTGTTAATGTTCCCATGCATGACCCCGACAGACCAGAAACATGTGACCCAATGTGCGCCTAGAATACTTGTGACAAACTTTGAGAGACCCTGAAGTCATTCACATGCAAAGTGCAAACGAACACAAAGTTGGCGTGTTAAGTGTGACATTAAGCCATTACCGAGCCCGTTCTCAAACTTGTTGGACTCCTCTCCGTGAATGAAGCCGGCCATCTCTGGGAACTGAACAAAAAGAACACACATGATGACAATCCAACACACAGTCCAGCTCCGGTTCGTTCACGCGGCCCGTACTTCTCCTACCTGAGCTCCAACATCGTGACGGATCATCTCCTGGATCACCACGTCGGCGAGCGTCTTGAAGTCCTGGACGAACTTCTTGTTCTTGTCGTCGCCGGTCTTCTCCTGCACGAGGAGCTGAAACAGGGGAGCCTCCTGCCTGCAGACTCGAGCCACGTTGGCCGCTTTCTCTGCCACCCGGAGCAGCAGGCTCAGCAGATCAGCCATGCCTGAGCAGAGGAAGAACAAGACAGGTTCAACTTGAGAGGTGCAAACTGTGTGTGTGAGATATGAGTGTGAGAAAGGGAGGGAAAAAAAAAGAAAAAGAGACAGGCAGGTCACACTTGCACACACTGAGCTAATTATAGCCTCAAAATGAAAACGGGGCATTTCTGAAAAAAGACAAGTGTGAGAGGGAGGGATGTGGTTTTGAGCAGATACGCAGCTCGCAGTCTCCAGAAACACACTTCAGTGTTGACAATGTCTAAATGAGTTTTCAGAAAGTATGTTAAACTTAAGGACTTAAGCAAAGCTGCTTTTTGATTTATAGTCAAACAATGGGAGAAAAAACACCAAAAAGCACAACAGTGTGTGTAGAAAGTCAATGTTGAGGGCCACCTACACACTGTTGAGTGCTATTAGTAATTTCAGGAGATTTTACAGTAGCTTTGTGTCCTCTGAGAGCTGACAAACAGGAAAACTAATAATAATTTCCGTGGTTTTGAGTTGTCACTGCACATAACTTTACTGCATATTAACCTGACCTCTAACCATCCCGTTTAGCAGGTTTATCTGGATTTCGCTTTGCCTTTATGATAAATAGAATAGATGGATTTAAACGTCAAAGGATAAAAAAATAAATAAATAAACAAACACACACACAGGAAAATGAGTGAAAGCTCACCAAAACCAGGTTATACACTGCTTATTTGCCTCTCGTCTGTCGCCCTCGGTGGCTGTGTCTTCCTGGCCGAGCTGCAGTCACCAAACACGGATAAATCGGAGGGACAGGGGCGTGAAGAGGACGTCTAGTTTCACTAAGACAAGAGCATTGAGCGCTCTGCTTTCTTTACGTCAGCGCGAGTTTCCTCCCGCAGGAAGGGCGGACTCACATCAAGGCCACCAATCACAAGGAGTGGACCACCGCGCAGGCGCAGAGAGCGCGGCGAGGACGACGACGACGAGGTGCAGACAACCGGACGTGGAGCCCCGGAAAGTTGTGAAAACAGATGCCGCGGAAACAGATGTGAAATAAAAGCTTCCGTTTTAAAAAGGTTTATAAGGGGAGTTATGATGATGATTTTAATAAACTGGGACATCATTTTTTCCTCTTTGTAACTTTTTCCCCCGCAGTCCAGCTTAAAAGATGTCTTTTTCGTTTAAACAGGTCCTTATCAACATGTCCACATATGCTATTAACTGTTCATATTTTCTGGGCGTATAGATATACTGTAGTATCCAATGCTGGTCAGTTTTATTTAATGGGTCTTGCGAATAGTGTAAAATGAAATGAAAAAAAAAATTACACAATCACTTTATCAATTACGAAAAACAAACGAAAAAACCCATAAGAAGATCTCTTATTTTCCTCTGAAAGTAGCACTTGGGGCATTATGAAGCATTTGATGAAGCTGATGTACTTGCATGATTCTTGCAATTAGTTGCTTGTATCCACATGGCTGAATGCACTTTTTGTGGGTCGCGAATGTAATGTGACTTAAAGTATATTATGAAGTTGTAGTGCACTTATGGATCAGATGATTGAAAGTATCCAGGGTAAGAGTGGGCATATTAGTCTTCCATACATATACTTCTTTATATGGATATGAGAATACTGTTGTTTTTTTCATTTGATTCTTATTTTATTCTATTCCAATTAAAATATTTGTCTGTTTTATGTATTTCTGTTTCATAAAGGGGTTTTAACTTTCATTTCATGGTGCAACTCTGTGCTGCAAAATGAAAATAAATGATCCTTGATATCTTGAAATAAAATACTAAAAATGGTTTAAAAACTGCTATTGACCAACTGGTCATTGTTTTGTTTCTCTAAGACCAGACTGAATGACAAATGTAGAAGAGATTCTAATAGTATGACTGACATGTAACTAGAACTGGTGGTGTGCCAAACAATAACCAGTAATATACTTAATTTAAGGTACTTGTACTTTAACTTCTGAAAATGTATACTTTTCACACATCTTATTTTCTTTAACAGCTATACTTACAATGCAGGTTAAGATTTTACATGCAATACAACTGATCAGCCTCTGAAAAATGGTGGATTACTATAGATGAAATGAGTATTTAGTCATAAGACATGCTCTTTACTAATTATAAAATAGAGGTTGACTGATGGACTTAAAACACATTATTTTCACATTCAAAACACTGTCCATCTTCTCCAACCTCATATCTATGTGTTAAACACCTTTGAATGACTCCCCCTAACATTTCTTTCTAAAATAATGCTCTGTTTCAGCAGTAAATATTGTAAACCAAATGAAACATTTCAGTATGAGTCAGTTTCAAATCAACAGTCCCTACAACTACCACCTTAATGGCATATTTATTCTTTCAAACACTACCTTGCTTTAAAAAAAAAGAAAAAGAAAATAATTATATTGCACTTAGTTATCATTGCCTATGTGGATAAAAGAAATTGGCTAAAAAACAAAAAACAGGTATATATCGTATACACAGTATGAGAAAAGTTGCGTAGGCTCTTCTGTGTAAGTGAGAGAGAGGGTGGTGACTTGTCAGGAAACACATAATGTTCACTGCAATTGTAATAATTGTGTTTAGCAATTAAGCTTCAGTAATCTCATCTGAGAGACAAGAAAAGGGAAACCACCTGCCTCTGTAGAGCACAATGTTGTGTAGATGTGCAGTCTGTATTTGGGCCAATATTTTAAGACTGGCATTGTGTTCATGTTTGTGAGAGCATTCGGCTTTTGCTTAATACTAAGTATGAAGTTCTACATATATTGATAATTTAAGAGACATACTGAGGATATACTGGCTTTTGTCGAGTCACAGCTTGCAAACTTTAAACCACAAACACAGTGTTGAGTGCTACTGTATCAGCACTCTAAAGAGGCTATACAGCATGTTCTTCACCCAACACCCACTGCCAACTCACATGTCCACAGAGTTTAATATCTCTCACAGATTAGTTTCACAGGCTTACAAAAGTGGCATCCTTTTTTTAGGTCTAGCTCGTCATTGACTCCAGAGAAAGACATTGCAGTCTAAAGTCATTTTGTATAATTTTCCCTGTATATGAAGCGCAGAATATGTGTGAAATTATTTGTAACTAAACAATAGACAACTCACACAGCATGGACCCCCACAACAGCAGTGTGAACAGACAGGGGCAAAAATGAAAACAGGAAAAAGCACCCATTATGAATTTCAAATACAGCCTTCCACACACACAGTAGACAAAATGAAGAAAAAATTTAAGAGCAAGTGGTTTTTGGTCTGTGACCACTTTTTCCATTAGCATGCATTATGTTGTGCATGGAAGATGTGAATCCTTCATGCGGTTGATCAATACCATTAAGTGTCCACAGTGAACTGGGCGAGGCAGTCAGCACACTGCTGGATAAGACATCAGTTGAACTCAGGATCCTTACGAGACAGGAGTGTCTTCAGATGGAGGTAAGAGAGACTAAATGTTTTAACGGCTTATTTTTATGCATTTGAAATAAATTCCTAAATGATAGTATCATAAGTTATGCATTGTTATAACTCATTTAATGTATAAAAACACACAGAAAAGACAATTCTTCCTTCCACAGGATCCTCATGTGGGAGTAAAACCTGATTGTGTATTGAGAATTGACTTGAGCTGTTTGTTGCAGGCTTCGAAGGAGAATATGTCAGACCTGGAGGGTGGCATGGTCACTATCATACGAGTTTTCCACAAATACTCGGGTCACAAGCGTAAACTGAAGAAAGCCGAGCTTAAAGAACTTATAAACAATGAGATGAATCATTTCATAATGGTAAGTTATGGGACTAAAAGTGTAAAAAAATTGGCATGTTTATGGCATAACGCTTGTAATAACTCAGCTTAAAACTACCAAAATATGACCTCTTAACAAGCATGTGTTGTTTTATGTCTACTTACATGTGCTGCAGTTAAAATGTGTATAGTTGTAAATTAGATACTTGGATATGTTTACAAAATTGCGCTAGTACTCTAGAGATGTCGATGGTTGGTCTGTCCGTCAGTTGGTTGTCAGTTCAACACTGATCTCGACAAAAACATCATCAACTATTGGATGAATTGTCATGAAATTTCGCACAGATATCATGTGAACATGTTGCATTTTTTAATGTTGCTCTGCTGACCAGCTCAATCTAAGATATGGCAAATGTACTTCCAGGACAAGTAACTTTTATTTTATCCGGTTAGTGTTTTCCTGGTGTGTAATGAGCATTTTAGCCTCATGGTGTCACTAGTGTTGTTATAGTCTTCTTTGAATTAACTGTCTGTTTCCTGCAGAAGTTTCACTTTCATTCGCTTTTTCTGCTGAACAGAGAATCCAAGAGAATGAAACTCTGGACGAGCTCTTTGCGGACCTTGACCAGAACGGAGACCTGGAGATTGACTTCAAAGAGTTCATCACCCTCATCGCCATGGTCACCTCAGCCTGCCATGAACTCTTCATCCCAAACTACCACAATAATTAGTTGGCTTGTATACTCAATAAAAATGTAAGCATCGCAGAAACAGGGTGTCTGGTTTTAAAGTGGGACTAATTGATCAGTGTCTGTGAAGATTTTGACCAACTCGGATCTTTGTTGCATCTTTTGTTTATACAAGTTTGTGCAAAATGCAACAACAGCCACGTTTACAACAAAGTCTTTTCTATCCTAAGATTCAGCGTCTCAGATTAATTTCCATAAAACCAAGGATCTTCTTCCAGGCATCTTCCTGAGCATGGGCGTGGGGCGCAGGGTGACCTCCCCACAGAGTGATTCCTGCAGGACAAAAAAAAGTAAATATAAAAAATATATATAAAAAGCATTCAATCTCATAATGATTGTTGTCACATTTAAAATTTAGTGACAACAAGTATGAGAGTTTGCTGAATGAAGAATGCACCTTTCAGATATGACTTACGTTTTTGAGGTTTGACGCTCCACAGGGATACCCTTGAATTAGGCATGTAAGGCGGTTCAATCAGGTGACCAGCACCAGGGTATGATAAACGGGTGAACA
Organism: Scortum barcoo; assembly: GCA_023238725.1. Classification (NCBI taxonomy): domain Eukaryota; kingdom Metazoa; phylum Chordata; class Actinopteri; order Centrarchiformes; family Terapontidae; genus Scortum; species Scortum barcoo. Next base: position 19,154,503 of record CM041537.1, read on the forward strand.
GATGGGATTTACCTGCAGCCCTCAGAGTCTCCTCAATCTGATGACAAGAAAAACAGCACTATAACAACAACCAATAACTGTGCTGAGAGCCCATAAACAAGAGCATTAATCTAACAATTATCAGAGTCAAAATACCACATATAAAAAGAAAAACATGTTAAACAACATGGTCCAAGACTACTTAATAAATGCTTTCCAACATCAATAATTTGCAATGCTAAAAGAGAAAACAGACAGCAGGATAGTTTACCACGTTTGCATTCTCTATGCTTGAAGAGCTCAGGTCATCTTCACCCACTATGTACATTAACGGACAGGGGAGGTGCTCTATCTGCAAAAATGCAACATGTCATTGACACAAAATATCGATACACATACTGATTTGATAATCTTTAAGCATGAATGTGTGTGTTTTTATGTGCATTTATGTGTGTGCAGTATGTGTGTTGTAGCGGTAGGTTCACCTTCACTATGCTCTTGGGGGACATGTTTTCAGGCAAGGAGACATTTTTAAAACTAACGTGGCCTTGATCATCATACAGCCAATATTTCTGGTCACTAATAAGGAGACATTAACAGAGAAAACCACAGCTTGTATTATTCTTTAATCAGTGTTTGAGGAAATTGTTGGAAGCAACCTCAGTGATACACATTTTCTGCTTCTCAAAGAAGCTAAGACTTTGGTCTGTAGACATAAAGTGAAAAAAGACCCGAACAGATGAGATGGATTTGTGAAAACATTACACAGTGATTTCTTAATAATAAAAATCAAATTAGCATCTTAAATGACTATTTACCTTTCAAAGCTGTCAGTCTTGCCATCTTCATCTAAGAGCTTGACGGTACTTCCTACAGGTCCGTTGATACAAATCAAACAGGATGGCTGAAGAGGAGAACATAAATTGTTGAGAGTAAATGTGAACTTCATCCTAGAAGCTGTGCAAGACATGTAGTACATTTAGAGATGGGCTTTTCTAACATACTTTGACACCACACTGAGTGGCAATTCGTAGAGTAAGGTAGGCTCCAAAGGAGAGACCAATGATGCCAACTCTGTCTGCAATGACCTGATGATGATCTTGAAGTAGGCGGAACGCTGACTGCCCACACAAAAAAATTACATGAGGCGATGACAAAATAATTACAGTATATATATGTATACATGATACAGGAAGACATGAACATAGTGTAGGATAAAAAAAGCCTGCATCTTATCTTACCTTGAAATATGAATCACCAACATTGATGCGGTTTACTGGGCTAGGCAAATCTTGATGCCCAAAATAGGCAAGGGACAGACTAGCATAGCCCCTGGATGCTAGTAGGGCAGAACGGTACTCCATCAGTCCTCCACCCATTCCCCAGAGGTCAAGCATGGCTGGAAATGGGCCTCGACCTGCAGGAAATCAGCACAGTGGGTGCTGTTCAGAAGACGGAAGCAGCCTTTCCACACTAGTCGGAAAATTTGTGAGTGAATGCTTTAAATCTTGTGCTCACCAGGCGGTAAAAACAGTGTCCCTGTGATTCCATTCTGGCGTATCTCTGTTCTCTGTATGCCTGGTGCCATGTACCAGCGCGCAGTAGTCACGACAGCCAGCTCATTGCTTGGTCTCTCACGGGGTGAAACGTGGCCCTCCAGTAATGACAAGAGCACGACATATGGAGTCTTGACGTTCTTTTTCCTCAGCCTGTAAAGAAAAGCACATTTCGGTCAGGAAACATCATCAACTGTTCATTGCAAAGATAAAAAGCATTTGAGTTAGACAGTGTTGCTCTGCTTCTGTACTGAGTGGGTGAGGCAGACTTCAACATGACAACAATAAATGAACATGAGCACCCAGGCTGTGGTCAAATGACAACATGACAATGAAGGTGTGTAGAAAACATAGCCTGAATGTGACTCCTGTGGATGGACGACCATGAGTAACAGGGTTTATGTAGAGATGTCAGGCCTCGCTGCAAATGTGTAAGACAGCAGACAGTTGGGTTTGATGCTGCACGCTTTACTCTCTTTAGCTCTCAGCGGGTTTGTTACCATCACCTGCCTCAAACCTTCTCTTGAACCAGGAGCTGGCTGCAGTCCCCAGAACAGTCCCATTGGCTCAAGACCCAAATATGAACCCCCGACTGACTCATCCATGGTCACTGTGGAGGGGACAGAGAGACGAAAGGGTTACCAACTGCCTGCAGAAAATCACCACAAACATATTAAATATTAACTTGGTATTTTATCAGTCATTTTCAACAAACACAGTTTTATTGCAACTTTTCAAACATTTCATTAAGCTTGACTGCCCTTGCTGCCCTTTGCTCTTTAAGTGGTTCCAATCTCTCTTTACTAATAAGCTTTTGTTAACACAGATGTGGCTGCTCTGATAATGGCTGTGCTGCTGCAAAGATAAGAATATTAAGACTCAACTACCTGCAAAAATGGCAGGGACATAGGGACGTCATTTACTGGAACAAATTGTTCTCTATTTTGTTTTCTTTCAGCAGTTGTAACCTCATATAGCCCATAAGGGAATACATTTTACTACAATAGTTGGCGTGACTTACGGTTGACAGTGCCGTCCGCATTTGAGTTATAATGGGCGAATGCCTCCCATAGGTCACCGTCCTCACTGTGCATTTGTGCGCACACTGTGACAGGACAGTGTGGGGGCAGGAAATGTGCTTTAATGCTAATCTGTTCATCTATGAGGGGGCGAACAGGAGCAGCTGTCAACAGCGGGGCTTGTCTATAACTGCTCTTCCAACGAAGTCCACCTGTGGGTAGAAAAAAACAAACAAAAAAACTTTGTGAAAGTGATACAGAAGAAACTCTAAGATGGTTTACAGATAACAGCATATTCCACATGCTTTAAGATCACAGTATCAAAGGCCTGATTGCCTGATGTAGAGAAATTGTAACATTGCATTCATTTGGCGCTTTTTGACGCTTACGTACGAGGAATTTTGACTTCACTGTTTAGGTCAATCATTTTGACATGTGGCCAGGAGGATCTGGGAATCAAGTCACTAAGAATTAATTTCCAACCGTGCCATCACCTTACCTACTGCAGAGTCACCTTGCTTTACAATACTGTAGGATTCTGCATCAAAATGCACATAATCATCCAGCCAATGAGAGGACACCTGTGCCAGAATGTTTGTTCACGAGACAATAGCAAGGATATTTTTAAAAGCTATATCTTGAAATGTGTACAGGTGTCCTTTAAGGAGCATCTCTGGCAGCGTGTCCCTTTGTTTATCTTTCCACCAGACTCTCAAGAGGTTTTTAAGTTTTCCACTTAGAAGCAAGCGTGATGAGAGATTGTGCAGAAAACACAAACTGCTTGGCGGAGAGGGCAGTCTACATAAAGAATGACGATTTTGCAATACTACAGCAGTAAATCTCTCTTAGGGGCAAGTCCAGGAACACTTCACAGATAAGCACTGCAGTCTGGATGCTTTGTGATTGTTTCACCAACAGTGCCTACGTGGAAAAGCACACACTTATCTCATGTGTTCATCATCAGACCTTTGTGCAAAAGCAGCAGAGGAACACCAAGAGAAAAGACCAAAGAACAAACATTATTCTTACCCAGGGCACGATGCAAACACGCCACGTCCCTGAGTGCACAGAGGCCTGGGATCATCCTCAGTCCCAGGAGCTGCCGAAGTGCTCCGACCATGGTGTTGCTTCTTTCTACCCTACAGGGAGGTAAGAGTACAAATCAAACACTCAAATACACACAACTCATCAGTGCCACGTCTGCTTGTCGACCAATGAACTGAGGAGCAGGGTTAAATATTAAACCTCAGGACTGATTCAAGGCAGAGCGGCACAATCTGCTGCAGGATGTACCAAGTTAAGACCTGCTCCTCTGTTATCTGACCTGTCCTAACCTCACAGCGCAGCATTGAGTTACAAAACAGAGGCAAGGAGCTTCCCTGTGACCAGCTAAGTCCTGGAAAATTGAGATTCTTCCAGTTTTCCGATTAAAATTAGATTAATTTTTACAATGCGTACTGGATTCATGTCCAGATCAGTCTCTGATGTTTGTAAGAAACACTGACAGTCATCAGCTGTGCCTCTGTGGCTCGGTTTGTCAGAGCAGTGGTCTGGGTTGAAAGTGAGAAAAAAAAACAGTGAGAACAGTTCAAACACATCGTGGGTTTGTGACTTTCACCTTCACGTCGGTCTAACACAGAGTTTACGTGACTCTGAGCTCTCACAGTGAAATAAATAAAGTCATATTTACCAACTTCTATATTTACTTACCACAACAAGGAGTGCAGATCGACACTGAAGTTCGCTTCCGATTCTACAGTTAAGGGGGAAGTTAAAGCAAAATAAACCAGGACCCGACTGCCAGTGACTAACTATGGTCTGTCAGAGGAGAGCTGAGAAGACACCTGTATTTTTAAAAGATTAAAGATTTTGAAGAGTTTTGTTTTGATTGAATGTTTTGATTGTTTTTCAAAAAGTTAAAATAACTTCTACTTTTGTTTTGAAGTGAGAACGAAGACCTCACCACGACCATCAGAAATGACACAGAGAGACTGGACCCAAGTTAATGTGGAAAAAAAACAACAAATAAAGTCTACAAAGGTTTCACAAATGTGTTTTAATAAATCTTTGGCCTCTCAGGGATGATCTAGTGCAGGTTTGAGTCTATAGAGCAGTTTTTGATCTGGACCTGATCTAATGTGGTCTAGATATCAAAACAATCAGTGGAATCTCCTTTGCATTTTCATAAATAGAATAAAAGTTATTAAATATAATAAATAAAATATAATAGTGGGTGTCTGAAGTCCTTTCAATTCAATAAAAGGAACAAAATACGTACAATCAATAGACAAACAGTCGCTCAGCGTGTGAAGTTTATTTCCCCTTAACTTTCCTTTAACCTTTAATACAAGAATCGGAAGCGGACAACATATGTGGATTAGGACGTTAACTTAGGATGATGTTACTCGATGTATCTGCAATGATCTACGTGATTTTTATAATTAGTCTCTGTTTTGATCAAATTTGTTTGGAGAATTTCTCTTTTTTACTTAAGAGCGGATATATAACTTACCCAGCAAGCTACATGAGGTGCAATAGGTAATATTATCAGGATCAAAGCTTTAGGTGCTTTCACGGAAATTTTGATCAACATTGCCTATAAAATACTTAACAAAAGTCACTGTAAAAATAGACTACAACTGATAATTTCCATTACCAATAATCTGGCAATTTTTTAATATCACAATATGGTGCTTGTTTCCTTCTTTTCAAAACACAGACTGATTTCATTTACAGTAATATTACACACAAATATTCACAAACAAAACAGCAAATAATTTACTTTGAAAGGATTTTTCTAAGAAAAGAAAAAAAGGACAACAACAATAGTAGCAATGGAGCAGCAATAGTTTGTGTATACTGTTGGATTTACATTTATAAAAACTTTGAATACGTTTTCTGTTATAAAATTTTAAATGCAAAATTGTATGTTTTTTATTTAGAGGATTTAAAATAGCTGGCACAACTTCAGATTTAAAGAGAGCTGACTTCAAAATAAAAGTTTCTTTAGCGTAAAACCAACCAAACGGCTTTTACTTAGTTCAAGACTTTAAAAAATTTCGTCCACATATAATGAGACGTATTATACCTCGTTTTTTGCATTAAACTGATTTATCAGTAAACTAGTTACTTTTTTCTGTGATACAAAGAGTTTTATATTGAAAAGTAAAGCGCTACCGTTGAGATTTCTTTCCGGGTCGTGCGTGCCGTGACTTCCGTGTTGTTAACCAGGTTGAGCCAGTCGACTAAAAGGACAATTTATGAGACGGACAGTCTTTAAAACACAAAGCTATCGAGAGGATTATCGTGTGTACTTCAGCCTGACACGTTTCTGATCCAGTCCTCAGGTCAGTCTGTGTTTAAACAAACAAACCTCGTTAACTTGTTGGTCCGTGTTGTTGAAGCGACAGAAAACAAACAGACCTCAAAAGTCTTTAATGTCTCATTTTTAACTTTTTATTAACCTGCTGTGGAGGTCTCTGAGAGATTTGAGTCTTTTATTTGACACAGAGCTAACAGTGGATTCACTGTTAGCTTCGTGCTAATCTGTTAGCAGTTAGCTGATAGCATTTAGATGTAAATGTAATTAGAAATAACTCAGTTAACTTTTGACATAGTAAAGAATAAATTACACAGCTAATGCTGGGAACATAAGGTAAAGCTGTAAAGACTCGTCCCTTCACTGTAATGTTACTCTGGCTCATTAATGTTATTATTGTTTTCTGTTGTTTATCTTCATATTTTTGATTTGTCATCTCATCCTTTCTGAAACAAGTACAGTAAGTTAGAGCTTGACCGATAAATCATCAGGTTATCGCAGATACATCAGCAGACAGCTCAATATAAAGCTTGTTGGGCTGTGTCTAACAATAATTGTTGTAATTGAGTAAACTGCCTATTTATTTTCTCAGTAAATCGATTAATCGTTTGATCTGTTATAAAACATTATAAAACCATGAAAAATTCCCATCACAATATGTGACAGCCGCCAAAAATATTAGATTTACTTTTACGCCAGAGCAACAAAGGTGGCAGCTTTTCATATTTGAAACATTTTTCAAATATTTACCTGGAACAATAAAAATGCTGCAGTTTCATGTCATCTAGAAATACATATATGCCTTGGCTGAGTATTATTATTACCACAATTTTGATTACGTAAACCAACAATGGATGAGAGCTTAATAGACCTCTTTGTATACCAGTGCAATTTAAATGTAATACTAAACAAATATCTAAATTTACTCTTAAAATCACATTATTACAAGCCTCACCTGCAACCCTTCCTCTCCTTCTGTCTCTCTGTATGTGGTACTACCTGGCAGGATTGTTTGTGTCACCTGATAAAATAAAACATAATGCATGCCAAAGTGACAAAAAAACATGCCTACTCAAACCTTATTTTAAACACACAGCGGTGAACCACTGTTGACCACTGCGTGTTTACTGTGTACAGTATATCATCAGCCCATTTATCTCAATACTTAATCTTGCTTCTAGCATATTACCAAATCATTATTTAACCTCAACTGAGCCCCTGCCTTTCCTCTTCTGTCTGTGCTACGAGCTGCTGCTGTCACCTGATAAGTGAACAGTGAGGAAATACATGTATGGCTTAGCTGAGTATTATTACCGTTATTGTTGACTCTGCAAGGTAGCAATGGAGAAACTATTTACTTTTTATTTACTTTGACTTGCTTTAAAATAGCTCCTTAATTCCCCTTTCTTTTTTTGGCTGACTTTTTTTTTGTCTGAGAGCACATCACCAAATTAGCTCACACACACTAACATTGATACAACCTCTAAAAATAACAGACAAAGTTAAAGTCTGGATATCAAAATACGTTGCCCAGGCATAATGAACACCAAATCTGTGACAGCTCAGTGTTGCAGACGCACATTGTAGGCTACTAAATAAAATGTAATGGCAAAATACATCCGTTGTTAGTATAAGGATGGTTTCTTCATCTCTTACCCTACATACACAGCACATTGAGTTATGGTACTTTGGCGCTTTCTATAACCAGGTGTCGCTACAGCCCATAACACATTAGTAAGAAACAGTAAAACCAATCCTGTTAGAGATATCGGGTTAAGGAGGTTGGACTTATTGTAGAGAAATAAATCTGTTAACGCTTTTTGTACCAAATACATTGATGGGAAAATTATTGCTAGGGACAATTCAGTGGATGCTCGATATTGGAAGGTGTATGTCTACGCCCTTGGTTGACAATAATCAGAGGGAGTTGACTCTGTGGGAGAAAGGTAAATTAAGTCTGATTGTGCTGCTTAGATGAATCAAATGTTCTTTACACACCAGCAGACCACCAGAACCAAATGCTGCAAGTGTCAGACAGATAGATAGATAGATAGATAGATAGATAGATAGATAGATAGATAGATAGATAGATAGATAGATAGAGATATTCCATTTCACTGCCTATTTTACCAGTAGAGCTCAGTGTGAGTCCAGTGCTTCACCTTTTGCCTCATGAAACTTTTAAAATGAGTGCCTTTTAGCCTATATTTGTCACTCCATCTGTTGGGATAAGGAGACACTTGTTTGTAATTTTTGTTACTGAAATAGCACTGACCTAAAGTTATATTTTTATTTCTGTTGATAAAGCTGTGGGGTTAAGATAAAAAAAACTCAAGATGTGAGTTATGCTAATGTTTTCATTAAATGTACCTACTTGCGTTTCAGATCTTGAGATCACGCACAGGTCGCTCTGGATGGGCCAGCTGGTAACAGTCGCGGCCAGCTGCTAACATCCTTTGTGCCTGTACGTGCAACATCAGTCCACAATGGCCAGTCACTTCCGTAGCTACATCTGGGACCCGGTCCTCATCGTGTCCCAGATTGTGCTGATGCAGTGCATCTACTACAGCTTCCTGGGCCTGTGGTTGGCCGGCGTGGACAGTCTGGTGCAAACTAGTCGGTCGCTGGACCAGATCTTCAGCTATGAAGTAAGTTGTACGATCTGTTTGTGTGTTTGTGACACATTTGTACAATCCTGAAATGATGCTTAAACCTTTGCTCTGCTTTGGCAGGCCCTTGGCTTTGCCACATTGCAGGGAAGGCTCTCAATGATGGCATTCATCTTGAACTCTCTTACCTGGTACGTTATTTTTATTTTTTTTTTAAGTGTGCGTCAAAAGGCATTAGAGCCGTGACACCTCTCACTAAATTGCTGTTATTCAAGACACAAACATTTTGAAAGATTTATTCACACCTGCACAACTGAAGGATTTACACCAGTATTTATTCACATAGGATTAAAATAAAAATACAGTTTCTATAGATTTGGCACAATTTCACAATTTTGAAGGGTCCTGTTTGTATCCACATGAATATGAAACATAAACGACCATGGTGGATGACATAACTTTTACTTCTCAATGTTTCTGCAGTGCACTTGGTCTGTGGTTCTTCATCCGTCGAGGGAAACAGTGTCTGGACTTCACAGTCACTGTACACTTCTTCCATATGATCGGCTGCTGGATCTATAATGCTCATCTTCCAGCCGTTCTGTCCTGGTGGCTCGTCAATATAGCCTGCATGGCGTTAATGGCTGTGATTGGAGAGTACTTGTGCATGCGGACTGAGCTCAGGGCCATTCCAGTCAACACTGGACCCAAATCTAACCTGTGAATTTTTGTCGACACCACAATGAAAGTCTGTGGATGGTTTATCCCAGAGGAGGAACTCACTCAGAGGAGGAAGCAAAATAGAAACTGAGAATGAATCTCCATCAGCGCGGGTGTTGGATCGTCGTCCAGCACCTCTTCAAGTGATAAACCGGATGAACTGATCTATTTATTCATAGCTGTTCAATGAACATTGGACAGTAAGGACACTGTAGCATGTTCAGGTATATGTTTTAATGCTTACGAAAGGAGACAGTTTACACCTTTCTCTGAACCTACAGATTTTTTTTTTTTTTCTCTTGGTACAATTTTTTTGTGTTCATTTAAGAACATTAGCCCGAGAATCTCATTCCCTCATTTTAAAATGTGTATTTTTTCTTTCTCCCCCTTTATGTATGCGTCTTCACACATCACTAATCACTAAATGAAACAAATAGCAAATAGAAAATGGTCATAAAAAGCAGGAGGAGAAGAACAAAAGTCAGCAGGAGACATTTTTCCTCTGTGTGTGTGTATGATAACAGGCTGGGTGGGTTGGCCAACAATGTGGTCATCATAACAGGATATTGAAGATTTAGAATTCAAATATTCCAGGTACACCTCACTGCAATTTAGAGATGTGGAAATTTACCTTTCACAGCGTCTATTATGATTTGTTCACATAGCTGCATCTAAAAGTTGGGTAATAAGTTTAGTGTTTAAACAGGTGTACTGTAGTTTTCTAATGTACTATTGTCAATCATTATGTGAACCCACATGTAGAAGCGGTTTTTCTGCTTCATAATCTTAACATATAATTGGTCATAAGTATAAAATCAGGCTTACTTTTACCATTCTGGATAAAGTTTGTATACTCAGCCTCTTAATGCTCGTTTCAGGCCTTCCCTGTCCTTCCCTGTCATGCTTGTACAGCATTTTGCACAGCTAGTGTTGTTTGTTTCTGTCTCTTTATGTCATGATGTATTATGCAGACAAGGTGGCCACTTTGGGGACAGTTTGTCAGCTGCCAGCTGTGTTCTGACAGCTGGCTGTGTCTTTGTTTCTGAAAACACTATTACTGTTTGTGTGGACATGACGTGAAAAGAACTGAAATGTGCAGCACTGATGGTTTCTGGAACAGTTACAGCTCTCTCGTTTAGCGATGGCTTTTTAAACCCCTGTCTAAATTAACTGCATATTACAGGTCCTGTAAAGCTCATATATATTTTTTATTCTGTGTGGTGACTATCAGCTTTGATAGTGTGGACTATGCAGTGTCTTGTTTTGAAAATCACGTTTCTAAAGTGTAGTATAAGTGCGCCATTATGCTACAGGGGTTATAGTAAAGAAATTAAAGTTGCTAAATAGTTTCATGTTTTTGGAAAATATGCTTACTCACTTTCTTGCTGAGAGTTAGATGAGATGGATTAAAAAACTAGCCTGTTGTCCAGTTAAACAAACTTAACCTAGCATCTTTTAAGCTCACTCATGAACTCTTTATATTTTGTTTAACTGAAAATGCAGTGCGATAATAAGGTGTGGTTTTACAGGTGTTTTTCCTGCAGTTTGTATGAATAAAACCAATTAATAAATATATGCTGTAGACGGATTGGTATATTTTGCTACCTTTGGACAGGCTAACTGTTTCTCTCAGTTTCCAGTCTTCATGCTTAGCTAACCAGCTGTTAAATGCAGCTTTGCGTTTATCTCGCAGACAAGGGAATGGCATTGATCTTCTCACCTAGCACTCAGCAAGAAAGAGAATAAAAGTAAAATGTGGAGCTATTCCTTAAAAGTTATGCTCAAACTCACAACTACTCTTTCTTGTCATACCCATTATTTGATTAATCCTAGCAATGGCTGCCCTGAAAGTTTTCACATGCATTGCCACCTTTTGTATTCTTTTCCATAAACCTCAGTGTTTATGATGTATTTAAATGCAGAGAACCCAAGAGATGGACTTATTTCATGGAATTAAATTCTCTGACTTGTTTCTAATGCAGAAACATGGCAGACAAGGTGTACATACTGTAAAGATCTAAATGTAGGGTGTTGGCACCAACATCAAGGACGTATGGTACAGTGCAAGTACCTTTTTGTGCATATGCTTTTTAATAAAACACTACCAGTTCATATGGATTGGAGGAAAAAAAGAGAGTGTGAATCTCAGTCAGGAAATCGCAGTTGAAAAAATAATTGGCCCTTACGCTCAGGACGTGAAAGATAGGTCTTCTAATGAGGGGCAAACCACAAGCGTGTCTTTGGATCTATGAAAGTTTTCCACCCCGGGCCCTGATCCCTCATTTTCTCTCACCACTGCCACTGCTGGGAAGTGTCCAGGTGGAAAGAAGCAGATGGGAGAGCGCTAACGAGTTGAAAGACGCCAGTTTGCGATCCTCATTACCAACACTTTGCTTCAGGGAGGGCTAAAAACAGAAACGCTGTAGTAAATGAGTCGTGAGTCGTAAATGAGGACTCACTGCATCGATTAAATACTTCACTATTTTACGTCTTTGTGTCTCTACATTTTTGCTTTCCATTATTTTGCTGAAGGTGATGTGAACCTGCACAAACACACTGTACAGTAAGTTTTAAACTTGGTGCTTTATTATTACAAACACATTACTTTGCCATATATTGCTTCATACAGTCTTGTATAATAGTGTGCTTTTCTATCAGTAAACAAAAAAAAACATGGATGCTGAACTTGTTTTTACATTCAGAAGTTCTCTCCATGGTTAAACTGTCATTAGGGATCATTTGTTGTGGTATAATGCTCATGATAACACAATCATTTTCATGCTTTCTTCAACAGCGTATGAAAGGATAAGAGTCCTCTCTTTTAAGAAGTACATTTTGCTCATGCTTTGGGGACAACACAACTGGTTTTGTATTCTCATCACCAGACACACAGTGGATGGCATAATGCTAGCACTCGTGACACATGAAATTAATAGAAACCACCTAGAACAAACATGCCAATGGGGATAAGGGAGGCGGAGGTTGGGTGGGCGATGAGTCTGCATAAAAAGGATGCCGATACACTGAGGAGCTATAACCTAACTTCATGCACTGATTAATACCACTGCACACTTTGTCCAAGGCAAAATCAACAGACTGTTCATTGTTCTGAAGCACTGGCACTAAAATTATCATGCAGTTGTGATGAAAGAGATGACGGGAAATATTCAGGACCACAGAAATCACCCATATGTTGATAGTGCCTGTTGGGATGATCGGTATTAAAGGAAATATGCAAATGGTGACAGTTTAGGAAAAACAAAAACAAACAGACCGAACAAATTGACGCTATTGCTCATTCATTTTTAATTTGCTCTGAATCTAGGAGACTATTGCAGTAACAGTAGAAACATCTGATTTTTGAGAGAAGAACTAAAACTAAATGCTAATTTCATAGCAATTAAAAGACAATTACAATTAGTGGCACCCCGCATAGTCTATTGGGTAAATGTGTCCGGAGGGAGGGAATGATACAAACTGTGGCATCGATTAGTTTACTATCATGGTCAATCATGGCTGCTTTTGAAGCTTAATGTTTATGGATTTTGTGTAAAATCAAGCCAAAGTTTCCCCACAATTACATCAATTAAAATCATGAAACAGACAAATGGAGAAGCACAGTTTGGAAACGATTTAGTTTGACATCATACTTGCACGATACATCAGTGGGTCGATCTTTTAATACCATTGATACAAAAGCAATTGTATGGATATTTTACGAAAATACGCTATTGTTTTGTATTATACCAGCTTTCCATTTTGCTATTGCATTGAATTTGACTTCATTAGAGATTAATTATAGGACTTTTAGGTGAAATAAATACTGTGTGGGAGTACTCAGGCATGACAGTATGATTCATTATACTCTATTATGCAGATGCCTCTTAGTAAGTATAATGTCTGTAGTAAAATCTGCCTGTGTAGTCTATCTGAATACCGTAGGACATACTGTGTTTATGCAGTACAAAGAGTAGGCTACTGTAAAGTAAAGTTTTAATAAGTGAGCATTTTCACACAGGGTGGAACAGAAACAAGTGAAACAACACTCAACTTTCATACCTCAGATGTACTTTCTTTTTCTAACACAAACATAAACAGAAGTTTGACTGACTGAACCAAAGCGTGTAGCTCTGAGAGCGAGCTGGAGAGGCGTACGTGGGATGCCTTGTCAGATGTTTGTTTTTGGTGTCTTTATAGCAGCCGTGCAACATCAGCCACAGTGGGCCGAAGTGTTGTGGGGTAGTTTAGAAAGGGGTCAAAGGTTTTACACAAGTGGCTTGATTGTCACTCACACAAACATTTACTACACTTTGAAACAGATTAAAGGGGCATTTCACCTTGAATACATCTGGACATTGTTTAGTCACCGGCTTTGGTGTAAATCAGTCGGTCAGATTTATGTCTGGTTTGATTCTTCAGTAAGTTATATTCAAACTGTGTTGTAATCACAGACAGCTGAGATGTGCTAAAACTTTGCTCTTATTCTTGGTGAAGTGCTCCTTTAAATGTTTCCTCATAATGTGATAGCTAAGTACATCATGATGGCTTGGCTGTATTTGTACAAACTCGCTCACTGGAAATCACCAAAATGGGTGTTTTGGTGTCTAACATAATTAAAGAAGTAGTCTGACTTTTCCCAGAAATACACTTGTATGTAGTAGATGTGAATCGATACCACTCATCTGTCTATACACTAGATAAAAAGCTATAGCCAGAGGTCAGTTAGCTTAGCTTAGCTAAAAGACTGGAAACGAAGGGGAAACAGCAAGCCCAGCTCTGTCCAAAGTTCATCTGCCAGCGCCCCTAAAGCTCATTAATTAACGTCTTATTTTTCATTTCTTTAATCTGTACAAAAGTGTAAGAAATGGCAAGTTGTGGATTTATTTCTTGGCAGGGAGCAGCCATATGTATATATGAGCCATGTGCTAAGCTAAGCTAATTAGCTGTGAGCTGTGTCTTCATATTTAGTGTACAGGAATGAGAGTGGAATAGATCCTCTCTGCTAACTCCCCAAAATGTTGAACTACTCATTTAACAGAGTAGTACCATACAACAAGCAGTACAGGGAGTGGACATAAAAACATCAGCACCTTACTGCCTTAAAATGTTATTTCAATCCAGCACAACTCAAACAAAAATTGCTTTTAAAATGACCTTAGAGTTGAATCCACAAAAACTGTAGTATTATTCACAATATTCATGGACTCTTGTAATGGACTGCATTTGATTGTACAGGTGTTGGTGATGTTATGTCCACTCCTCGTACGGCGGTGACCCAGAGCCACAGCTGTCCGCCTGTTCTGATTGGACTCTGCTCACACTGTATGTGAAATCCATCAAACACTGGAGTGATAAGTTGGCAGAAATCTAATGTTCTCAACTACTTTTTCAGTTTCTGGGCATAAGGGGGGATCAAGCTGAAGCATTGGAGAAGATTTCAAACATTATTCATCAAAGCAAATATTGATTGGCTTGCCACAGACCTCTGTGGCTCTGAGTCAAAAATAATCCTTATTAAAACATTTGTCCCTCTTAAATCCTTGGCTTTAAGTCTGAATTCTGGAGGACTGAAGCACAGGCCCTCCTCATCCCTCCCATCTGCTCGCCCCCCACCTCCATCTATACAGGAGACCAGTCGGGGCCAGCCATGATCAGCATCCCTATCAGAGGCAAGCAGAGGGCAGCAAGAGGTGAACTTATGCCGGGAGAGGAGCTGGGGCTGCACAGGTCGAACAGACTCCCCTGGAAGCGCATCTTCCTGGAGTCCTGCCGCAGAGTCTCCCAGATGGAGCTGACTTCCTCCTGACAGTCGGACAGTGCTGTGAGAGCACACGTGTGGAAGGCTTCCCAGTGGCTGTGGCGAACAAAAAGGATCATCAGATCATCAGCGTCTGCCATTTCACGCAGGGTTCATCCTCGGCTGCAGCTCACAGACGTGCGCTGGCTGCCGTGGATTAATTCGCTTGCCAATAATCTATCACTCAGATGGCTTCGTTGGCTTCAAGTAAGTCAAAATGAGCTTTAATTACCATGGCAACTGCATCAGAGAGTGAAACAATATCACAGATGATATTGCAAGTGGGCAATTTTTAGCAGAAGGCTTATGTGTAAATCTTTGTCTTCAATACCCTATGCTGGGGTTGTCGAGTGCGTTCAGTAACAATGACAAAAAACGTCCCCAGAATTTCATTACTGCTGCAGCAAAGTCATAAATTATTTAGTACAATGGCTCAGTGTCTCAGCACCGTTCATTTCTCTATTCTCCCTCTGAGATCACGGCATCTGCTCCTTTTCTCTTCAGTATTTTGTCACGAGATGCAGACTTTATACTGGGTCTGCCTGTGTTATTTCACTCAACAGTGCACTATTTCACACAGATTACACAGAAATACAATTTTGGGCTCAGTGCTGCAGATCATTGATTTTAACCAAAGGTTTTTATTGCAGCTCTTCAGATAAAAACTCACAGGCTCTATTTGGGGATGCCCCTGTGCACAGTTGGACGCGTGCATGCCGCTCACACACTCACTAAAAGTTATTCCCACCTGCAAACGGCCGCCACTCCCCTCTCGCTGGTCACGTTCTCCTGGTAGTTGTCCATGCTCTCTCCCAGCTCCAGGACACAGTCAGAAAAGTCCTTGTAAATGTTCTCGCACTTTGCATTTGCAGAGTCCTCGGACGCCGTCAGGGAGAGGAACACTGCGAAACAGACACAGGTGACGGCTTCTTTCAGCATGACTTCATCAAACCTCACTCAACTGTTTGCTCTGAAGTGGACAGATGAATCAGCAGCACCAGCGTGTCCCTCACAAATGCAAATGTAAAATTATTCACATTTATTTATTAGAAGTTGGAATTTTGCTTATGTGTGAAAGAGTCTGGCTCCTCAACCATGTCCCCACTTCCTGTGGTAGCTTCAAACGCTGCTTATGATCATGCAACTTTTCCCACAAACTTTCATTACATTTTTTTGTTTGATTTTGTTGTCTTGTAAATGAAACGAAGCTAACAAGTATCTCTAACCTCCCTGTAACCTGTGACTTTAAAAATTTTGCTCCCCTGTCATCTGAACCTCACTTTATTCAGATGTCGGTGGGCAGATGTAAGCAGATGTTACCACAGAGAGCAGCCCTGACCACTGCAGCCCATACATTCCTTCCACATGGGGTGCAATGTTGGGAACTATTTGTAATTGAAATGCAAAAACGTGTTAAAAACTCAACATTTTGTGGGCGGACAAAGCGAGATAAGCACCATTTAAGCACTAAAATAAGCGTTAAAGTGGCATTTAAGAGAAATAAATCCAACCCTCTCTGAATGTTGCACACCATCACCTGAGCACAGACACCCAGTATCTACCGACGATGAGTGCACTACAAGCTGCTGGCCATCATGCAACACTGCTGGAGATAAATACAGATCACAGCAGTGACAGCTCGGATGCAGGAAGATTTTTTTTTTTAATGATTTTAATAAAAGGATGTCGGGCGGTTCTTAAACACACATAAAGTGCCTCGCAGCGGGAATAACAGCACCGAGGAGCTGGAGCTGTCTTACCCAAGGCGAGCGTGAGGATCCCTCCGATCTTCGTCGACATGAAAAATCCCATATCATCCCATTTCAAGCCGAGCGGAGGACGCGGGATGCTGCCGAGGCGCTCATCAATCGCGAATAAAAAAAAAAAAAAGAAGAAGAAGAAGAAGAAGAAAAAGATGAGCTGAGTCACGCAGAGCTGATTAGCTGCCCATTATTAATGTGTGAGTGTGTGTGTCGGTGCGTATCAGTGATTAAGCGGCGATAAACACTTGGTAGGTGTGTGTGTGTGTGTGTGTGTGTGTGTGCGCACAGTCTTTCCCTGCTCCGGCCCGACTGCTGACGTTACCTGCCCCCCGGCGCGCGCTGAGCTCATCTTCCCCCCCTCAGCACCGGACAGCTCTCAGAGGAGGAACCACCTCCTGCAACCCAACCTTCAACACACACACACACACACACACACACAGCCAGAGCCAAGGCAGGGGGCTCACAGGATGCGCCCCCACCCCGCCACCTCACTTTTTTTTTGTCTCACTTCATGGGTTTTAAATCTCCAAATGTCGTCTCAGTGCAGCAGCTCCTGTGTTAAAATGGGATGTGATGCTCTCCAGTTCGTATCACACCTGCATCCGGCAAAAACCGGGTGCAGGAGAAAATGCTCAATAAACAGCCTCAGTCCTATTTTACAGTTACATTATTCCCTAATAATAATAATGCAGCTGATGGTGATGGAATAAATAGAAACAAAGTTCTGAGGCTGTTATTTTTTTTAGCTTATAAACATGAGGAGAGTAGAAAAATGCTACACGAAGGAAATAGAGATTATGATGGATAAGTGATTAAATGTATGCAATGTGTCCAAAAGAGGAAATCTAAGAAGCTGAGTTGAGAGAACGAGTAAAGTTTTAATTTACTTGTCAATGATTAAGGTGAAGGACGAGTGTTTATTTTTATATGTCTTCTAACACACCATCTATCCAACTGTATTATTTACTGTGCATTATTTACTGGTGTATGCAGTTATGTTTGCCTCTCACAGGATAATCAGTCACTGCCGTTTGGGGCTCCACATAAAAGCAGTTTTATTAATTTATTTAATACTTTTGCCTGTTACTACTTATTTTAAATGGTGCATTTAAACCACATAAATATTTATTCATCATTTCACTTACAGACAAACTGCATATTTCACTATGTTCAGCCAATCTGCTGTGCACTGGCTAAAAGACTAGTGGACATCTGAGCACTGTCTCAGTTTTATTCTTTTTGGTTAATTTGTGCTAGATTTCTCATTTCTTTCCAGAATAATGTCCAGAATATATTCTATTAAATCTCTGTGGCTCAAAACATGCTAATGGCCCTGTCTGCTAATTGATTTGTAGATTAACAGAACTAAATCCTTAAATATTTTGACAATAAATTCATAATTCAAGTAATTTTAAAAGCAAAAATGTCAAAAATGTGATGGTTCCATAGTTATTTTCTTTGTCTTCATTTTGGGCTCTGGATAATTTTGATGAGCATTTTGAGTTTTCTGATTTTTTGTCGACCAAACAATTATTTGATTCATTGAGAAATTAATTCTCAGATTATCTGTTTCAGCCAAACATGTCATGTCCTTCCTGGTTTCCTTGAGTGACACCATCAGGCTGTAGTCCAAGTCCAATAGCTCAGTGTGGATAACAACAGTATAATAATTAGGAAATAGTTGCTCTCTTGGAAAATGGGACAAGACAAAATACACTTTGTCCACCCTTTTATTGTTTTTGAAAATGTTCCACGAGCCTCTTACAACAACAAGAGGAACAAAACAAGCAGGTAAAGTAACCTGCAGAAACCTCCGGGGAACACTGTTTCAATGTTTGTTGTAACTGCAGCTGCCATTGCCCCACTGACAAAATTCAAACGTTTACAGGCCTCAGTCCACTGTGACTGGATATTAAAGGCAGAAGGCTATCAGTGGGAAACCCTTTTGATCAATTATATCTATTTTTGTTTACAGAAGAAGTGCAGGGCACTGCAAACAGTACAGGTAAGAGACAGCAGTGTTTACATGACGAAGAGAAGGGATTCATCTCATTCAACAGATGAAATACGTCTCCAGGACCACATTCCCTTGTTTTATTTCAATAAAAAAAATTTAATGACTTTTTGGTTTATCGGTTATCACCTTTCACACACACACATACTGATAAAAAAGTCCTTTTAAAAATGAACTGTAGCTCAGTCCTGTTGGTATCTAAATGGTCTTGCTCCAGTCGGAGCAGCAAAGTTCAGGATGCTCTTTTGAGCAGCAGGCTGAGATCCACACAGACATCTTAAACACACTGCTTAAGATGGAAACTGAATCCCAGAAATGTTCAATGTCCGTGGTGAATGGGAATCGGGTTACTGTGGTGAGGAAATGAGCTTTGAAAGTCTGATGGACAGTATGATGATGGATGGAAATGGACAGTTTTACTGATCTGCTCCAGCTGCCCTGTTGGTTCGTTTCCTTGGAGATGCTTTCGGGGAAGCTTTGTCTGTAAAAACAGGATGTAGAAACATTTGTGTTGTGTAGTAGACAGTAATATGAGCAACAGATCACCTCTCAGAAATCTTGTCTGTTATGACTATAAAAATGAACATACTCATGACGTTGAGAGTCTCCTGAGGGATCCAGCTGATGTCCACATCGTTCATCCCGCCGGTGCCCTTCTCTATCTTCACAGGCATTCTCTTCTTCTGCAAAATACACATTGAAAACACATTGATCAACTTCAACTGATTCCTGTTTTATTTGTATTCCATTACATTTACATTAATAAAACAGAAGAAATGACTTATCCCATCTCCCGAGTACACATGAACCACTCATAGATGTTTTAGCATTAAAAAAAAAAAAAGAAAAAAGAACAGAAGACAAACACATACCGTCCTCGTCTCCAGGACCTGGTACATCCCAAAGAGCATCAGGACCACCAGTCCAATGAGGAAGATGTACATGAACATTCTGCACAAAAAATATGTCTCATTAGTGAACAGAAATCACTAAAATGGTTACTTGCTGTTACTACAGACCACACTCCTTTAGTGACTTATGGCTTCTGGCAGTAATGTAATTTATGTAACTTACAGACTCATCACAATAGCTGTCTATGTTTTGATGCAATTCATTTGAGTATCTGTAGCGTCAAGCTAGTTGAGAATGGTGGCTGTGACTTCTAAACAACCTCCTCAACACTGTGTGCAGTTTAGATTTCAGGCAACAAACACAACTGGTCCCTTTTGTGCTCTAAAATGAGCTTTAACTGACACGCAAATGCAACATTTTCTGTTCTCTTTTGAGATTTTCAGATGGAAAACATTTCCTTTTGCTCGACTAATTTGCTGGTGACAGTTTCTGTATCTTACACCAGCAGCACCATTCTGACAACTGATGTCTTTGTGCCAATTTCACACCTCTTTTTGCAGGTTCTTACATGTGCTGCAATAGTCTGGGAAAGCTGGTATTGTGAAGCCTTACAGAGCTCGATATGGCTTTAAGGGACGTGGAAAATAAGTAATAGGTGGGAGAAATAATTAGATTTACACATTATTTATATAAAACTGACATGTAGAAATTGGTTTAATACATCCACATACTGCCTTCTCAGGTTTAGTTACTGCTGTGGTACATCCATTTGGCAGAGAAATAATATAAAAGAGTAATGGCTTTATCAGAGTTTTCATTTGCGGATATGTAAATGAAAGCATGTTATAAGATGAAACATGAACCCAGTAGATGAAAGCCTTACGTTTCTCCGTCCAGTCCCTCCTCTCGCTCAGTGATGGTGACAGTCTGGTTGTAAATGGCAGTCTGGAACACGCTGCCCTGAAGAGAAATAAAAAAATAAAAGTAATTAAGTAATAATACTCAGAATAGTAATATACTCTAAGCACCTCGAACTTTTAAGAGCTCTATTGGAAGTTTTTAGAGCTGCTCTTTAAAATTCAAGTCATTTTGACTTCATCACATCCTTCATTGATGGCATGGAAACAGTCAGGAGACAGAAAGGAACCACCAATGGTCCAATCATTAAAATCTGAGGTGGGCTGTGAAAGTCCTTCCTTGCGTGCGTCTTGACAGTCACACTGAATCGACCTGAACAGACCTCAAGCACCGACCATATATATTTTTGCTTTATAAATGATGAAAGACTTTTTTTTTTTTTTACCTCAGTGTCAAGGTAGTTGAGGAGGATAACGAGACCGAATGGACGTCCTGCCATGCGCTGAGCCGGGATGAAGGAGTACTCGAAGGAGGCCTGAGCCTGGGGCTGGACTACAGTGTTCAGAGGCAACGCTGTGAACTGCACAAAACAGACGTCACTGAAACACTCAATCTTTTGCAATAGAGACATACAAGTAAACATACAGTAGGTACACAGACTGTCTACATACAGATATGAATAAAAATTCAGTGTAGATCTTTTTACTTGGGCTGACTGAAACAAAACAAAATGCTATAAATCCCTGAGATGGTAAAACCAAGTGAGCATGTGTGCAATTGTAAGAAATTTGATATTTCTTGAGATTAATGGTTTAAATTTACCACATCTGAATAACTTTTAAATCTCTGTTTTATTCAGAATTGCACATTAACATACTATTATGTGATCACATCCCAGAAACACTGTCTGCTCTTTGAGACACATATGGAGTACTTTTTTCATCCTTACAACGTCACAACAAATTACTGCATTTTGAATGTAATTTTTTTACAAATGCAACTCCAGATAAGATCAGATGGTGGAGCGGTGTTTGCTGGTGGTTTTGATTTCTGATCACACTCACGTTCTGAATGTAGAACTGGAAGTCTTGGGGGTAACGGAAGGAGGCCTCCAACGACTGAACGGTGAAATCCTGATTTCCCTTGTTGGTGAAACCCACCAGGAACCTCACGATTTCATTGGCAGGAAACTCTGAATTCATTATGAACACAAATAAATGATAAACGGTGTTAAAAAAAAATCAGAATATATAAAGTTATGAGTTATAAAATGTACTAGCACAGCCACAGTATTGCTCGATATGTCGCCCCCTAAAACTAAAGCAGTCGCTCAGTGGTTTGACTTACTACACATTAATTTCTTCCTTTAACAAAGTCTTGCTGTAAAACCTGACAAAAAGGAGCCAGACCAACCTTCTCCTGTCATGAAGATGATGGTGGTGTCGGCATCAGGGTGAGACGTTAACAGTTTATCGCCCGCTTCATCAGCATCATCTTCGTCTCCTTCCTGGGGAGGGGCAGAACACGACATTGTTGCTGGATCGCCTGAATGCAAACCTGTGGCTCGCCATACTGCGGGATTGAAGTGCACATATACATACTGAGGGTTGCATCTGATCCTCCTCGACGAGCACCTCTTCTTCGTCATCTTCCTCCTCGTCGAACGGCAGCATCTGCGTCCTCAGCGACGTCCTCAGCAGAGTCGGAGTCCGCAGAGACGTGGCCTGTGCGGGGCAGAGGACACGATGGTTTATACGAGCGGTGGTGGACTTGTGTTCATATTGCACTAAAACATGGATCTGTTTATAGACACCTCATAATCTGGATAAAATGGGCTTTTTCTGGATTATTTTCTCAGCTAGCAATCTTTTGACCATTTGATGTGAGCAAAGAGGCCGATAAATGCCCGCATGAGGGTTTTCATATCCACATTATTGATCTTTTTCTTTTCTTTGCCTTTTTTAAAACACCAACAGACATTCCTAAAATAACAGAATTCATCAATTAATTCATCAATATAGTCAATAGTCAATATATTTAGTCAAAAATATTGATTTGGTCAGTATCACCAAGCCCTACATTGGTTAAAAAGGTCACATTTTGTGTGTGGAACAACTTATACATCAGCCAATAATTCATTAATAACACATTTACAGTAATAATCCATAATACATGTACAGTGTTACCAGGTATTTCCCTGCCTGCAGACACACTTTGTTGCCACTTTTAAATCAACTACAGCAGCACAATAAGAGTCTCCATTTTTTTTTTTTAATGTAAAGTCAGCGGGAAAAACCGACTCCAGAGAAAACTTGCCGGTTCCCATCTTATCTATGGTGACGTGTCCCAGCAGCTCCTGACTGCTGCTGCATCCACACACACTTTTCTCCACGTAAAGCTCCCAAAACACACGCTTAACTTTGATCATGTAACCACTGAGATTGATTTCTTCCCTTTTTCTTTTCTTACACTTCAGCGGCAGCAGCTGGAAGAGGACGAGCACTTTGATTCGTTTCAGAGCGAAAGAGACGAGCCTCGACTCTTTCTCTCACATTGTGGATAAAACGTAAATAACAAAAGCTCACACACCGAGCTCAGCACGGCGGCGGTGCGGACTGCCTGTGTGCAGCTGTGCCACGTCAGTACGTTTTGGGGGGCTCAGAAGTTTTTTTGTAAACCGTGAGACCGCAAACACGCTCCAAACGAAGGAGGACTCGGACTTACCGACGGACATCAGGCCGCAGGGGAAGGCCAGCAGGAAGAGCAGCAGCAGCTTTGGGCCGAAACGGAACATTTTGTCAGAGATGGAGGCTGAAAGTTAGTAACACATCAGCACTCAGCAGAGGAGAGGACAGCGGCGGGGCAGGGGGCGGGATAAGACAGAGGTTAGACCCGCCTGGAGGGCTGTCCGGAGGAGGAGCGACTCTTTTAAAGCTCCAGAGCTGCTGGGTTTTTTTTTTTAGTTTGTTAGATTGTTTTTAAACACACAGAGGAAGTCAGCTGATAACACGTTTTTGTTTTCAAACAGTGACAACAGGCCATTTTCAAATCGCCCCGTTTCAAATTTTTACAAGAAGAAAAATGGTAGAATTATAATTTTTTTTCTACCTGAAACTCAATGGCCTTAGCTTATTTTCTGTGATTTAAACATGTACAAACAAAAAAATAATAATATGAGCACACATGCTACTATACCCCACACATTTACATCCTTCATATGGTCTTCGGGTCAGTTCATGACCACACACACACATTACATGCATACACAAACACACACAGACATGCCCACACACACACAAACACACACACACACACACACACAGACATGCCCACACACACACACAACACACACACACACAGACATGCCCACACACACACACAACACACACAGACATGCCCACACACACATACACAGACACACACAGAAACATGCCCACACACACATACACAGACACAACACACACAGACACATGCCCACACACACACACACAGACACAAACACACACAGACATGCCCACACACACACAAACACACACAGACACACACACACAGACACACACACATGCACCACACACACACACACACACACAGACACAAACACACACACACAGACATGCCCACACACACACACACAGACACACACACACACACAGACACACACACACACATGCCCACACACACATACACAGACACACACAGAAACATGCCCACACACACATACACACAGACACACACACACAAACACACACACACACACACACACACAGACATGCCCACACACACATACACAAACACACACAGATAACATTACACTATTATAATCTAAGCACAGAGAAGCTGTTTGCTCTCACTTTCCTGAAGTCTTTACCCTCTGTCAGGCCAGTCCATTCCTCCAACTTTATGTTCATGGCTAATATTGCCCTGGTATCTTACATACCAAAAAAAAAAAGGAGAAAGTGCTCATGAGCACTCTACACAGGGAAGGAACAATAATGGCCTTCTTTTCCACTAGTACCTACTGGCTCAAACGGCTCGCCTTGCTCGGCTCGGCTCGACTCAGTTTCGGTCGCTTTTCCATTACAATAGAGTACCACCTCAGCGTGTAGGTACTTTCACGAAAGTACCTGGTACCAGGTACTAACACGTAATGGAAACGCTGTACAAACCGAGGCGAGTCGAGTCGAGTCGAGCCGAGTAGGTACTAGTGGAAAAGGGGCATTAGTAGCCAGGGGGACTGTAAGCCAGAGGTCGTACTTGACTTCAGCACCACCAAACGAGGGGTAGACAACTCAGACAAGCTGCAAGTCTGCCACAGCTGTCAAAGAAGAACAATACAGTCACCACTCAGTCAACCCAGACTGGAACCAAAGGAAGCTCCAAAGAAGATAACTTTTTTCCTTTAGGAGCTTGGCAAGGCACTAGTGACACTGTACATCTAAAGGAGACAACATGTGCCCAGGACCCCAGCTTCTCTAGCCACAGTGAGGGAAGACACAAAAACGAATCACTTCCATTGTTAATTGTCTTCTAGTAGATACTGATTTCAATCATTAATCATATGTTATCTCTATTGTTTGAAATTGACATAAAGACATGAAGTCAAATTTTATTTCAGAATTGTTTTTAAAACCCCAGATGTGCCCCGGGTCAATTTGACCCGAGGGATACCAGAGGGTCCCAAACGTGAAGACAATACAAGGGTTAAGTGTTGTCAGCAAAACTAAAAAAAACAAAACAAAAAGTAGTCTGCAGTAAAATGTCAGTGTTTTACTTTGCAGCTGATGTTTCAGGATTCATGTAACTTCTTCAATAATATGCACATTTCATTTTACTGCTGCAGTTGTTTCAGCATGGTCTAATTTAATTTACTTTATAAGTAAGTAGTTTAATATTCATTTTTTAAACACATAAACAAACACTTAATCTCTCAGTTTATCACAAACATTTAGATTTGCCAGATTTTATATATATATATATATATATATATATATATATATATATATATATATATATATATATATATATATATATATATTGCTTTACATGATAGGAAATGTATGAAAAATTATAATCTTAAAACCAAAGTATCTACCGAAGTATATAATGGCCAGGGACAGTACCTCAGATTTGTACTTGAGTAAATGCACTTGGTTACATTCCACCACTTCCACAATAAATTTTAATGGAATTTAGCAGCAATTTTAAGTTACTGTTGCTTTTTATGTGTAGAGTTGTAGTACAGCACATTTACATGCATTCTCTGCACAAATAAAAATACAAATCAAAATATGTTTTTATATCCACATTGTACTTGTGATTGTGCTGCTGCTGTAACATGACAATTTCCCTCACATAATCAATAAATTATATCTTTCTATCTTTCTGTACTATTTAGATTAGATTAAGATTAGATAAGATTAAGACATTTTTGCAATGATGCATTACTGTGCATTTATCTACCCAACGTGCAAATTTTTTTTTTAAAATTAAATTATTTCTTTTGACCAGTTATCTTAGTGGATCAGTATTATAATTAAATATTGGTATATACAGGGTCAACCTCAGTGGAAATTTGGATTTGGCTTCCTCAGCGAAAGACAAAGGTGAGTACACTGCACATAATACAGCACACCATTACCCTGCTGTTGATGAGTGCTTTTTTTGTTGTTTTTTTGAGTTCATCTTTTGCAGATGATCACTATAACTTCATGGAGAAAAGACAAACAGTGTGTGTAGTTGTGGGAAGAGGGTTGGTTTTTGGTCACACTTACTGGTTAGTCTCAGTCAATGTGTATTTTTAGCTGTATAAAGATTTGTGGCCACTGCGATAACAGCAAATACGTCATTGCACTTGGATGATGAATTATTGTTAAATCTTTATTTGACATATGACAATATCCCTTTTCCTTGAAAGTTGAAGGTTGAAAGGCAATTAGCCATAAACTTTAGATTTTGTTTTGATGAGTGATGAATGTTAATTTATGTTGTTTAGTTACAATTAAATCACTTTCTTTTCCAGAAATAAATAAAAACAAGATTGGACATTGTTATGTGAACATTTTTTAATAAAGTGTTGACTATTTAATGGGGTGTCCTAATTTTTTCACATGACTGTATATATTTTAGCACTGAGGTTAAAGGTGCTGTTGCACCTGACTACATTAAACTGAGGTGTTTCTGAATTTTTGTCCTCCCTATTTGCAAACATGAGGTAGTCAGAATTTAAGAAACACCTTTGAAGACAATGTAGTCCAGTACAACACCACCACTATGACTTAAGTGATAAAACATAAAATTGAAACTATGCACCACACCACTCAAGGAAACTGAACATTACCGGCATCGTCAAAGTAAATTTAATGCCAGAACAGTTGTGTTGAATTGCATGTATAGGTCCCATAAAGGTGCACCTATTAAAGAGGACTCTCAGTGCATTTCAAAGAGGGCTTTTTTATATTCTCAGATACATTTCACATAATTTTCTGGATAATTTAAGTGAAATTTGCTTGTTCTATCTTTTCTTTGAGCCACTGTTCCTTAATATTGTCAAAAAAGCTTCACAGTATCACTGTTAGTTGCCTTGATGTTACTCTTGGTCTAAAAAAAAGTTTGTGGTTTTTTGCAAAAGCACACATCCTGTACTGTGTCAACAGTTCTGAAAAAAACCCAGCTTCTTCTCTTGAATAGTATCACACCATGTGAACACAAACATGCAGCAGATGTCGTGATCTTTTTTTAAAATCTCATTTACAGTGTAGTAAGAGAGACAGGAGTTGTCCTTGGGTAAACTTCATTGACATGGCAGCCAATATGACATGCTTAACTGGTAAGTCTTGATTTATGACATAGAAAATGAGACACAACGTGATGTAAAAGTTGATGTATGATTGAAAAGGCATTTATGACATTTGCTTCTCAGAGGTCAAATATGCAGCTGTTGGAATAGCTAGAAGCTGATTGTTCCCCTCATTGGGTTTCTACAGTCAAAAGTTTTGCCCTTTTGACTGTAGACAGGCAGCTAACAGTGGTATTAAGTACAGCTTATCACAGTGGTGGTTCAGTAACATGGTGTATTGTATTTAGGTACTGGAGCGATCTCTGTCCATGTTCCTGAATCCACAAAGTATTTTACTGTATTACTGTTGGTAGGGTTAATTATTCCTAAACACCTAATGTGCAGTAAACTCTAAAGCTCTATCGTCAATATTTTTTGGGTGTGAAAGGATCACTTGACTTTATTGGTCAAATGGTGCTTTTTGTGTCTTTGGGCTAATTGTTTTGATTTTAAGGCCCATAAATTTACTGTTTTGATTAATTCTTTCATAAGCATTGTTTCCAGCAGCTGCAGGACAATGTGTTTCTCTACAAAAAACTCACTGTACACTACCTGCTCAGCGCTCAGCTCGGGAACATACTGGAGTATTTAGCAGCTAAAGAGCCAGATAATTCTTTAAGGAGTTGGTGGGGACTAAAAGCCGAACTAAAAAGATAGTTAATATTAGAATAAAATGTTGCTCATACATCAATGTTATGTTTACACCTTGTCCTGCTGTAAAAAAAAAAAAAAAGATACTGCTTTAAATAAAATATATTGAACCAAGCCAAAAAAAGAGACAAAAATTGCAGGATGGATTTGTCATGTGTGTAATGTGAACAGACTTAGAAATAAAAGAGGTTTGCACATGAGTTTTCATTCCATATTTCTTTGGTCAATTAAATATAAATTTGTATCTCTGAGGTCAGCGTGAACGGACTAAAAGGTCAGCCTGTTTTTTCATGCATCTTATCTCTGATGCATTACATCAGTCATTATGATGTTATGTAATCACCATCAGTCAGAACTATTGAACCTGCATCGTCTTACTTCACAATTACCTAGGACTATTAGAGGACTCTGTACTGATGCTACCATGGTAACAATGTGATATAATTATTCCTTGATGAAACTGCAACTAAATGAAAGCAGTCAGTGAAAAACTCTCAGCGGCATGTTTAAGTATCCCTCAGCAAATTAATAAGGTTGGTGCTGCTTTGCCCAAAGGCGACATGCAACATCATGTTGTTACAAACTAGCTCGAGCAGTGTGACAAATTAGGAGTCCACACAAGAGGTTATATTTGAAAACGTACGTGTGGAAATCACCAATATCGACAATGAAAGCAATGCATGGACGTGTGTGTGCTGTGGAGGTGTTACTGTGAGTCAAAAGAAGGTGATGCAAAGTGGATGTAAGCCGTAGGAAGAGAGGAGCGTGAACACATGGGCCAGTGTAAATAGCCTACGGGCTCAGGCGAGCATAATCAGCCCACCACCTTCCCATGTCAACCAAATACTTGGTGAGCCTCCAAGACAACAGGGCGGCTGTCACAATGTACAGAATGTGTTTCACATTGTGTTGAAGTAACATGCAGCCACAATGTGAATAATAATACTCATGCTATATTATGTATATTTTAAAAAACCCCCAGCACCTCCCAAAAGATTATATATGTCAGCAGAGCCAGACGGCAGCAGGGTGAATGGCTGTGGCTGGGCTGGGTACCTCATCTCACCAATATCACCGATGCTTGGTAGATGGATAGAAATTATGTTCTGGGCAGTTTTGATCACCCTCTGCAGAGCTCGAATGATGCTCTAGTGTTTCAGTGAGGAGGATTTGATCCTCTGTAAAACAAGAACAACAAACAAGAACAGGGGGCACAGGAATTTGGCTCTTAAATTTCCCTTTAAAATGCAGTTGTTTCTGAGCTTTCCTAACCAGGGTGGAGATGTGAGATGACAATGACAGCTTCTCTGTGATGCTGATTCACAGGAATCAACCTGAAACTGCATTAGAAAATACTCACAAATAATGTCATCTGTTTGTATTCTGAATGCATTTCCTCTGTCCAAGCTGGCACTTCTGTCTCTACATTTCTTACACCTCGTAGACTAATCTTCAGTAACATAATCTTTTAACCCAGTAAGACCCCCATATGAATCAATTATTTAAACACCGGGTGTCCACGCAATTTGAATCTGAGTCAGTTAATAAGATACCAAATACATCATGCCAAGCTGAAATCAATTTGTACAAAACATTTCCATTTGATGTTGCAGTGCATCTGCCACTGTACGTTGGACTGAAACAAGGCTTTAAAGTTTGTTGAGGTAGGAAATGCATCCAACATGTTTTGCTGAGCATGTGTTCTTGCAACAAAGCCCCACTGCACAATGCAATAACACGAGCACTCAGCAAAACCACATCTCCTGCTGCATACTGAACAGATCCGCCTGAGAAAATGTCAGTGTAAATATGTTGCTTAAGGGCAGCATTGCTGTCCTTGTTTGCATGATTTGATTTTCATGTTTTCCCAGCAGGGACTGCAACCAGAGCTTGCACCTATTGCTGCTGAGTATGAGTTATTGTTCCAACAAACCATTTCAGGCTCATGCAATGCCCAACTTAGTATATATTATATACTTATATAACTACACAAATTAAAATATTAATTTGCATCGAAAATTTCAAATAGAAATGTTTAGTACTAAAGTGTTGAGCCTGGTATATTGATTAGGCCATTTGAGTTTGATGAAACATTCAGTTGAACACCGTAATCCAATGACGCCTTTCTCACTCACATGGACAAATCGAGTGGCAGCAGCTATTGCAGTCCACTTGACAAACCCAAACAATCTCTTCTGGAGAGATCTGTGAACAGTAGGACTAACTCAGGCATGAATTGTATTAAAAAAAGCAACAAATGACCTCAAAACTAACTTTTTTTCCAGAAAAAGTGTGCATACTGACAGTGTGACAGTGGACACACAGCAGTCTCAGCTGTTCTGTCCACCATGCTGCTTTATGCATTATTACTGTTACGCATTTTCAACTGCTTTGTGTGGGACCTGTGCTCTATAAATAAACTTGCCTTTGCCCTTAGTTCCTGAAGTAAACACAGTTTTATTCTGTGTTGGCTGAAACTGTGGTGCAGTGGTTAGTCCTATCACGTGGGTGAGATTTAGCCTTCACTGCTCAGATACAAGACTGGATTCAATCAAGATGTGAAATCCCCCTCCACTGCTTTTGGAAGCCAATCGTGGTCCAGAACGCAACTTTAGACAAATGTGATCTGTTAACCTAGAGCCTCCAGACACTGAACACTGAGAATGGACATTTGGTGTTTTGCAATTAAACATTTCAAAATATTTGCATACTCTGGATTTTTCAGTGCAGAAGGAATAAATAATTTGTAAAACCATGTCTGCTTCAGATGATCCATAATAGAAACAGCTCTTTCTGTGTCTTTAGGTTGGGAGTTTTTTTGTCAGCCATTTAATCTACAGATGATATTCGGGGTTTTCGGCTCACTGTTGCTCCTCTCGCTAGCTGGGAATATTTTCTGCTGTGTATCAAAATATTCCTCAGGTAATTAAATTATTTGCTTAAAAAAATCATTAGGAAAAAAAAAGAATTTCCTGTATCTGATGGTGAATTTATTATTCTTATACTGCAACAGGAAAATGGAAGTGTCCACCAAGGATAAGACAACGGTAAGTAGCCTATACATTTACTGATGTAAGAAAAAGGCAAAGCAGTGTCCTCTGTAATGATCTGCATCTTTAGAAGTCATTGCTAAACTGAAAAGTTAAAATACATATTTCCTCTCTGTTTGTCCAATTTCAGACAGAGCCCGAGGCAGATGGAAGAAAATCCTATTTATGGAAACATAAGCTACATGCAGACAAGTGAGTGCTTTGTACATGTGTGTGTCTCTTTCTCTTTGCTTTTATTTGTATCCGTTTACAGTAAGATGCTGTTTTCCGCAGGCATGACTTTGTTCACTGAAGGAGATCCTCCTCAATCATCTCTCAGCTCTTCATCTTTGAGAATCAATCAACAGAGAGTCAATCCTGACTCACAGGTAGAGTCTTTAAACCCCTTTACAAAACCTTGCCTGTAGGTCCACATGACTCTCTTTATCTGCTGTCAGTCCACACACACAGCACTAACCCTCACAGCAACACTTTGTCATAAAGGATAAAGGAAAGCAGAAGAAGCAAAATTAAAAGAAAATTAGCTCAGAAGGCCTTTGTAGGACAGGCAGGACTGGATTGTGGATAATATTGGATGACTTTGCAATGCTCACTATCTGTCCTGTGCATATGATGTAGTGTGAAGACAATACCTAATAACTTGTTGGTTTTTCCTTCCAGTCCAAAACTCAGGACTGTTATGCCAACCTGACCCTGAAGGCTCCCAGGCTGCAGTCTGGCCACAGCCTTTCGCAGGTACAATACTCAGATGTGGTTCAGCTAGAAGAGCTGCCACTTGAGTCCGAGAAGGAGGATGAAGGCAACACAGACACCTTGTCTACCATGTCTGATCTGTATGCTTCTGTGCAAACTCAGCGCCTCAAAACCGTCGACACCTCAGAGGGCTATGCCAACCACCTCTGAGAGGTCTTTGTGCAACTTGAGCTGCCGCCACAGGATGGCACTGTTGTTGTCATTATATCAAAACTCACAACTCTTTTATCTAATGATGTATGGCATGTCATAGCTCTCATGCAAACTGACTGATTTGTACTTGTTTTACTGGAATGTTAATTGCATTTTTTGGACTTGCTTTTTTTGTTGTTTCTATACTTTCAAATTGTTTGTTCTATAATAAATTACAGTGGTATTAATTAATTTTGTTATCTTAACTAAAATGATTCTCATCAATTATTAAATATTCCATCCACACATGTTTTAGAACATAAAAATACTGCTTTGAATGATAATTTGTGTCAGATATGGTTTTTCCAGCAAAAAGTTGTGACTGTGACTCAGATTTAAGATAAGCATGGGAAACTTTCCATCTTGATTAGATGTGAAAACAGCCCTCTTGTGTCAAACAATGCACATAATATCATTCTGCACAGTGAAGGTCAAGCATCCAACTGTAGTAGCAACAAGCTAAAAAACATTTTTTAGTGGAACTGAAGTTTAAAATACAGCTCACATGATCAATATATGACTGAATCAATAGCTCTAATTCTCTACTATTGAAAACAATGGTGATATAAATGCCAGCTCTTTATCCCTGCTGAGGTGCAATAAAAGTAATTTGATAGGTTAATGGTTAAGCCTGTCAAATCATTGATCACTCTTTGATTGATCAATCAATCAATTGTAAATCTGTTCATTGATTTACACTTACACAGTGTAAATCAATTAGCGATCTAACTGAGTAGTCAAATACAGAGGAGTTCGCTCTGCCTTGATCTAAAGACAAGTTGGTGGGAGACTTGGCATTAAACAGATGTTTATTGGCTGGTGAGATAATGATATCTCAGGTGTTTTGCACGCTTTGACTTTTATGAGTAGGAAGTACTTTATTATTAGAGATGGCTATCAATATTTTTTTAAACAAACTGTGATTTTACACCATGAATTGAAACATTTGAAACTATGTATTGAAAACAGTCAAATACTAAGACTAATTGTCTGGCTGGCTTGTTAACGGATTAGCTGTTGCCTGATTTACAATAAATCATAATTTGCTGTGATATATTTCACACTAATGACTATCAGGTGGTGACCCTCTCAACTTTAGTACTATGAAACTAATAGATCTGTCGTGGCATGAGGTTGGTTGTAAAAACAGTTGAAAGTGCACATACATTGTATTTGACAAAGAAACTGCAGCCATAGTCAAAGATGTGACATATATATTGCTGGAATGGTTTATGGTTTTATACTCATCACATAATATATGTATGACCACAGCGGCACTACATAAACATTTATGAAGTCAGGGTACTTGATGAACTAGTTGCATGTGCAAATTGATTTAAACTTTCCTTCATATGGTTTAATACATTGTTTGGTATATTCTCAGTTGGGAAAGAGATGCTTTTGAATCATCATGTCATTAAAAATGTCTTGTTTTCTTCTACTTCTATTTTAGTAGCATAAGATAATCAGTTTATTAAACATTCTTTTTTTTTTCTTTTTTCTTTGTTCTTTTTAAATATGCAACACACTGGACAATGCTGACCAGTATACTGAGCAGGAAGTGAGCACTGAGCTCACTTCCTTATTATAAATGTAAGATAAAATGATTTAAAAAAAAAATCCTGCTGATTTAATTAAATGAATCTGTGGCAACTTGGCTTAGATATGTTCCCTAGAAAAAAAAACACGTTATAGATAAAAATATACACTGAATGAGTGAATCAGAGTCAGAGGGCATGTCAAAGAAAAGCTTGTCATCAAAGCAGTCTTGGGGATGCCATGAAGGGCAGCTTCATGACCAAACCAGTGAGCACCCCACCAATGGCAGATGCTGCGATGGTGGTGAAGACAGCTGCCAACTGGTAGAGAGCTTGTTCCCGGGCGGTGCGACCCAAGCCCGGCTTCAGCCCAGGAATCAGCCTCTGCAGTTCCAGGAGCTTTGGATCTCCCTCAACCCCCAAGCCAAAGCCTCACCTCCAGGCTGCCAAGCCGCAGCCGCAGCCTTGGCCTGCTAGCCCTGCTAGGCCGCAGCCACAGACGCAGACGCAGCCTCGGCCAGCTAACCCACAGCCTGCACCCCAGCCTGCCTCCAAGCCAGCGGGTTTCCAGCCTGCCTCCAAGCCAGCTTCAGGTTTCAGCCTGCTTCAACCTGCCCAGCTTCCCGAGTCTTCAGCTCCCGAGCCTTCAACCCATGCGGCCCAGCTCCCGAGTCTTCAGCTCCAGAGCCTTCAACCTGCGGCCCAGCTCCCGAGTCTTCAGCTCCAGAGCCCTCCGCTTCCGAGCCTTCAGCCTGCGGCCCAGCTTCTGAGTCCGCCGCCGGCAGCCCAGCTGTCGTCAAGTCCGCAGTCTGCAGTCCGGCCTGCCGCCCATCCTAGCCTTCAGCCTGCGGCCCAGCTCCTGGGCCTCCAGCCGCCAAGTCCGCAGCCGCTAGCGCAGCCGGCAGTCCAGCCGCCCGGTCCCCAGCCCAGTGCCCCAGAGCTCGAGCGTCCCAGTGAGCGTCCCAGTGAGCCTCCCCAGTGCCCCCGAGACTGAGCTCGAGCGTCCCAGTGAGCGTCTCCCCAGTGCCCCTCCCAGTGAGCCTCCCAGTGCCCCAGAGACTGAGCCTTGAGCCTCCCAGTGCCCCCGAGACTGAGCCTCCCGAGCTCGAGCCTCCCAGTGCCCCCAAGGCACGGAGCCCTTTCCGTCCGGCCTTCCCCGCCGACACCTCTCCTGAACTGATTCGCCGTTGCCGGCCGGCAGAGGAGGCTTCGCGCCGCCGGCCGCCTGAAGGGTTCAGCCTCCGCCGCCGTCGGCCTCCGGAGGGTTGCTACGCCGCGCCACGCCGCCGTCGGTCTCCCCTGGGTTCCCGCGCCGGCCTTCGCCTCACCGTCGGCCACCAGAAGGTTCTGGGCTTCGCCTTCGTCACCGCCGTCCGGCCTCTGGAGGGTTCTACGCTTTGCCTCCCGCCGTCCGGCCTCCGAAGCGGTTCCGCCTCCGCCGGCTTCGGGCTCCCCGGAGGGTCTTCGCCTTCGCCACCGCCCGTCCGGCCTCCCGAAGGGTTCTGTCTCCGCCGTCCGGCCTCCCAAAGGGTTCCGCCTCCGCCGTTAGGCCGCCGAAGGTTCCGACCTTGCCTTCGCCTTCACCACCGCCGCCTGCCTCGAAGGTTCCGCCGCCGCCGGTCAGCGGAGGGTTCCTGCCTTCGTCTTCGCACCGCCGTCGGCCACCGGAGGGTCCCAGTCTTCGCCTTCGCCGCCGGCCTCCCAAAGGGTTCTGCATCCGCCGCCGGCCGCCAGAGGGCCTTCGCCGCCGCCGCTGACTGCAACCAGAGGGTTCTCGCCTTCACCTTCGCCGGCCTCGAAAGTTCCGGGTTCTGCTTCCTGTCCGGCCTCCCGAGGGTTCCGGCCTTCATCTTCGCCTCTGTCGCCGGGCGCCAGAGGGCTCCTGGCTTCGCCATGCGCATCCGCCTTCGCCGTCCACCGCCGGCAAGGGCCCAATCCCTCCTCCAGACCGCCTCCGCCCATCCCGAATCCCTCCTCCGCACGCCCTCCACCCTCCCTGCTTAGCCTTGTTGGACTTTCTGGTGGATGTCTGGAAGCCATCCCTTGGGGGGGGGGTACTGTTATGTGTGTATGTTACCTGTTGTGTATTTCCTGTTTTATTTTGTAGTCTCGTCTTTCCTTACTACTGGTTTAGCACTTTTCTTCCTGTCCTTCGTGTTTCCCTCCTTTTTTTGATTGCCTGCTCCGCCCCTATTGGTTTCACCTGTCCCTCATTAGTCTCCTCACCTGTTTCCACTTCCCTTTCCTCCTGTGTATTTAAGTCAGTCCTTCTCCTTTTGTTCTTTGTCGTGTCGTTTGTTCCTACTTGTGCTTTCTCGTGCTATTGTCTTGTCTTTTTTGTGCTTCCCTGTGCTTCTTTGTGCTTCTAGTGCTTACTTGTGCTTCCCTGTGCCTGCTACCCGTGTTCCTGTATGTTCCTGCGTTCCTGCCTCGTCCTGTGTTCCTGTGTTCCCGTGTTTGCCCTTATCAATAAAGAAGTCAAACGTCTATCTGCCTCCTTGCCTCGTCTGCATCTGGGTCCAACTACCACTTCACCGTGCACCTAACCTAACACAGAGAGTGCAAAGGCAGTGATGGTGGATGAGCTTAGACCTATAAAAGTGTGGAGTATTGCTCTGTGCTGATTGTCACCTTTAAAGGTCAGAGCGCAGTTGAATGAAGGCCAGAACACCCAGAGGAACAGTGTTCCCATTACAGAGAGGATCTCAGAATGATAACTAGTGATCTCTTTAGCATGTCCCTTATTCAGGCTTGGGCGGTACAGCACAAATGTCACACCTAGACCAAAGTAGCAGGCAAACAGATGAATAAGAATGGTACCTCCTGCGTCATTGATCCTAATGTATTTCAACACAGCCCACTCGGTCACAGAAAAGACAGTGATCTCCAGCAAAGCCATGACCAGGAGCTGAACAGGACCTGTCCTTCCGAGCACGGCTCCGAAAGAGATGAGCACCACAGCGCAGGCAAACTCTGCATTCAGCAGGCTGATCACCCCCAGGTGAATTTTACCGTCATAGAAAAACTGGAAGAAACCTTACATCAGGATGGCCCACTGGATTGCGAATTTAGCCGTAAGAAAGGTGAAGACCATGCCGCTGAAGCTGTAGAATCGGAAGAAGGCCAGCAGGCAGCCAAAGCCTATGAAGATCATTACCTGCACGTCTGCAAAGTCGGGATAGTCTCGATACAGGGAGTTCTCCATCGGCTAGTTCTCCATAGGCTTGGTCTCATTGTTTTGCAGCTTAGCATTGGCATTGTCATCATAAGTGACAAACGCGGCATAAAGAGCTGTGATGACAACCTCCAACACCAGCACAAACACCGGCAGGCGCACCTTCAGACTTGTAGACACTGTCATGATGATGCACAACTCACGCTTGCTCTCCCAGCTCTAGCAACACCCCTTTTATACCTCTGTTTATCAGATAACAGTAGCAAATGATATGGGTAAGATTATGCTCCTTATCCCACTCAGAGTACAATTATTTAACACTGCAGCATCTTGAGTACAGACTGTACTTTAGCCCTTCAGATTAATCAAAATTGCCTTCTCTCTTTGCCTTTTGTGTCTCATCATGGTCCGGTCTAAAGTTTAAATCTCTGAGAGCAGATTTCAAGAGTGCGATTCAGTGTGAATAAAAGCTTAATAAAGATACTCTACAACAAAGGCTTGACTTAATTGCATTTTCTATATTTACTGCATTCTTTCCAGATAAGTTGATGGCAATTTTACCAATATCAGTTAACATGCCAAAACCAAATGTCTGCCAGTCAAAATGATGAATAATGCTTGTGGACTATCCATAGCATTTGTTGTATGAACACATGTAACCTAATTTACAGAGACCTACCATGACAGTGATGATGAGAGTGATATCAAGATTTTTTGGGAACTAAGTAGAACAAGTAGTAGACAAATCACAGGTATGGCTTATTCTTGAAAAAGTGGCTAAGGTGAAAATGAACAACTACAGAGTAAGTTGGCCATTAAAAACAATCCCTTATGAAGTGTGGATCCACTTGTACTCACATAATTGGTCTGAAATTAAGGTGAGAAATTAATTTGATCTGAAAACAACCCCCGGAAAAAATTTGCAGTAAAGATGGAAATATGGTGCTCATATCAATGAAATAAGCCTAGAATTTTTAGCGGCGTTACAATTTTATTTGGAAGGTCGACAAAACATGTTTGATATTTAATGAATGGATTTTTGCTTTTATTGGATGGTGTCTGACAGTTTGACAGCAAAAGCTAAAAAGTAACAGAAAACATGTGGAGGGGCATGCAAGTCAACAAGATGTCCCATTTTTCTTGTTTTCGAGATTAATGGGATTAACACACTAGACAGGCATGGTGGAACCTAGTAATGTACATTTGTACTGTGCTTGGATGAATTTCATGTCAACATGTATTAGAAGAGCACGAGTGATAGGCTATGTAACTGCGCTGACGAGGCAAAGCTACTTTATTTTATATGGGACCTTTCAAACACAGAGGTAATTCAGAGCACTGCAATGTTGCTCAAATGCAGGGTCCTGGTACTGTGCATGTTGTCACACTGTCATGGCTTACTGGGACAGTAACATCAGTGTTTTTTATGCTATGAAAAGTCAAAATGTCTGCTTTTGGGAGAAGTTGAAGAAAGATGCTTTAGTGTAGCTTAAAAAAATGCTGCTCATTCTCATCAGAAAAGGACACTATTCAGGATGTGATGCGGAAAGATGATATTTTTATTCAAATAATTTTGATTTTGTGGATTTTTAAAGGACGAGTGTGTAAGATTTAGTGGCATCTAGTAGTGAGGATGCAGACTGCAACCAACTGAATACCCTCACCCCTCTCTTTCCAAACACGTAGGAGAACCTGTGGGGGCTGCCACTACAGAGTAAAAACATGAGAGGCCCTTTGTGGATCTAGTGTTTGTTTGTCTGTTCACGGTTATTCAACACAACTTTGAATATAGTCAGTTATTACTCTGTGTGCTGTATATTTTGAAGCCATGGAGGTTTAAATTGGTAAAACTTTTCCAAAACCCCAAATTTCTTTTTTTTACTGACTGACATCACTACTATGTACATCACTGTGCTTTGCCAATCGATGCCTTTAGATTCCTACACATTGCTCCTCAAAGACATTTTCCTATGAAAGAGATGTAGATTTTTTTTAATGAATTTTTTTTATCTTTACAAAATTAACTATGGTCATTACAACATCAAATTAAGATTGTTACTCACATACTGAGCACACCACAGTAAAATACGAGAGGAAAACAAGAAAGAAGAAGAAGAAATGATAGAAGAGTCATAGATCGGATCAGAGATCAATATCTGTATGTTTTTGTAAATTCTCAGGGCTTGTTTGGTTTTAATACATTTCAGTGCCTTGCTGAAATTTGTTAACTCATTCATGAAGACATAAAACAGAGGTCAGGCATTAATAAATCTACACCCGTGGATAAAATGCTTAGTCATAATAATAAATAGGCTGCCCTACATCAGTTCCCTGTTTTAATCCTCCACTACAACTCCATATTGAATATCACTGTACCTTATGCAAGCGAAAGGAAGAAGTAAAACATGATTATCAGAGTGTGGTTGATGTTGATACTCCGGCGCAGAGGAGGCAGCAGAGACAGAAGTGAACCACAGAAGAAGAAACACACGAAGAAGAGGAGGAGGCGGCAGAGGAGGGGGACTCCCATGATGCACCTCACTGCCAACGTATGCAAACAGGAACATGGCTACCGGTTTGTAATCAGCAGTCCGTCATTATAAAGCACTTCAGTCGGCCTGACGCGGTCTGTGGCGGTCTGAGACTGAAGAGAAAAATCTTCGGAGGGTCGAGCAGCGGCGGAGTCAGCCCCAGAGAGCAGCGTCCTCCTCGGCCATCAATCACACTCAGGTAACGCAGCACTTAGCTCCACTGCTAACCTTAGCTATCCGTCACTGACTACCCTCATTAAATCACTTTAATTTGACCGTTTTGTGCTAATCTCGGTTTGGAAATGAGCTTTTTTAACGATGAACAGAAGCGGGGCGTGTCAAAATCAACACAGTGTGTCTGACGTGTGACACCTGTGTTGTTTAATGAGCCGAGGAGACTTGACACGACTACAGGTCTGTGTGGAAACCCTCAGCTGTGTTCACATCACTGACTGAGAGACATGTCCTCCTCGAGAGATAATACTAATAATAATTATAATAATAATAGTAATAATAAATTAAGGGAAAATGATTGACAGATTAATCGCTAATGAAAATAATCTGTATCCTAAACTGTTCACTCTTCATGTCTGTGGTAGCAGTAGGTGTAAAGTAACATTTGATTTCTGTTTGTCCCCAAATATACTGCCAAATTATTATAAATGTGTTCATCACAGAACTGCAACTGCTATTTTCATGACTGATTTTATCAGTTAATTACTCTTTTGTTAACTGTTTAGTCTGTTAAACATCCGGCTAGCAGTCCTAGTCCACAGATATTCAGTTTACAGCTATACCTAGCTAGGAAAAGCTGCAAATAGAAAGAGAATGTGTGATCAGCAATCAATTCATAGTCAATTCACTCCAGGCTGAATGCCAATCAGAGAGGTTGCTTTGCTGATGTTTCCCCTCAGGTTCACCTGATTTGTAAATGGTGCATCTCAGTGAAAACATCTCACCTGTCTGAGAATCACGCTGTTCAAATTGAACATCCACTCTAATACAGGGGTTTTA
Organism: Scortum barcoo; assembly: GCA_023238725.1. NCBI lineage: Eukaryota > Metazoa > Chordata > Actinopteri > Centrarchiformes > Terapontidae > Scortum > Scortum barcoo. Next base: position 19,194,728 of record CM041537.1, read on the forward strand.
CTGTACACTGTACTGTTCAGTGATTTTTGGACAGTACCATCAGTATCTTTAAAGTACTGATGAATTGATTTGATTAGAAAGGGGACAGGTGATCGTTATATTTTTGTAGATTTGTCAAAGTTATTCCAACATGTCATCTTGGGTACTGTGAAATTGTGATTGGAATTCTTCACTATTTTCTCACCAAATAATTAGTTACTGTAGAACACACTACACAGTTTGAAGGACAAGGCTGGCCTTTTTCTGTGGGTTTGTTGTCATCAAATGACATGAAAAGACCAAACAGCACAAACTTTCTTACCCTTTGTGTAGTTCTCAGTCACAGGACCAATCATTCCTACTTAATATGTTAATCTTTTAATCGTTTATAAATATAAAGTTTTATATATTTAAAATTGCCTTTCCTTTGTCAAGTAAGACATTTTGACATGTCACAGTGGGAAAAGCAGCGGTCTGATTAATACAGTTAATGATGGCTGAATTCCATTAATCTTACAGTAACAGAACCATTGTTAAATGTTTTTAGTAACACCTGTGCTTTTCCTACCGCAACATTTGTGGCTAATGTCTATGTCTCAAATGAAAATGAAGACAGGAATTACAGCTGTGAATGTGTATCCAAATCCTCATCGCTGCTGCCATAGTGTGGCATAATACATTTGTCAGGTCAGGCCTGTGTGACAGTCATCAATGATCACTGCACAGTGCGTGCTGGTTAGAGGTCTGCAGAACGTGATGATGACTTGCTGTGATGGCTTGAAGACAATACTTTGGACACATTTTATAGACAAAATGGTTAATAACCCAATAATAAAAAAAATATATATAATCCAAAAGAATAAGAGCTGAACACATATATTTGTAAGTTGTAGCCCTACTTACAGTATATAATGATATGATGGGATTCTCATCTGGCTTATCCCTCAGAGCATGCACATCAGTAAACAACAATTATTTGTGTCCTGTAAAAGTTGGATACAAAAAAACCCAACTTTTAAATTGGGCAGATTTAATTAGCTGTCTGGCAAATATTTAGCTGACTTCTTGTATCTTTCTGGGAAGCTTCAGCTTTGGGCCGCTTGCTGCTTTCATCCACTTTCCAGGCGAGGCACAGTTCATCTCAATCAAGCCTGCTGTCACTGGGCCAGGTTTGTTTTAGAAGGCGACATTAGAACAGTTTCTCTCCCTGATATTCAGATTTTGGAGTTCAAATTCACATATTATGTATGGATGAGATTTTATTCAAATGTAGGTGGTTCTTCCAAGATGTAGCTTGACTACATGGCTCAGTTTCCCATGAGTATAATGAGTATAATTAGAGATTTTGAGCAGATTAATATTTTGATACTGTGATTTGATAACTAAATGTTGTACTTTCTCTTCCAGCGTTCGTCACCATGGCGAGTCCAAGGACCAGAAGAGTTCTGAAGGAAGTGAGAACTCAGGACGAGAATAATGTAAGTCTTCATAACAACTTATTTGTATAGCTTACTTTCACTCCTTAGTCAAAATAGTGTCACCTCATTGCAACCTTATAATTCACACAGCAGGTAGCAGTAGATTGGGAGGTTTGCAATGTAGCACCTTCCCACAATCCTTCACAAAATTTCTTTGCTTTCATCCCAGTTCAGATAAATGGTGGGAGTAATTTTAGGTGTGAATTTCACTGCCAGCGGACATCTTGTTGGCCTGCATCTTTGGCAATAACAGCCGGACAGATATCATGTCTCCTAACCTAAAAATATAAATGTATTATATAAATACATGTATTATTACTACTGCATTGTTAAATTGACATAAATGAAATAACATTTAAATATCAATTAAGTAAATGTTTAGATTACAGAGGTTTTTATTGTAATAGTTAAAGTCTTCACTTTTGTATTTTGACAAGATGCAATTTAAAAAAAAAAAAAAGAGCTCTTTGCTCCTAAAAACTTGTTTCAGTGTGAAATGATTCTGTAAAGTGTTAAAATACAACGTTTTGTAACATTTCTTTTTTATGCAAGATGTTAGATATTTTCCTTTATACATGCAGGATCAGGCTAATATCATCTTCTATTGTACAAACGTCTGGAAATCCATCTTTACAGTGTTTACTGAACACGTGCGAAAGTCATGAATTGTCCAACGTATTTTGTTCTTTTTTTCAGCTATGTTTTGAGTGTGGGGCCTTTAACCCTCAGTGGGTTAGTGTGACCTATGGGATCTGGATTTGTCTCGAGTGCTCTGGTAAGCACAGGGGCCTAGGAGTACATCTCAGGTAAGTGGTGTTGATAGCATATATATATTATGGCTTCTGCTAATCTAATGTAGCCAGTCAGACTTTAAGGGATAAAACAGATGATTGAATATTTGTAAATTTGCACAATAAACTGTTAAATTAAATTCTATATTCATTACTGTTACATATTGCTTACCAAAAGCTGAACAGAAAAGTTGGTGTAGACCTTTCATTTATTACCACTGAAATATTACAGCCTGATGAGGCACTTCTGCACTTCTCTCTGTTTGCAGTTTTGTACGCTCTGTCACCATGGACAAGTGGAAAGATATTGAGCTTGAGAAGATGAAAGCGGGAGGAAATGGAAAATTCCGTTTGTTTCTTGAACTCCAAGATGATTATGATCCCACCTGGAGTTTACAGGAAAAATACAACAGCAAAGCTGCCGCACTCTTTAGAGACAAGGTAAAGTGTGCAGACTGAATAGCAGTTGTTACTAAAAGTAACAACTGACCATGAAATGGACTAAACAAGAAACTTATTTTAACAAGAAACTTAGTTCTTAATAGTACGTATCTATGGTAAAAAGAAGATATCTTTTACACTGAAAGCTGGTGTAGAATGGTCCAGTATCTGCTGAGGCCTCTGTGGGATTTGTAGCTTGTTCATCAGATTCACTCACCCTCCTCTGACGATTTGTTTGACAGGTAGCAACTTTAGCTGAGGGTAAGGAGTGGTCCATTGAGACATCCCCTGCCAGAAACTGGACATCTCCTCAATCCAAGACCAACCTTTCATCCTCTCACCGGTAACAGTGAAGGAAATATTTAACATATCCAAGCAGTGAATAATTCCATATAGACAACAGATCTTAAAGCAGGTAATTTGTTTCTTGTCATGTCATGTAGATCTGGAGGAGCTGGACAAAACTCAGCGAAATCTAGCGACAAAGCTTTTGAAGACTGGTTGAGTGATGATGTTAACTCATATCAGAGGTAAGAGACTAACACTTTTAATATTACTTTTATTATGCTCTTTTCATTTTCTGTAAATTACATGTAAATGTTTTTTTTGTTTGTTTTCCTACAGTGGAGGGGGTTACAGTGGGAATCAAGAGAATCGGTATGTAGGCTTTGGCAACACAGTGACCCCAGAGAAGAAAGAGGACGACTTCATCAACAATGCCATGTCTTCTATTTATTCAGTAGGTTATGATATATGCATGTATATGGTATCTTTTGGCTGAGTTGCACTTTTTAAAAAATATTTTTCTATTTTTCTCTCTTCCCCTGTGACAGTTTTCTCTTGTTTTTTGCAGGGTTGGAGCAGTTTCACTGTTGGAGCTAGCAAATTTGCCTCAATTGCTAAAGATAATGTAAGTGTATTTAAGCAATAAATGCTATATTGAATTTGTGCAGTATTAAAATTGAGAATATATGATAAAAAATTAAGGCTTTTTTTTTCTCATACAGACAACTAAGCTGGCAAACCAGGCAACCTTAAAGGTAAGACTAAGACAGTCATGGCTAACACATTACAAATACAGCTAATAAAGGTTATTAAGTGTTCCTCTGCGCTTTTCTGTCTGTGGTAATGAGTATTTACATTACAGTTATTCAAGAGAATTAGTAGTGTTCATAAAATTTTGCTTGTAAAATGCTTGTAAAATAATAACTGTTACTACTTTAACATCCCTTTGCCTTCTCTGGATGTAGTTAAAGGGCTATAAAGCGCCCCCAGAACCGGTAAAGCAGCATTAGGTGCATGGCGCTTTTTCCACATCATGTGTTTTTTAGTTAACAAACATGCTACCCATTTTTGTTATTTTTCTCAGCTTGTCAGTTTTTCGTAAAACAGCAAAATGGTGAATGTCATCTTCACATGCTTCTTCTTAGATATACTAACACAAGGTGTCCGTCTTGGTACTTTGAGTTTATGGATAACCTGTGAAAGACAGTCGGTAACTGTATTGAGGGATGGGGATCGCCTTTAATTCCTACCCCTGATATAGAAATGCTGCTGTTCACTCACATCCATTGATAATGGGTTATCCGTTCATGCATGACTGTATTTGTGTCGACCGCTAACAGCGCTGTAGAGGTGTAATGGTTTGTAACATTTTGTACTTTTTGTGTGTAATGTAGAGGTGTTGCCTCTTGAATCATTCTGTTCTTTTTCTGTAAATAAGGCAACAAAAACACACTTCTGGGGAAAAATGATAAATCCTTTTTGCAACATGTTACCCTGCAGACCTCAGGAGGCAGAGAAAGACAGCAAAGATGATGTCTCTTACTGTGCACTTGATGATGCAAGTTTTTTGTGCCATTACACCCTCTAGTGCTTGTTAAGTGTCATAGTGAATGGGAATGATCAGTCACTTCGTGCAACTGCAGAACAAGCAGCTCAGTGTCTTGCTCTACTGTGAATGTTAAACTGTGTTTCATTCAAGTGAATTCTCCTCTCTGACTTCCAACTAGGCCACAGAGTTAGGACAGACAATAAATGAGAATGTTATCAAACCTACCCAAGAAAAGGTAACATTGATGTTTGAAGTTGTTGATTTGGTGGTGGAAAAGGGTGCTTTAGAAAAGAGAAAAGAAAACAGCTTCAGATGTGAATGTGCTATTTTCTACACTGCTTGTCTGTCCCACTTTATCTGCTTCATGCCAACTTATATTAAACGGCAAAAGCTGTGGTTTCAAGGATGCAAAAAAAACAACTTGAAACGTATGAGTTATATCCATTTCTTGTTCATAAAAACAGCCATTAAAATAGGTTTTGAAGTCAGTTATATGAGCTTTCTTTATGGTTAAATGTACAGAGCATGTTACAGTAGCATCAAACATTGGTGGGCTATATCCACCTTCAAAAAAAAAGGAAATCTGTATTTATTAAAGTCTTAACCAAATGTATTTTCCCATTCATCTGGCAAGGCAACTGAATTAAAAAATCTCTTATTTGGCCAGAAGTTTAAGCCAGGCGCCACTGGTCTTTGGCTAAAGATAAAATGCCTCAGTCTCTTGGCTGTAAGTTTCTAACATGGTGAGTTTTTCTCGTTGAGTTGGGTAAACATGAAAAGACACAACCTGGAGCTCCTCAGCTGACAATTAGTTGCTCACTGGCTTTGCAGATTCAGTATGTTTGAGCTTTTGAATAAAAAAAAAAAGCTTTGTTCTTGGCAGCATGTAACCATCCCTGGGGTCGTGGTGAGTGTTTCCACACAAATGCTTGCACATAACTGCTTTAACTGTTTATTGTCAAGTGAGCAGTTCCTGGATGTGTCTTAATGAAATCAAAAGAGTCCTGCATAACTAAGAAAACATGCTAATAAGTGAAAATACAGGAAGATAAAGAGTTTGCTTTTTATTTGAGAAACTCACCCTGCTGTGGAGTGGTTTACTCTCTAGGTTTGATTGATGGGACGTGAAAAGGCCAGTAACTGAGAGAGGATTTTATTAAAGAAAATATTTTTGTCTTTTAATGTACAGTTGGCATTTGTGATTCAAGATATCGATAGTACTGTGTGTGCTTCTATAATAATGTTCTTACTCTTTTGCAAAATAGTTGTAGCTGCAGTAGTTTGAAGTAATTTTACCTTTGTGGAGAATAACCTTTTGTTAGGCTCAAACAAAATGTTACTGTTTTCATATGTTGATCACCAGTGCCCTTAACAAAACACAAATCGCTTTTCTCACAATCAAAAACTTCTGCTCACTACATGTTCTGGACAAACGTACGTGGATGTAGATTGTTGGGTTTTTTTTTTATTAGCTTTTAATGATAATTTGACTTATCCAGGTGAAAGATGGCAAATTGCTAGATGAAATGGCCACCAGCATGACTGGGCTAGCAAACAAGGTAGGATGGGCAGACCCCTGCCACACTGTACTGATGCAAAACCAGTCTCCTGAGCGAGGAACTGCAGCCCTGATCCAGCACTTCTCTGGTCAAACCTGGATTTCGTAGTGTAGATATGCAGACACTGCAGAGGCAACATTATAACCCTCAGAGGAGACTGGTTTTGCTGTGATGATGAATGTTTGAACAATACTAATTTATTGTAATCTCTCATTTTTCTTGCTGCCGTTTTTAATATGGTGGTGAGTACATGTAGCCAGCCTTTATGATGTAAATGTAGAAAACTAACTTCTGTATGCAGTTTTATTATTTCTATGTCTCGCTAAAATTAAAATAGCAGCATAATCATTTGTTGTGTAGCAAACATTGATTGTTTATGATATTTAGGTTCCTTCATTATCACCACCTTTCTCGTTTTTGTTTTTGGATGAACTTTTTTGATAAAATACTTTATATTAGTCATTTGTTTCTTACAAAGTCATGATGTTTTAACTTTTGGAGTAAAAACTGCATTAAGATTTTTGTAAGCTTAAGTATTTTCTGTTCCTTAGGTCCAGGGAGCTGGTGCAAAATTGACTAATCTCTTCTCTGGAAAACCAGAAGATGGGTAAAAACAATAACTTAATATAATTGAAATCTCCCACATACAAAATCTTTTCCACTGTGTTATGTAATACTACGCAACACCAACCATTCAAGCCTTCCGTCATGTTTTGACTGTTCAGGTCTGCTGGAGAGAGCTACCAGAACATGGATGCCACAGAGGGGTATCAGGGCAGTTCTGGCCAGCCTGTTGGAAAGGACTTCTGGGAAACCTTTGGCAGCAACAACTCCTTAAAGGCCAAGAAGTCTCCCAGCAGCGACAGCTGGACCATCGCAGATAATTCTGCGAAGAAGAGCTCTGACAGTTGGGACAATTGGGGCTCCGAGGCAGCGTCCAACAACAAACACAGCACAGAGGAGAGCTGGGAGGCCTGGGACAACAACTGGGAGAACGCGGATGGTAAAACGAAGAAGAGTCCCACGAAACCAGCCGAGGAAACCTGGGATAATGCAGACTGGTAGTGACCTCACAACCATACATCTCTTCACCTTTTTCCCTCACTCTAGCCTTTTCCCCTTCGTTTCTCTCTCTGTTCATCTCAGTGGCATTTTCAGGAAAAGAGCTGCGTCAGCTAAGTTCCTGTTAATCCATTCAAAATATTTATTATTATAAAACCAAGAAACAATAAACGAGGCCCAGATTAAATGTGAGCTCATTATTAAATGAATATTCTTAAAATCTACAACTATGCTGACATTCAGTCATTTATTTTATTGTAAATTACCTTCATCACAAAGAATTAAGATAAGTCATTGTAGATATGGTCATAACTTGCTGCCTGGGCTCCCCAAATATAACAATGGAGAATAAGCCAGTGTTCATAGTGTGTCATGGGTTTAATGAGACTGGCTTTCATAAAAAATTATGCATGAAAGAAAATCTGACTGTAAATATAAATCCTTGTAGATACAGTATGATTGACTAAACACTAATGACATAATTTTCTGTTTGTTTAATCAGATGGATTAGTTTTGCCCTGGACCCTTTGCACATTTTCTTCAGAGCCCCTTTCTGTACTGTAGTCACAGTGTTGTATTCAGTTAAAAGAACAAATAACTACTGTAACAAATTGGATCCATTAATGAAAATCTCTGTGGATATGTTGAATTGAAATGAAATAATCAAATGTATAATTATTTAGGGACAAAGTAAGATAATTATTTTTCGTGTTTTTTTTTTTTGTTTTTTTTTTTTAAATGTGCAAATAGTTAAGGGATTTGATTCAACATTGCCGTGATATCAAGATGTGAAAATGACACAGCAGCGTGGTTAGTGGTTGAATTCGGTGTCCTAAACTAATTGCCCCTCTCTTCAAATGGTTCCTTTATGATAAACGTCTTGTATCACATCGGTGTAATGCAGGCAAGCTGATTAAAACTTAGCTTTTTCTCAAAATGCTGACAGCTTGTTTTTAAGCATGTCTCCAATATTGTCCTCATTGTACTCATTAAAATTATATTTTTGTGATGTAGTCCCTCAAGTGTTGTTGCTGTACACTGCAACATTTTGCAATTGACTTTTCCTTCACAGTGGTAATTAATTTACAGGTGAATTGAATCTGTTAGGGCTGAAAATTGTTGAGCTAAAATATGCCAGAAATCATTCCTTGTTATAAAAGTAAAATTATGAATAATTATGAATAAATTGTCACAATACCTTCCAATAGTTATTAATCTACAGGGGGAGAGGAGGGGATTTATTGTAACATTATTATTATTATTATTATTATTATATATATATATATATATATTTTTTTTTGTCTGACCTTGAAGCTGTCTGATACTATTTGAATTGAAATTTAATGCAGGCCGACTTTAAAATAAAGTAACAGGCTCAGCGCATTTTGACAAACTTACTTTCTCTTGACGTGCCAGGTGAGTAATGACTCATATTACGGAAGTCTCTTGTTAGATATAAGCAATTGTTTCATAATTTCACCAGTTTTAGTTTCAAGACCCAACATTTGGGACAACTGGTGTCTAAAGATTATATATACAGTTTATTGTAGATTATTTCGCACAGAAGTCCTCATTGCTGGGTGATATACTGTATGTACTGTAAGTGAGTGTGGGGGTTGTGTTTCAGTAACTGGACACAGATGTAGACTGTTGACAACATTGTTAACCGCATGGTGATGCCTGTAACGTGTGACCTCAACTGAACTGGCAGGTCATTTGTAAATGTAATCTCGTATGAAGCGACTGTGCGTGAACGGTTCTCCACCTCTGTGTCATTACACCTTGGTCATTATGTATTGTGAGGATTCAGCGTCACAGATCTCTTCACACTCCTATTAACATCTGAATTGTGGAGTGATATTAACGAGGCTCATTACACGCTGGATGCTTAGATGGTCATAGCTCTCAAATGCTTGTTATGAATTAATTAAATCTACGTTGTGCACCCGTCAGTCAGATGAAATGGCAGCTGCACTTATATTGTTCATCTTAGATGCAAATGTGTTGTGAAAACCTCCATTGTTTTTAACAAATAGTAATGTGATCAGTGTGAAATTGGGTATTTGGTCTAATCTGGTAATCTTTAAATTTAAACAATCTGTAGAGGTTTAGAACCAGGCACCAATTTTCCAACACCTGACTTCCTCATGTGGCCTTTAATTCCCTTTAAGACAAGGTGGTACAACTTAATTGTACTGTAAATGGCTGTAAAGTTCATTTGTTTGTAAATGTAATAACCTACAAGTGCTCAGTTGCAAATCAAATCATTTGAACCAATTCCAACTCAAGGTCTGGGTTTGATTTGTTATAATGTTATAACAAGAGCATAATAACACATGCTGGATTTGCATCTGATTCTTTGAGGGTTGGTGTCTGTGATCACTGGCCAGTAGTCTATTATTACCTGCTAACAGAGCAGTGTACCAGTGCAATACAGCTGCTGGACTGTTGTTCGTTATAAGAGTGTTAAAACATTTTACTGTATTTCTAGAGGCAGTGCTCATTGGCCGAAATAATGTTTTGCTATCACAAGTTTTTAAGGGTGAAGGATAAACCTTGGAAACTTATTCCATACCCATTTCCTACCTCTAAGAAGTCTCAGTTTACCACACAAGTTTTCAGTAAACAAATGTTTTTTTTTCTTAACTTTAATGCAGCAGGCTCATTTTGCTGTGGCTCATATTGTCTTTGCTGGAAGAAGTGTGTGAAAGCAAAGCAACAAAGATCTACTGTGTTGGTGTGTTCAGTAAAGATGCAGTGATGTTAAAAAAAAAAAAACAAAACGAAACAAACAAAAAAAAAAACAATCACTCCTGGAACCTCTGCAGTCATGTGCTCATGTATGGTCATGTGTTACAAACAGCTGCTTTCTGTTGACGTGGGTTTGCCTGTGTGTGTATGTGTGTCTGATGCAGTGAGGTGTACATGTAAGTAAACCACCGTCAAACATAATGTCAAATGAGATATTGCTACCCACAGCTTCCCCTATATTATTCAAGCTTGATGTCAATTTTTTTTTATATTATTTTTCATGATGGCATGACATAAAACATCAGTTGGCAGGACAAAGACTTTGTCCTGTGATATCTCACGGCTTTTAGAAAAGGGAAATATTTGAACACTCCGAAATCTGTGAAAGAGCTTACAGTTCTGAAATACCAGAACTTTTTTTTTATTGGTGAATGTCCTGTTGGGGTTACTGGTACACTTGATTCATGGATAAACTGCTGAATGTGCATCCACTAGGCCTTGAGATAAGGAGATGATTTAAAAAAAAAAAAAAAACAACAACAACAAAAAAAACAAGATAAAAACAAACGATAGAAACTGAATCTAAACTTTTACCTTTCCAGAGCAACGGTTGAGCTCAGTGTCTGTGCCTGTCAAACATTTGAGACTGGGTATGTCCGTGTTTGTTGATGAAACTTATTATGTCAGAAATACTACTTTTGATGTCATGCATGAGATGTAACATGGAGCTAAATACATTCAGCTGTTTGTTTAATTTTTTTTCCCAAGCGCTGTTTCCTCAGTGAGTTGAAGTACAGTTGTCTGCTTTTCCCCTTTCAAGTTTCACCAGCAGCCATGCCATGAGGTGAGCCAGTGTTACCCACTCAGTTGAGGCTGTGGATATTTTCCTGTACACATGGTTTCTGTGCTCAATAAAAATGTACTGTACCGTGAATGAAATGTTTTTTTACTTGCTGTCTGTGAGGTGCAAAATCCAGAGTCGTTTGTTGATCCTGCAGCTGCAGCTCTTCTGTGGCTGCGAATGAACACAAGTATAACCACGTCACAGGCACATTAATGCGTGTTAGACTCTGTAGCATGAAACGTGAACCTAAAGCTAATTGGTGCCCAATGCAGCACAACATGCTGCATTTTTAGCACATCAGGTTTAATTTGGGGGCTCTCCAGCCATACAATACTTTATGTTTAATTTATATTAATTGTAATTCCCTTGTTTAACTTTTAAGAAAGAAAAAGGTAAATATCTGATGGCCTCTCTTTATAGTGACAGCGAGAAAACAAAAGATTTACGCTCTTCACATTTTTGCCAATGTAAGAGTAATGTTATCAGTATCATATCAGTATTGGCCACCACAAACTGATAGTTGTCCATTGTAGTTTAATGGTTTACTTATAGGTACATTTCAAAGATGGATATTTAAGGATGTTGCTAGTTTATATCTTTTTTTTTTTTTAATTATTATTCAAATAACACAGCTGTGAAATGACACAAAATGACTGGAGAGTAAATGTGAAATGTATAACTCACTAATTATTGATGAAAGGCCAAGACCTGAAAAAAAATCATGGGCCATTTTAGATTCAGCATCTTACTCAGTGCTATTCTCAGTTCCTGGTTTGGGCTTGAATGGTACAATCCACCTGGGAAGAAAAGTAGAATTTAATTAAATTGAGAATTTAAAAAAAAGACACAGGTGTACCTATATATACTTTATGGATACCCACAGCATGTGTACATCAGGACGCCTCATTAAGCCTCACTAATATCCCCATCAGAGATCTCTGCTGTCGATTACTGCATCTACACCAGTCAAACACACACACACACACACACAGACAGAGACAGAGGTGTCGCATCGCTCCAGCAGCGGGCTGTATTTGAGGAAGATGTCAGTGTGAGTGTGCTCAGGTGATGGAGATGAAGGGCCTGCCTCGTGTGCAGACGGTGACATTTACATCGCGTCCCGCCCACAAGGCGTGGAAACGTGTCTGCTCTCCAAAAACTATCTGACCGAGAGACAGATACTGAGAGCATCATCGATGGCGCAGTCTCACGGTGAGTAACGCCGACATTACCCGCGGACTGTCTCTCTGTAGAGATCAGTGAGAGGAGATCCGCCGGGAGACGCGCTGCATCCCGACTGCAATGGAGGAGCAGACAGGGGCCGGCTGGATCACCGGACGACATTAGCCGCCTTTTGGGGGGAATAACGCCGCTGCCTCTGCCCGATAACAGTGAGTGAGTCCGCTGCTTACTGTCCCTTTCAGACGGGTCGTAATGTGGCCCTGTGTGTGTGTGTGTGTGCTGGCCGCTGTTTAACACACCGAGTGTGTTGAGTTTGGATTCATGTCGCTAAAGGCTGCACAATGCCGCTGCCGTGACTGCATCAGTGTGTGTGTGTGTGAGAGAGAGAGCTCCTTCAGATTACCATAGCTCCAGCCCAGCCTGATCGAGCACCAATAATCGGGCCTTAAATCTTTTTTTTTAATAAGTTCAGGCTGCTGTATTTATGAAGAGGCGTCTGTGAAGTGATGGCCAACTAAACGTCCATCACATCACACGGAGGCGGGCGGCTGGTGTCGCGATTTACGTAAAAAAAAAAAAAAGACTAAATAACTGTTAATTAAATCATATTTTTATGAGAAAGGCGATAAAGGAGACATGTTAAAGCTGTTTTTTTTGTTCCTCCACCAAACGGAGCAGTCGTCTCATGGTAACCAGAGGGGGCGCCACTCCGTTTATCCGCCGAGCTAACTAGCCGTGAGAAAAGTTGGGCTCCTCACGGCTAACATGTGTGGGTCTGTGATTTGAACCGGCCTACACAGGAGCCCAGAGGCGCATTATAAAGGAGGTAACATATAAAATGGCGCCAGTGGAGTGAGAAGTGTGCGGTCGGGGGACTGAGGAAGAAGGAAAATAGGAAGAAGAAGCAGAAGTTGGGATTGTTCCTGAAGCGCAGCCCGCTCTTCTCCTCAGACTGCGGCTCCTTAGCAGCTGTTGCTATGCTACCAGCACGGCAGCGCTGTTGCTAGGTGTTCTCCGGTCGGTCCGGCGGACAAACACCGGAGAGCACCGAGCTGTAGGAAACAACAAGAAACCTGTCCCATCCCATCAGTAACAACAGCTTCATTGATTAGGTGGTGTGAACACATACAGGGAATTATATATATGTTTTTATAGCGCCCTCACTGCACGTACAGAGAAACAGACATACATACAGTCCACTTGACATGTAAAAATAAACATTAAACCACTATGCACTAGTATAAATAAATTAATATATACTGTAAATATATGAAAAATAATAACAGCAACATGTAGACACAATTGTGCAAGGAGTAAAAAGGAGGCTGAAATAAATATGATTACTGCAACAGGTAGCTTTCTACACATGAGGTGTGCGGATGTGACAGTATGTGCAGTGAGCATGGGTTTGAGTTTGAGTGATTATATGTGCATGTTAGATAATAGTGTGTATTAAAAATGAGAATATATTATTTACAGGTCCAGTGGATGTTTGTGTTTTAGGGTGTCATGGTTTGTTCTTGTTAACTACATCAGAGTGACAATGTGAAGAAAGAAACTACATGTGTATTTATTTGTTTTGGCGTACAGAGCTCTGTAGTGCCGACCAGAGGGGAGAAGAGACTCTTTTGTAATGAAACACTTTCATGACGCAATACAGGTATTCTGTTTGTCACTGCAAGAGAAGCACACATATAATGAATAACGGTAAGTGCAGGTGTGTCCGTTCAAGGGCTCTTTGCTTACCACTTATCCTCTCATAAGGTTGCAGGGATGGGGGCAGCATTGGATGAGAGGTGGGGGACACGCTCGAGAGGACAGCAGTAAGTCACAGGGCGCCTCCACAGAGACAGTGATCTAACATCACACTCGCATTCACATCTACGGGCAGTGTAGAGTCAGTTAGCCAGTTAACCTTCATGCATTTGGATTGTGGGAGGAAGCCGGAGTACCTGAAGAAAAAACCACACAGGCACAGGGAGAATATGCAGTCTCCACACAGAAGGGGCCCGGGTTCAAACCCAGGACACTGTTTCTGTGAGGCCACTCTAATTTTCTAATGTCCCAATATCACAAAGATAACTACTCTCTATCCTTGATCTTTGATCCACTCTCTATCATTTGATCCTTGACTCGTCCAACAAATGTTTAACAAGAAAAAAAAGGAGGAAACCTCAGGAAGAGCAACAGATGAGGGATACATGTTCTGGGACACACAGCAATAAATGTGTACAGAACAGACCAACATAGCGGAAATTACAGTATGGATAGATAGATTGTGGACATCATGTAAGGGATGATAGGCAACGTCCAGGTGCTGCCTAACAGATCAGCAGACCTCATGAACACAGCCACCACTCCACTGAGGACACAGAAAACACAGAAGAGGCAAAACATTGTATTCACAGACAGAAAAACAAACAACACACACACACACACACACACACACAGACAATAGGAGAATCTCCTGGAGGATGTAGTAGTAAGTAGCAGTAATGATGTTGTAAGCAGTTTACTGAAAGTTAAGGCAAAGAGGGGAATTGTTAGTTTGTATTTAAAGGTCTCAGAGGAGTCAGACTGTGTGATATCAGCATTATTCCAAAAAAAGGTGCCACGATAGGAAAATGGCCCGCAGCCAGCTGACTTCATGTTAATTCTGGGGACAGACGTGGGCCCTGTATTCTTAGGGACTGTTATCAAGCTTTATGCAAAAAGACGGTGAATTGGTCTGAATTAAATAATCTATGTGAAGAGAATAAAGGAGAATTGTCAGAAAGAGAAGAGACCTAGTTTTAGCTGCATTACGTAGGTGAAAAAAAGGCAGTTTTGGGGATTTATGTGCTGATTAAAAGAGAGGGTAGGATGAAATGTAGCGCTAAGACTCTTGGCTGTCAAACTCTGAGATATCACACGGTTGTCGAGAGTTGCTGTTGCTTGATCAAACTTGGGTGTGCATCAAGAAGGGCCAGTAACCAGCGTCTCAGTTCGGGAGCGTGGCATCCATTTTTTCACAGCAGACAAGAAGGCCATGTTTCATATTAACCAGTCAAATCCAGACTGTGCTGAAGAGTTGAATCATTTATCAGTAAGGCTTTAGCAGACCTTGACCTGATATGTATAAAGACTAATTTGAGAGGAAGGGCTCAGCAATGGGCCAATTTTGTACGGCTATCAGTAGACGAAAAGATACCTTAAATTGTTAGATTTTGGTGGCCTGATTTGTGGTACACCAAAATCTGTGCCCTGATTAAATGTAAATTAATCCTTTGAATCACCTTGAAGAACCTTAAATGTTGGGCTGCATAGTGTACATTTGAGGTAATACTGCTCCAGTGTTGTGTAGATATTCAGGTTGGAAGTGTAAACCAGAACTGGCTACGACTGCCAAACAAAACTGCATCAGCCATGTTGTAGAAAATGCGTCATGTCACGGTATATTTGCTGCCCTATATCCCAAAATAACTTCAGTATACGTACATGTTTTTAAGGTTTTCTTTCAGATGCTGTAATTTCTGTCTCTCAAAGCTTAAGCAAATGACTTAAAAATTCTCATTTCATTTTCACACTGATAAATTAGTGTTTAATTGACTTTCCTTACATGGTGTTAATCTATGATTCATTACTCAGCACGCTTTCAAAATCGGACTTTTTCATTAATGTCTGTTGTGTAAGCTGCACCAGGGACATGCCAGTGCTGTTATTCCCTGGCGGCTGATAGAGGGTTGATAAAAGTCAGATTATGTGATGCCAATTTAATTAGCCTCCTGCTCCCGCTCCAGTAATGTGTCAAAGTTATGTCAGCCTGTAAGTGAATAATAGCAGAGCACCAGTTTCATCCACAGGTGCGACACTGCTTTGTCTGACAGTTAATAAGCAGCAAAGTGGCATTTTAATAGGAAACTAAATTAGAGGATTTCATAATATTAGATATTATATTAATATATTAAACATTTTTGGATTGCCTGCCATAGAGGTGACTATGAAAAAAAGACTCCCACCCATATCACTTTTGAAGTAGTAATCCAAACCTTTATTTTCAGCTGCTTACTCAGTTATTTCACAAATAATTCACAAAATTGTCCTGTTTTAGACAAACAAATATTCATCATTAATTGTACTTTAAAAAATGCTGTGTGATTGTATTGATCGGTGATTAATCATACATATCATTAGTTCTGCTCAGTAATAATGTGCTTACTGCTTGGCCTCACAGGGAAATGACTATATAACACTGCTCGACATTCTGCAAATCTTTAGCCATATGTCAGCACTGAGAAATGTAGATTTGTGCCAGAACTCGTGGAAACATTCTGAAAAAATGTTTTCTTTTCTACAAGAACAAACTTTTCAGCAGGGCAGGCTCAGAGATCACACATTATGGGATGTGACTGACGGTCTGAGGATGCGGAGGTGGTGCAGTCTCTCCATCAGATGGCTGGCTGCAGTCTGAATTTAATTGGCAGTTTTCACCCTGTATCATCTGCAGAATCCACCTTAATTTGGTGCACTTGATGTTAATCACATATACTGTATGTCACTCTGTTAATCTCTCTTAATTTCTGACAAATTCTGTGGAGGATTCAGTGCAGCAATCCAGCAGCTCAAAGTTGTTGCGATGAGAAGATTCAAGTGTGCTTATTATTCACAGTACCACGGATACAATTTTTATTCCAACTTTGAGATGTTTCTGAGTCTTTTATCTCGGAAGAATAAACTTAGGTTTCACTACAAAATATCCTTTATTTTATGAGTGATCAAAGGACAGCAGTGTTAGATGTCAGATCCATTGAAACTGACAGGCAAACATATTTATAGAATCAGACGAACTCAGAAAGGCTGTTCTGCAGTGATGTACTAATGTCTCCTGGGAAGACGGTCGTTGATTCAGGCACGTTCAGGTTTGCTTTGCTTCACTCGCAACAGTTTGGTAATGATTAAGATTTTGAGCAGCTGTAAGCCGTACAGAGTGTTTTGTATCCTGAAAGCGCCCTGAATATAAAAAGCCATTTGGAGAACAGCAGTGTCTTTTTCTTTTTTTTTTTCTTTTTTTTTTTTTTTTTACCACTTTCTTCCAGTCACCAGCAGAGTCTGTCAGACAGCTTTTCAAGCTTGCTTCATGTCAGCAGAGAGATCTCCTTCTGTTGCCAAAGACCGCTCCCTGCTGTGCCACTCTTACTCTTGTATTTTAAAGCGGTTGTTCCAAATAATGAAATAAGTCCAATAAGTGCACCAGTGATGTTCAGTATTAAGCATGAGGTAATGTAGTAAATAAAATATAGTTTGCCTTTCCCAAGATGTAAGTTAAACTGTTGTAACAATTAAGTTAATATAATATTTGTGGTCTACATGAGCGTTAGCAGCAATATGTAATTTGAGAGCAGATGGCCAGACAGTTATATTCCAGTTTGAGCTCATTTGTAAGTATCCCCGCAAAGCTTGATGGGCATATTATACATACAATTTACTCATGAATTCATGTATTTATTTCTCAAATGCAAAACATGAAGAGAGTCAGGGGACCCTTCATTAAATTTGCAGACCTTATTCTTTGTGAAGACTGATGATAACAATGTGGTTATTATCATGGTGTTTTCTTCCACATGCTTTTAGTGCTCAATGGATACTGGATTGTTGGGGTTAATTATGTTATCCTTAGATCTGGTTGTGAAGGAATTGTGAGCAAGATGTCCTGAGTGCAGCATTTTATGGCTGAAAATAAACTCTTGTGGACAAAGTATGTATTAACCAATTTACTTTGTAATGACCAGTTCTGAAATTTGTTGCTACTCATCAGCCAATAAAACAATACATCTACGATGAGCTGAAATAGGGCCAAATATCAGTGTTGCCAATAAAGAGATCAGACTACTTCACATATTATCATTATTTAATGACAGATTTCACCATCACAGAGTTGTGTTGCAAATCAAGTTGTGTCTCTTTTTATTTCTCCACCACAGAAACACAGTTTGAATTCTTCAATCTACACAAGATGCCACAACAATTGGAACAAAACACTTTTAGTCGGACACTTGCAAGTAAAAACTAAAGAGAGCAAAGAGAGTTGTGACAATGGCTTTTTGATTGCCAATAATAATGGTAATAAAAGTACAGCAAATCCAGAGCCCAGTAGGCAGAAAGCTCGACCCAGTCAAGATCTGTTTGTGAGCGTGTGTGTATGTTTCTGTGTGTGGGTGGTTTTGCAAAACAGTCATGCTTATTGATCTGTTTGCTGACAGATTCAGTTCAGAGGGGAGAAAATGCAGGGATGGAGAAAACTGAGCTTTTGGGCTTTAAGGAAAACAAAATTGTACACTGGCATGACCGCTGTGTGGGTTTCTGTGTCCACAGGGGAGCTGACACAGTGCTTTATACTGCAGAGCTGCGAGAGTGATTGACCCTCTCAACACCTCTCCATTAGGTGGTGTATAACCTCAGTTCATATTATTCTGAAAGTTAATCAATCATCACACTGCAAACTGGAAACGTAGAAATGTTTTTACTCAGCTTGAGCCCAAACATTTTGACATATTGTTGGAGTGCAGAATAATAAAACCATCATTATATTACATTCTGACTAGATCAGTAAAACATTATATTTACCATTTATCATTTTAATGGTATTTATTTCCAGAGTTCCAAATACTGCAGTGTTCAAGTGAAGTAAAAAGTGTTCTAACGACTGCTAAATACTCTCTAAGAGGAATTTTTAGTAGAGATAATACTCATCTCTTTTTCCTCCCTGCAGGGTGCTACGATAAGACAGCCATGCCGCCACCAGCTGACATCGTGAAGGTGGCCATTGAATGGCCTGGTGCTAATGCTCAGCTTATAGAGATGGACCAGGTCGGTGTTAGATAGCTAATTACATCAAATAACGGCTAAACCTTTAGAGAATAATTTGATTGCTGGAAGTGCAGCTTTCACTTAGCTTAGGTTTAATTTGCTTTGAATATGGAAGGAATGAATAATGCAGAGATGTGTTTTAGTCATGCAGAATACAGGGGAGTACCTTAATGGTTGTTATAAGAAATAACCCTTCATGAGGGTCATGAGCTGCCATTGCTGACAGATTAGAAAAACAGTGTGAGTAATGTTTCATTGCAGCCCTTTGATATTGTACAATTGCAATGTGTTTTTTTTTGTTTGTTTGCAGAAAAGACCTCTGTCTTCAATTATACGGGAAGTATGTGATGGGTAAGTACGTTTGAATATTTTCCTGATGACTTTTGTTGTCTCTGACTTTATATTAACTTGATTAAATAATTGGCAAAATTGCAATGTGTTATCGTCTTTGGTCAGAGCGAATTTGGTCATTGGTTTGGTTTGGATGGATAGATGAATGCAGTCACATATTAGCATTTCATTATCACATGCAAAGATTTCTTGGTTATTTACAAATTGTAAAACTCCACTAATTAGTTCTGCGCAGCGTCTATAGACAAACAAGACCCCAGCTGAGATGAACGATGTTTTGTATGTTGGAGTTTGGAGAATCAATGTTTCGCCTCTGGCTTCACAGTTAATGACGTGCAACATTGGAGGTGATCCGTCGACTCCATCTGTCGCTGAAACAGACTCTCTGCTCCGCTCCCTGAAAAAGCTCTTTCTCTATGTTGTAAATCTGCAAAGATGTTTTTTCATTATTCTAACCCAGAGGCGCTCAAGTGACACTCAGAGAACTGGAGTGAGTTATTTTTATGAACCTGGTCTATATTCAATAACAAGGTGGCTGTGGCTGTGCTACCTGCTGGCTCGGAGAAAACAACAGCATGTCCCACTTCTACACGTTTTAATTCTGACTCAGAGCAGAACAAGTGTTCTTAAGTGTGTTTCTCATTCATTTGGGCTTATTTTCTACTTTTACTATCACTCTAAAATTTATGTGATACCTGTTATCACCCTTTATGTCAAGTGTGTGTGAGTGTGTGTTGTAATAAAAGGTTTGGGTAAAATGAAATCAGAGAATGGCAGCTGAGACCTAGTCCTGTCACATGTGGCTCACTTGTGCAGACACCAGTTTTATCGCAGCACTCCAGTGGCTTCACGCACACAGATCAGATGTGACTGTTGATACCTTACATAACCACTCTCACATTGTTAAAGTTTGTCCTTTTATCTCTTGTCATTTCTTGTGTTTTAACCTGTAATTTTAAGCTTCCCTGCTGGCTTTGTGTTTTTTTTTTACCTGCTCTGTTGTCTTGTATTTTAGGGATGAATATTACAGATCTCACCAATCCACCTCGTGGCTGTATCTACCCACTGCCTCCCTTTTCCACTTGAAACTGCGAATTCTTTGCACTTTACTGTTAACACCCACTGAAGATTTCTCCTCCACAATCTCTGAGTTTTGCCACTCGTGTAAATATGACTGCTAGAGGAAGCAATCTGACTTTCAGCAACATTGTGTTAGACTATGCTGCATTAAAATCATTCAGCAAGTTCACATTATGTCCACTGCTTCTTTAGTAGATGTCACATATTTTGATCTCTAAACAGAGTTTTTCTCTTTGTTCTGATTCTCAGCTGGTCTTTGTCAGGCTCAGAGCAGTTTGCTCTGCGTTATGCTGATGGCCCTCAGCTATATATCACAGAGCAGGTGAGCTTCACTATTTCTTTCCTGAGCTTGTGTTCATGGCACTGTAAATGAGTTTTTACTCTAAGAAAACATTTGTGTATTGTCTTTTAGAGCCGCGGTGAAATCAAGAATGGGACCATTCTTCGATTAGCCATTTCACCCGTGAGTCAGCTCATTTTATTCCTGTTCAGCTGTGTATTTATTTGGAGATACAATGAGCTATTGTATCATGAATATGGGGGATGTATTTTACCCCCTTGCCCAGTTATCTAATTCTTATTTTGTAGTGACTTGAAAAGAAACACTTTAACATCACCAAGCTCTCCTTCTGTGGATGACCATGTCTCAAACTTTTTGTGTCTTGTACGACACGCTTGTCTGAGCTCGATAACCCGGCTGTCAGCTCATCGTGGTGGGACAGCACTGCTTTTAAAAAAGATGAAAGGAGTTGATCTGCCATGGTTAATACCGGCCTCTAACACACTCAGTAATAATGTATGATAATATATTCCTCCTAATCCCACCCTGCCTCCAAGTGCACTGTTGGTGCACTCACGCCTCCAACACCAAAACACCAAAAGTGCTGCTGTACACATGCACCGAGCACTTGGCTGTTCTTTAAGGAATAATTTAGATTCATTACTACTTGTAAAAATAACAATGTTCTCACAAAGTGTACCGTTCAGATCTGTGAACACGAGCAGTCAGATGATCACAGAGGTTTTAAACAGTTAGCCAGACTTTTTAGAAGAAAACATGAAGATGAAATGATCGTATAGGGTTATAGCATGTAAACACTGTAGTTGTTTAACACAGAAAACCTTCAGTGTTTGCATATGTGAAACCAGCAGAAAGTACAAATACAACAACAAACCTTTCCTAATTACTTTTACATGGGTCATATGATCATAATTCAGTGAACGGGTGGTTGAGGTAAACTCATCATGAAAGCGATGTTGTTTGTGGCTGACAGGCTCGTGCTGCTCGTCAGCTCCTGGAGAGGATCCAATCCCATGGTATCGATGCTCGCCTGGAGGCTCTGAAAGAGCTCGCTAAGCTGTCAGCAGACCCGACCTTTGCCACGGAGTTCATCAATATGGAGGGCATCGGGACACTGGCACGTCTGGTTGAGAGTGGCACCCAGTGAGCACAAATTTAGTTCTTGACAGCAATGATGTTTTGCACATTGATGATGTCGTAAAGTATAATCCTGATAAACTATCCTGTAATTAGGAACCGGGAATGTTTAAAGCTATGTTACTGAGGCAAAGATTAAATCTGATTGTACTTTCTTTTTATTTATATATATATATATATATATATATATATATATATATATATATATATATATATATATATATATATAATGTACGATCATTACATGTAAAGTTGGACCATGTCAGATAATTTAAAAAAAAAAAGCCTGTACTAACTGTACTAACTGCTCTTTGCCTCATTCAGCTTTGGTGAAATGCTGGCCTTCACTCTCACGGCCTTCTTGGAGCTCATGGATCATGGCATTGTTTCCTGGGACCTTATCTCCCTCTCCTTCATCAAACAGGTACATCCTTCAGTGGAGGAACAATTCATCCGACACGTTTTAGCTTCATGGGCAGCCCAATGGACACATCAAAATGTCGAGATCTGTCTTTTTATTCCTTTTAATTAATACCATTTTATTTAATTACTTTTCCGTCCTTTCTTCCGACATGCCGGAAATGAGTGGGTGCTGTTGCTAAGCAACTCCTGGCATTTTGTGAAGCTCCTTCAGTGTGTATGTGACTAGTTTTCTTGTGAAAACTTTATTGTGGCCTTGACACTCTCAGGGGAGACTTTTGGGACTCATGGCTGAGTTTTCTTTTATAGATAGATTTGTTTAAGAGGATAGAGAACTTTGGGTGATTTAAATATTTTAACCATAAAAAGCTCTTGTTAAGTTCACACAGAAACGTTCAAGTCCATAACTGACTGACTTGGAGACTCACAGGTGACATATTAAAGATTCAGAGTCATCTGCGTATTGCTTGGCCTTTTCCTCTGTCCTCACTCAGATTGCAGGTTACGTGAACCAGCCGATGGTGGACGTATCCATCCTGCAGCGCTCTCTCGCCATCCTTGAGAGCATGGTCCTCAACAGCCACAGCCTCTACCATCGAGTGGCGCAAGAGATCACCGTGGGACAGCTCATCGGGCACCTGCAAGTGTGAGCACACACACACGCACAGGGGCTTCACGCACTCTGATATGGGGGGGCAGAGGAGAGAATGTAGCACTGTGGGGTAAAATATATATGTATATTAGAAATTTGCTGCAATGTTTCCTGGCAATATTTAATGGGTGAGTTTAGGATTCTTAAATGACCCTAATGAAGCACCAATATTGGTGTTATTCTGTATTTTTATTATTGTCAACAAATCCCATGAAAAAACAAAACCAACAATGTGTTAGTCTGTCTCTCAGGATTTAACTACTTGTCTCATCTGTTTGTGGCTCTCAGCCCACTGCTTCCTATTGAAGATCTAAACCCTAAAATCAACTCACATGTACCTAATTTCCTAAACAGCTGTACACTGTAAGTTGTTAGCAAACAGACATGAATCATGCACTTGGCAGGGACTACTGTCAGCGTCAGAATAATACACATATGGTACTTCAGCATTTACAGCAGCAGGACACTGACTATGGGTCTGCTAAATATAAGAAAGTTCTTGTGTTAAGTGTAATGATGGCATGTCACAGAGCAACAGTGTGGCTCTTAGATGAGTTTTTAATTTCTGCACAACATTTAAGCGAGAAAGGAATACGCTATGTCAGATTTTATACTAGGTTTAGGCTATACTTGATAGTAGGATAATTTCGTTGTTGGTTTTGATCTTTTTATGGTAATAAAAAATATTGCTAATGTTCTTGCTAGTGGATCCTGCACCCATCCCAAGTATTAGTAGTGATAGCTGTAAAGGTAAGATGAATGTTATGTGGCATAGTTGTCAGCCTGTAGGTCCAACTCCGTGGGGAGATGTGTGGAGCACGATGCTTCTAACTGGTTGTTACGCTGCTCGATATTCCTTCAGGTCAAACCAGGAGATCCAAACCTACGCCATCGCCCTCATCAACGCTCTTTTCCTGAAGGCCCCAGAGGACAGACGGCAGGTCAGTGCCCAGCGCCCACAGCACAGTTTGCAGTATTAGAGAGAAGGATTGAATACATAGAATAGACAGAAGTGACTAGAATACTAATAATGTTCCATCCTCACATTACAGTCTAAAAAAAGCCACCCATACATAATAGACTGACATTTATTCATAACAGCCGTATGTTGTTTGGTGTCAGAGAGCTGCAGATATTGCCTCACCCCGGGTGCTAATGTTTGCAGCACTAGGTTAGTAACTAAAGCTAATCCCATGAATAGACGTCTGTCTGCCAGCTGTCATGTTTTGGATTCTGTCTTGACAGTCTTCGCCATAATGACACACTCACTCAAAATTGTGCTCGCTTTCCTTTGAAGTTTGCACATTTGTTTTGCTGCAGTTATTCCCAGACTGCGAGGTAGATGAGCTGCAACTGAAGGATAACTTGATAATTAAGGATTTATTTGGAGGCTAAATTCAGTGAGGAGTGCTTATTTCTATTAATCTTTAGGAATATTGGACTCGATGCCAGCCATTGGCTGAGATGATGGAGTACCTTTCACTTTGACTGAACAGAATCAGATAGAAATGTCCGAAACGGACACACTCTGATGCTGAAACATCTTTGTAGCTCAGCCAAATGTACAAAAACTAAAGGAGCGAGTGCGTCTTTGGATGTCTGTCCAGTATGTTACTCATCTCGTCTGTCGTAACGTCTCATTTTGCTCCGCTCACCCAGCAGTGATAACATCAGTCCCTGCTCACATAGTGCCTAAGCACAGTTCAGTGTTACATCCTGTTTCATACACTGATGAGTCTCTGAGTTGAACTTTGATTTCTCAGTTAATGCCAGAAGCTGAACAATGTGTTCCTTCTATATTTTCAGGTTTTAAACATGAAAAACTTAAAAGCCTGGTGTCATTGATAAGCTGTTCTCTACGAGACCTAGAGAACAATATCTCAGGATGAAAATACAGAGAATGAACACTGGACAGTAAAAACTGACTAATTATATCACACAGCATAGTTGACTTTTATTTAAATTAATCAGACAAAACAATAAAAACATGTAATTTGTTGCATAATTGAAATGTAATTTAAATACTGTACATTTATAGCTAACTTGAAAGATTTATTTTCATTTTCCAGCAACTAAATGAACAATCTGCATCTGCATTTATCTATGTCAAAGTCTGGTGTCTGCATACCAGATGTATGAGTATCTAACAACAAAATGCAACACTTTGAGGGGCTGAGGAAAAGGATGTGCAGGAAAAGGAGGACAGGGATCTGTCTAAAAGGAAAAACAGAGATGACAAATGCCATCAACTAGCTACTCATGTTGGACCTTAATATGAAATAAAAAATAAATCTTAATAAATGAATAATTAGTCCGAACCCTTTGATCAGACGATTTTGTTGATTTCTCACTTTAATCTCGCCAAATGTTGTCAAGGCAGTAACATGTTGTCACAGATGTCTCAGAAAACACACCTTTAACTGCCTCACTGCAAATCACCACTATGTATTGAATTTAGGACAAACTGATCCTGAAACATGAGTGAAATGTTTATATTTGTTCCAAATGCAAAGTTTCTCAAGTGCTCCAGAAAAAAGTCCTCACTCAGTTTTAAAAGTACTGAAGCAAAAAGAGAGTGGGCATGAAGGCGCAGGGTTAGATGACACTCAGAGGAGGAGATGGAGGAGTGTTAGCTTTCATTTTATTGTGGGTTGTTACATTTCCCTTTTTTTTTGGTCCATGTGATGTATGTTCAGACAGTTGTCCTTGAACATGCATTCATCCTCAGTGCTGTTGTTGACCACTTGAGGGCGAACTGAGTCAGTTCATTTGAGATAAATACAGCAGTGGAGCACACGGTGTCCTATACTGTTGAACTGATTATTAACAGAACTAAACACCACTTCACTGATTATTAAGTACATTACATTGCAGATGGATAAATTTATGGATATTTTTCTACACACTAGTGCTACTTTTACAGTTTTCAAAGGAGTGACTTGCCGAAAATAATCCTGTAGAACAACAGGACAATGCTTAATATCTAAAGTTTTAGTGTCTTTTGCATTATTGGAAGGGAGCTTTACAAATCAAAGCTGCGTGATAAACATCTCTGCTGAGGGAGCTACTGAGGCTTCACAGTCATTTTCATGCCTCACCTCTACTTCTATGGGTTGATGAAATTTAACAACTCTTTCAGAAACAGTCGGATAAACCAATAAATGCATGGTCGTCTGATGCTGCATGCAGGGCACGTAAGGCTTCCAAAAAGCTGTGTGTCGTGACTACTTAATGGTCTTATTTGACAGGATGTGGTTTCATGTTCTTATTCCGTTGCATGCTGTGCCGGTGATGTATCCCTGTATCTCATTGTCTGTGTGTGCGCTCTTTGTTTCCATCACTGTTACACCCACGTCCCTCCTCCCTCCCCTCAACCTGTAGGAGGAGTATACTAACCCGTTGGAGCAGCACCTCACTGTGAGTACACATCCCTGAGCACCTCATGCCATCCTCTCCACCCCACAGCCTCACTCCTCCTTCACTCTCCTGCTCTCTCTGTGTCATGGAAAGCCACTGCATAATCCACACAAATTAAGATAGAACCATGGCTCGCTGCAGCAGACAGACTTCGTTTACAGGCTGAAGTTAGACCATGTTGTCATGTTTTACAGAAGGTGTGAAAGCACGTGCAGTTAGTCATCTAAACCAATGCTGGCAATGTAGCTTCAGAGTGTTGTTGCATTTCAGAATTAGTCTAAACTCCACATTTATTGTAGGTCGAAGTTTCTTAAATGCGCTATGTGGTAAAGCACCTTCCCTCATCTCACTTTCTTGTTGAATTGATGTTATGTCTTTATTTTTGCCTCAGGAAATGGCAAGCACTTTGGCTCAGAAGCACCTGCGATCCATCATCCTCAATGTGAGTATCAAGGCTGAAATGCTGAAAACAAAATATGTCTGGTGATTTCAGAAAGTGGGAAGTTGTAGTTGCTTGGAGAGCTGTGACACCGAACCAGCAAATGTGATATGGCATGAAGTCCGTGAAGTGGAACAAAATCTGCTCTGAAAATGATTCCTTTTGGCACCGACTCTTCTGGAGGTACCCGACTGAACTGGCTGTGAATGTCAGCAAAGAAGCCGCTGCACTCTCCAAACATCCTGAAGCAGCTCCAGCGTCGTCTGCTCTGTTAATGAGACTTGCTTACCTCTCGGACTCTCACAGCATGTTTTATGATGCCACATAATTTCCTTAGTCATTTTATTTTCATCAACATGCATGGAGTGGAATTAGTTCATTAAAACAATTAGCATTGTTAGCTCCCTGTTTGTGTCTTAAGGGATCTTTAGTTTCTCTTTTGTCAAGCAGAACTGAATTCATTCAGCGCTTTTCTTGGTACACAAACTGTATCCAAAATACATACGTTGCACTTAACTTAGTGCTCTTCTTTTCCAGCACGTTATCAGAGGAAATAGACCAATCAAAGCAGAAATGGCGCATCAGCTTTATGTGCTGCAGGTACTGACCTTCAACCTTTTGGAAGAACGAATGATGACCAAAATGGATCCTAATGACCAGGTACAAATTAATCAGTGAATATTCTGTTGTATATTATATTATGTTATTCTGGCTTGTGTTTTTCCATAATGGCATGTAATCTGTTTGAATAATAATAGTAATATTCTCCCACATTACTAAGAAAGATACAAGAAGTGGCTTTGAAATGTAAATGAATATAGAAAATCATCATGGTATGTTCAAATAAACAAGTTCATAATTTGGACTCTAGAAAATAAAACAAAGAACAAAACAATACTGCTTGTTTTCAGTGTTTGTTTACAGTGTAGAATCTGCACAAAGTGAACTTACACAACATAAAAGTGTACAAGTAGGAACATAATCTAATTTCACATAATCATCTTCTGCAATCTGCTGAGCAGTGAGCCATCCGACTTTTTTTCCTTAATTATTTTGCTGCTTTAATTAAAAAAAATGTCACAATTCAGTCATCATATGCTGATAGCCTTTTGGCTTTCTGTTCAGGCTCAGAGAGACATCATCTTTGAGCTGCGTAGGATTGCATTTGATGGAGAGAACGACCCCACTGGTACAGAGAAGAGAAAGGCCATGTACACCAAGGACTATAAGATGCTGGGCTTCACTGTGAGTCTCCACCACAGATCTCACTTTCCTCTTGTTAAACCAGCTCTTTATAAATAGATTTAAATAGAAACAGTAAATTAATAACTGTGTGCTTGTGTGATTTCTCTTTCAAATGCAGAACCACGTGAACCCGGCCATGGATTTCACCCAGACTCCCCCGGGGATGCTGGCTTTGGACAACATGCTGTACCTGGCCAAGGTTCACCAGGATACGTATATTAGGGTTAGTTTTTGCCTCAGGCTTGACTTGGCTCATCTCACAGAGGTGGAAACGGGGCGTTAGCCACACCTAACATGTCCTCTCACTCATGACAGATTGTCCTGGAGAACAGCAGCCGCGAGGACAAGCACGAATGTCCCTTCGGCCGGTGTGCCATCGAGCTCACTCGGATGTTGTGCGAGATTCTCCAGGTTGGAGAGTTGCGTAAGTAGAGAAGTGTAGCTGTTGTGCTTTTTAGAAATCCACAATCTTAAAATGTCTTAAAAGGTCTTTTAATTGTGGTATGACTCTCATTACCCCAGTCAGGAAAATGCCTCTCATGCTAATTTTCTATTTTTTTTTTTTATAGCCAATGAGGGCTGCAACGACTACCACCCCATGTTCTTCACTCATGACCGAGCATGGGAGGAGTTCTTCTGTGTCTGCATCCAGCTGCTAAATAAAACCTGGAAGGAGATGAGGGCCACAGCTGAGGACTTTAATAAGGTCAGATATTAAAACGCTCTCACAGTTGTCTTTAACATATACATATACACTGTGTATATACATGTTTACAGTTCCTGCTTTGACTGAGATTTTATTGTTTACTTGCCTCTTAACATCTGAGTTAAGTATTAGATATTCAGAGAACTGAATTTGTTAGATGGTAAAATTCTCTCTTCTCTGAAGTAGTTTGGATCTTCTGCATCTAACACTGCCCACAACTTTTGGAAATTCAAAAAGAGGTGAAAATATGATTAATTTGTTGAGGCACAGGAAGCACCCAAATGAAAGTGCTGATAGCATGAATGAACTGCATAACTGTGAATCATATTCAGATTTATTGCTGCGAACAATGCTGCCTTAAAAACTTTAATTAAAATGTGAAAGCACTGAAATGAAATGACTCGACAGTTATTGGATGGATTGTCATGAAATGTGGTTCATGTCCATCTCAGTCTGAATTGTATTGTACTTATTTTAGCACCACCGGCACCTCAGAATACAGATATACTACACTATATTTGAGTTATTATTAAAATAAACCATTGCTTTTTATTGGAACTAATGGAAACAAACCTGTATACAAATATGAGAGAACAGGCACTGCGAGTCTAGTCATTCATTTAGTGTGGAAAGTTAATACTTAAAGAGGAGATTGAAGATGAAACATTTAACTTGTCAGTTAGTTTAAATGAAAATCCGTTTGCGTGGGTTGTTTACAGTGTTTGACCCTTACTACCCACCACCCACCATCCTTCCACACCAGGTTTGTACAATTGTGAGTAGCATCAGTCCTCACGTTGAAACACATCTAAAAACTACTGCAGCTGGTGTCTTCTGCTGCTGTGTGTAACTGAAACAGACAGCTGAAAGGTTTACTTTTTATTAAATAATACATGACAGTTATATTCCTAATGCTGTCCATTTCAGTTTACAGTACTTTGTCCAGATGATCAAATTCAGAACAATTACTTCTTATATGGCTTTAGTGAAATGAAGGAATCTATTGTTTATTTATTGTGTAACAGTTAGAGGCCAGGAGGGCCTCATTTAAACCACAACAGGTGGTACGGGAACAGGAACTCCACTGTGCGCGACACAGAGACTAGAGGAGAACTGTGTGTCCCCCCCCCCCCCCAATATAATGGTAATGGTAGGGCAAACACTGACATTTATAATCACGCATGTCGCGAGCCACAAAATAAGCACAAAAGATGTCTGTCAGCAGAATGAGTTTCTGAATGCAAAAATAATGGTTCTCTGAACTGCAACAATGATTCACGACTCACTAAAAAAATCCAGTGTGATTGTGACAACATCTCTGCCAACCATACATGAGTTTATATTCCACCTTTCCTCACTCATTCCGTGTGTCAAACCCTGATCAGGTGATGCAGGTTGTCCGGGAGCAGATCACCAGGGCTCTGGCGATGAAGCCGTCGTCTTTAGATCAGCTGAAGAACAAACTGCGAGGCCTCAACTATTCAGAGATTCTGCGTCTACGGCAGTCGGAGAGAATGAGCCAGGATGACTTCCAGTCTCCACCCATCATGTCAGTCTGTATATAAATACCTCTAATTTTATTCTCATAGTCTTTCCTATACATTGTAGAATATTTCCTCACTTAGCGACAAGGATTTCAGCCTTTTACTCTTTTCTTAGAAACACATTACACTTGAATCCAAACCCTACTCTGTCCCTATAATAGGAAATAGTACAGTGCAGTATTATACACATTTTTGTGCACATGTATTTGTCCCCTTTGCTCATGCTGTGTTTGTGCTGCAGTGAGCTGCGGGAGAGAATTCAGCCTGAGATCTTGGAGCTCATCAAGCAACAGCGACTCAACCGGCTGTGCGAGGGAGGGAGCTGTTTCCGTAAACTGGGGAACCGGCGAAGGCAAGGTACATGCAGTATCACTACTTTCTACTGCTGATGGGGTACTTGTGCTGTTGATTATGAGCTAACCATTGTGTTCCCCACCTTTTGTAGAGAAGTTTTGGTTCTGCAGACTCTCACTGAATCACAAAGTGCTGCACTATGGGGACCTCGATGAGTCACCTCAGGGTGAAGTGCCTTTTGAGCTACTCAGTGACAAGAGTAAGATACTGTGAAACCTTTATTTGTCTAAGTGGTTCCACCTCTCAGCTTATACATGTTTCATAACGCACATGATGACACAGTCAATTGCAGACTGCAGTAGGCTGACCCTCTCTAATTATGAAGTTGTTTCTTTTTTATTTATCATAGTCCCCATCTCTGATATTAAGTCTGTGGTGACCGGGAAGGACTGCCCTCATATGAAAGAAAAAAGTGCTCTGAAACAAAACAAGGTAATAAGATTTTCATTTGCTTTTATTGCCATTCTAGTCATATAGCTGTCCTATCGTTCTTTGTAGGAACAGTGCGTTGTTTGTCCCATTTGCTTCTCTCAGGAGGTGCTGGAGTTAGCCTTCTCTGTCCTCTATGATCCTGATGAGACTCTCAATTTTGTTGCGCCCAACAAGTATGAGGTAAGCTCAGCCACAGTGAGGCTTAAAGCTGCACTATTCAATATATTATAAGGACAGTGGGGTCAAATATGTGCAATTGGAAAGGTGTCTCTTGTAGTCACAAGCTCACAGAGAAATATCACCCAACTCTGCAATTTCCCTCAACTACTAAGGATAATTGTAATGTCTTTAGGCTCATTGTTTTGTTTTTTTTGCCCAGAACTCCACTTTTTTGGTTCAATGCAGGCACCTGTTTTCACTTAAAAAGATCTAAAAAACTAAAAGTACACTATCCTAAACAAAAACAAAACAGCAGGCCGACACCGTTGGCAGCTAGCTAACTTAGAGATTTAGCAACTATGGAGTGAGATAAGCATGAATTTGGACATCCTTATCAACTAGGTAACCTAAAACTTATTTGGTATTACCCCTTACATAGCTTAACTTAGCTGCTGTGACATTTTTGACCCACAGTTCTCAGCCTTCATGTGTGTTTCCTCTGTGTGTGTGTGTGTGTGTGATGCTTTCTGATGCTGCAGTTCTGAGCAGTACTGTATCTGGACTGACGGGCTGTGTGCGCTGCTGGGCAGAGAGATGGGCAGTGACCTGACGCGCAGTGACCTGGATACCCTCATCAGCATGGAGATGAAGCTCCGCCTCCTCGACCTTGAGAACATCACGATCCCTGAAGCCCCGCCCCCCGTGCCGAAGGAGCCTAGCTCATATAACTTCACCTACAACTACAGCTGAGATGTGTGTGTGCGTGTGTGTGTTTGCAGTGCATGTGTGTGTGTTTGTCAAGGACGAATATTCTCGATCTTTTGATGAATTTAGCTGCAGATGTGAGCACCGGAAAAAGGTTACTTTGATTTTTTTTATTTATATTTCTGAACCCTGGAGACATCTCCGCATCTGCTGGGATGCTGTACGATTCGTCAAAACAGGAGAGATGTGTTCATAGCTTCACAGGGAGTTCAGAGGTCAGGGTCCACTACAGAGCAGTTCTCCTGGAGCTGGTAGAGATTCGGTGAGTGAATCTCATTTATCAGTGCAGTCTCTAGGCAACGTCATGACTTGTATTCCCCATTCTTTGTTATTTAAAGGTATAAACCTGCCTAAAAAGTTAAGGATGACTGTGCTGGCTGGTGAATATGGATGACCAGCTGCACACGTCTGCTAATTAGTCTTCATTCCGGCATATTTTGAACAAATTGTGGCTTAATTGGCCAATCAAGCCTGTGGTTTCCATGGCAACTGAAGACGAAGCGGCTGTCTTTCCATTTTTCAGTTTTGAGTTCATTTCTGTCTGTCCCTCCACATGACGGACGTACAGTGAAACGTCATCCAGAGAAGAGAAAGTGGGCTGAGAGCTCAAGGTCACTCAGCAGAAAAGTGCAGTTCAGGAAAAAAAAAAATTGTTCTGAAGTTCAGCAATGAAGAGATCATTTAAAAAAATCTACCCACGTAAAGCAGATAGGTGAAAGGATAATATGCGCTTCTCATCATCTGTTCATCTGCTTTTATCATATTTGTCATACTGGAACACAAAAGCAGAGCGCTGCGACCGACAATTATTTTCACAATCGATTTATTTTCACTATTGCTGATTATTTTCCTTAAGAGTCGATCTTTTGATTCATGAAATAACAGAAAACAGAGAAAAGTGCCCGTCACAATTTAACATCAATTTAACATCACAAGTTAACATTTTTAAATAGCTGTTCAATACCAAAAGAAATTCTGTTTGCTTTTATGGAAGAAAACCAGCAAATAGTCATGAATTTAGGCTTAAGTAAAAAAAAAAAAAGAAAAAAGAAAACAAAAACCAACAAAACATTTTTGCAGACTGATTAGTCAGTCAGTAAGTCAGTCAACTAATCAATTATTACATTAATTGTCTCAGCTACACAAAAGTGCTGTCAACAGATATCTGTCTTGGCGTCTATTCACTAAATATTCATGCTACTTTGGATCATTTGACTCATTTCTCTCTTTAGGTTGACACACCTCTTCATAAATATTCCCCTCTGAACTGAAACAGTTCAAGTGTGTGGCATTGGAAGATTCTTGACGATGCCCTTGCCTACTTAATGTTGTCTGTGAGTGTGTATCTCTGTGTGTCTGTGTGAGATTTAGTGTGAGTTGTTTATGTTGAGAGGAATGATCTCAATATTTCATGAGAGTGATGCTCATGGAAGTCGGGGCCAAAGCTCTGACACCCAACACATTAAAAAACATGAATGATAGGACCCTCTTTTGTTGAATCATAGTCACTCCATTGCCTTATTAGTCCTACACTCACTATATGCGTAACAGTAGTGTTTATAAGCTGTATATAAAAGGTTTATTACACATTATAACACGTAATGATCTGCAGCAGATATCACAACATGTATTTGGTAACAACTATGAAGCATTCATTTCTGGTGTTAATGAATGTTTTATGACAATATAACATAGCTATAACAAAATTAATAACTATATTAATTACAGTTACAGTTACTACAGTTTGCTAGAAAGCATTTATGAACTATTTACATGAACTGTATACATGTACAGCAGGGTTATTCTTAGCTGTATTTCAAACTACTGAACATTTATGATGATGTATGACCATAACTATGTTATACTGCACTATCAAACATTTATTAGCTGTTTATCATGAATGCCTCATAGGAGGAGTGAAAGTTGTGCTATTAATAAACACTTAAAAATGTCCTCATCTACAGCAGCTGACATTATAGTGTGCATAATGTGCATTTATAACTTACTTATATTCTGCTTATAAATGATACATAGGGTTTGGGCCAAAATAAAGCGTATAGTCATAAGTTACAGTGGTTTTGTTTTCAGTCGTGCCATTTTGTTGAAAACAAACTTACATGACATTCAGAGAGTTTTTGATGCCCCTGGTGTTAATCAGCAGTTTTGAGGCTTTATTTAAATTTTTTTTATCACACTGCGCAGGCAACGGGACAAAAGAGCAGCTCTGTTGGCTCTGTTTTTGTTAGTGTGCCAAAAGCATGACCCTCTAACGAATGGAGGCAGGTCAAAAACAGCAGAGTGACACGACCGTGGGCATCGGGAACTGTCCTGCTCATCCAGCACATGAGCCCACAGTATTGTGTACTTTGTATACAGTGATATCGATTGTAGTACTATTGCTTGCTGTCATTTTCTTTTTCCATTGTGCCATTGGTTCTAAACTTTTTGTGTATTGTATTCATGTCACTTAATGTCCTGTCAACTTCTAAAAAAATACTAACCACTGCTGTCATTTGTTAATGCAGAATAGAAGTATATTTTTGTAAATTATTGTACAATCTTACCAGCTGTGAAGAGAAAGGGTATAGCGTCAACATAGCGTTTTTCACTTTGTGTCACTCTGTACAGTACATTCAACATGCTCATGACACTGAAAAAAATGTTTTGGTCTTCACATTTTTTAAAGTCACAACTGTGATTTCATACCACAAGCACCTCACATTGTTTAGCAATGACACCCACTTCAACACCTAATGATGATGTCACATATGTCTTATAATGTTAATGGGAATAATGGAAATTGCCATTACTGTTGATGCTGTTGTGAAAAGGAATATATTTAAAGGTAGTTTTTTTCCAAATAATGTTTTTATGTTTGATTTTTAACTGATGTTGGAAGTTTTAAAGGTTCCTGTAGAGTTTTAGCTATGGAGCAAGACAGTCCTGCCAATGGTTTCACACCACTTTATTGATTGACAGGTGGTGGCAACTCTTCACGATGCACAGCAGTGTACCAAAGGCGACTGCGAGCTAGTTATCATGTAAACACTACAAGATTAAAAAAATACTTAAACATTTGGCTTTACAAACGTTTTATAAGGAAATAGGCTGGACAAGTTTGTTTGAGCTCAAGGATTCAAACATTTCCAAGAAAACTCCACAGGACATGTTTAACCAGCTTAAAAGGGTTATTTTGTATTCCAGCAAGTAATTGAGCTCTTAGGCTGCCCTGATGAAATCCCAAATGCAGCAAAAATATATCAATACCACAGTGAGTGAAGGCTTGTTGCATTGGATGTACTAACAGTATGACTTGAAGTTTTTGCATCTGGTACTCTTTTACATGACCTGCTAAACTATTTATTTACACTTGCTAGTGATAGTAAAGAATGACATGTCAGAAATAACAACATAAAATATAAATATGGTATACATATAGATCATTGTATGTATATACAGTATTGTGTTGCCTTATTGAATAAAATGTATTATGTTTTGTGTGAATAAATACAAAGTCTAACTACAGTTGAGTGTTTGTTTTTACTGAATATTGCTTTTAGTTGTCTACTTTATATTTCATTAAAGAACTTGTATTAATTTACCTACATAATTTAAGCTATATCTAAACATATAATTAAAAAGTGTGATTTTTAGATATAAAAAACAGAATATGATTATAGAAATATGATAAATGAAAATATGGGGCAGTTTTACTGCAGTCCTTATAAAAAAAGAAACCTCTGACAAAAAGCAGTGGTGGAAAAAGTGTTCTGTCCCTGTGAAGCTTTGTCTCTAGTTACGCTTGGGCTAATTTTTCTGTGAGCGTCCTGATGGTGTCTCACTGTTCCATTGATCTCCAGATGGAGGTAATAAGCCAAGATTTGCAGCAGTGCACCAGCAAAGATAATAAACATGTAAACAATATAGTAGACTATGTACAATGTCATAGCAGGTTCCCTATGACCCTTTTGTTCCTTGTGATCACTGACTGGGACTGATTTCTCTAAACAAAAAAAAAAAAAATGATGGTGAAGAATGACTACGCCAAGAATTACTAATTATTTACAGTTCTGATCCACAAAAGCTCCTCTGCAGCCAGTTCGTATCAGTTGTCCAGTTTTTGTAATAACATGTATGCACCTACCGCTGTGCCTGTAAAGGACAGATGTACTTTTTTTTCTTTCTTAATACAGTATTCACACACCTCTTGTCATGAAAAGAATTGTTGTTTGTATTTGTCCCTCCTATCCATGAGGCTTTACCAATCTAAGTTGGACAAATTAAGTGAGCGAAGTGAAATCAAAATTATAGTCTTTACAGCTCAGCAAGATAACACTGTTTGTGAAAACACAAAAAGAAAATATCAAATAGAAAAAAAGCCTGAAAATTCATTTTACCTGTAGCTGGCATTTTTACACATAATGAGGACTGCAGATTTAGTCCCCCATCTCCTACACTCACACTCGGAATTGATCTCTTCATTTTTGGTATGGATACGAGGAATAATTGCAGGAACCACTAACTCAATGGACAAATAGAGATCTGAGTACTGTATTAAGACAGACTGCAGAAAATGTCACCCTGTCCTTTAACCTGGCTTGGAGTCTTTGCTCAGTTCCCGGTCTTATCCAGCAGGGGACACACTGTGTCTTGTGTCTACTGAGTAGGTGTCAGACGTCCTGAGCTCTTATCAGACTTCCTCCTACTGTGGAGCAATGGCAGCTGCATACAGTCAAGTTATAGCTGGAGGTGAATCCTCTGCGTCTTTAATGTTGAGGATTGGATTTAACGTCTTCTGTCATAGGCATGTTTTCCTCATTATTTATTGATGTGATGCACTGTGAAATTACAACATTTTCAATATAATTACTTACTTTTTTAATTAGAACTCAACTGTAAGGTGAGAAAGAAGAAATGAACATAAATTGTGTAAATTAAAAAGATTTTATTGTATAATAGCTCAAAATAGAATTTAACACAATCACTTTTATATCACTTTTATACTGAAAGAGGATGTTAGGCGAGGGATCTGGATGAGTATACTGTGTATGTACTGCAAGATGGACAACCCGGTCCAAGGTACTGAAAGCTAAGCAAAAAGGTTGTTTACATCAATGCAAGAAATTTCATTCAGTATCAGTCTTAAGACGTTAAGTTCAGTCTGTGGAACAAGAAACATGACAAATACCCTGGAGGCCTGAGCTGCTCTCCTCTGTAAATTTGTGTCCCTGGATTGAATCAGTTCAGTTCCTTCAGTTTCAGTCCAGTGGTCGGCAGCTCAGACTCATTTGTTTCTCCTGTGTTGGAGGATGATTGTCCAGTTTGATTTCCCTGGTTTGGGTTTAGGCATTCTTTACAATACATCTTAACACAGAAACAATGTCAATATATACTTTATACGGTATATAAAATAAATACAAATCTCTTTCTACACCGCTGCTCTGATCTATGACTTCTCTTATCCAGCTCTGATTCACAAAGTCTACATTTGACATTTTTTATGTGTGTGCATGTGTGTGAGGGTATATATTCTCTGGATCTGAATATGTGCAAACATAATTATCTCAGCAGTCTTCATGTAAAAGCAGTTTCTCACTCTGCTTGGGCTGATGTTCGTCGCTCCCATCTGTCTTTTGATCCATGATCAGATCCTTGGGACTTTTGATTGGCTGGATGATGGTACCGTGGTGCCTCCCTGCACCTTCGCCAGGCTCAGTGTCCCAGCCCTGGCCTGCCAGCAGCAGCAGAATGACTGCAAGGAGCAGCAGAGTGACTGCTGTGGAGGTCAGCTCTGGGCTTAACTGTAGGCTTGGTTGAGGCTCTGGGACATCCTTTGTCCTGAATGAAACACACTGGGGCTTTCTGCTCTCTCTTGATCTCCTGCTGACATGTTTAGCGCCCTCACTGATCCCTAAATGTAGACACACTCTGTAAAATGTCTCTGCCTGCAGGTGGGTCAGGTTGAAGCTCTGTGTACCGGCAAGGATGCGTGTGGTGTACGTGGGCGTGTGTGCGTTTGAGTATATAGCCTGCCAGGACAGACGAGTTGAAGGGAGGTTGCGCCCGCTTTGCCAGGACAGGATCGCATAGTGTTGTCCAATCTCCCTTACCTCCAACCTGGCGTCCGCTCTGAATAATAGATAATCCTTCATACTAGCAGGCATTCCTCTCTTTCTTTTCTTTTCTCTGCCATGCACACCCACAGTAACACTGCGCGTATCTGCTCCCAGTGCATTCTCAGCCACACAGGTATACAATCCTGCCTCGCCGGTTGTGACCTTGTTCAACTCCAGAGTTCCCTCAGGCAGTAGCCGATAGTGTTTTGAGGGGTTACAGGGAGTATCTTGTTGAGCCTGGCGGGTAGAGATGCCGGCGGCGGATGTGTGGTTGAATCCCTCTGAAGCTGTAAGGCTGTGGCAGGGAGCAGGAGCCGGTGAACCTTTGAATGCCTGGCTTGGAGTAGGACCAAGTCTCAGTCCGGAGGGAGTCACCCAGTACAGTTCAGGCGGTGGATCCGCAAGAGCTCGGCAGTGCAAGACTAGTTTTCCTCCTTCTCTCACCCCAACATAGGAGGGGAGGGAGCTGGTAGGGATCATAGGGAGGCATGAGGCCGACATCTCCCTGGAGGACACCTCTCTCACCCTGCGAGCTCTCAGCTCTGGGGGTTCAGAACAGAGCGTGGCCTGGGGTTGGATGAAACGGACCATCCGAGGTGTTTGCACATCTGTCTGTGTGTCATCAGTGTGAGGGTGAGAGGAATCTTCAGCGGCCCAGTGAAACAGGCAGTCACATCGCAGGGGATTGGAGTGTAAGCTCACCTCCTGAAGGCTTGGCAGAGAGAGCATGATGTGCTGGTGTAGAGCGCTCAGCGAGTTGGAATTGAGCATTAAGCTCTCCAGCCTGCTCAGCCGGAGGAAAGCCTGTGGATGAATGTAGGACAGTCGTGGGTTGTTGGTGATCTCGAGCTTGGTGAGCTCTGGAAGGTTCTCCAGGGCGGCTCTCTCAATGGACACCAGCTCTTCCATGTTGTTCAGGCCGAGCTCCTTTAGGTGGACCATGTCTCGGAAGTCTCCTGTCTCAATCAGTTTGATGCGGTTCTTGTTGAGGTCGAGGAACTTTAGCCCTGGCACTCTCCTCAGAGCCTGAGTGGGGACTTTTGTCAGCACGTTATCGTAGAAGGAGAGGCTCTCCAGACCTTCCAACCCTTCCAGTGCTTTTTCAGCCAGACCTCTCAGACCCATACCGCCGAGGACAAGACTCCGGAGAGATTTTAGGGCCATGAACCCCCCCTCGGGAAGGGCCTCCACAGGATTTCCCCCAAGCATGAGAACTTCCAAGCGAGGCAAAGCCTTGAACCACCGAGGATCAACAGTGGTGAGTCTATTGTTGTTGATATGAAGACGCAGTAAAGAGTCCAGACCAGTAAAGGCTCCAGGTGCTATTGAGTGTAAGTTGTTGTGGCTGAGGAAGAGTTCCTGCAAAGTTGGCAGCGAGGAGAAGGAGGCATCAGGGAGCCGACTGAGATGGTTTTCCTCCAAGTGTAGAGACAGAAGAGAGGGCAGGGGGGAGCTCTGAGTTATTGTCTGGACCCGGCTGAAGCGATTCTGGGAAAGGTCAAGGTCAGTAAGATTTGGGAGTCCATTAAGCGCCGCAGAGTCAAGCCCAGACAGAAGGTTGCTCTGGAGGCGCAGGGTGTGTGTGTTTGTGGGTATGGGTAAAGGGAGCTTGGTCAACAGCAGGTCATTGCAGTCTACAGTGGGAGCTTCATGATAGACAGACTCGGGAGAGAACCATGGTTTGATTTGACACACACATCGTGCCGGGCAGGACACGTGCCATGGCAGTGCGTGAGGTACTGAGCCCACAACGCCAGGCACACACACACCAGTGAACACACACAGGAGACACTGTGTCTGTAGAAACACTAAAGTCGGCCTCATAATCCTCACAGGTCACAGGAGCTGATTCAGACAAGGTGAGGGAGAGTTTGTTATGAGGATGTGAGATGAATCATTTGGACCAGAAATGTGTGTGAATTTGTGTTATTAACAGTTTCAGGGTGCGTGTGCAAACTGTAAAAGGTAGGCCAGATGGTTCAGTGTCATCATTCATAAAATCTTTACAGATTAAAGAGCTGTTACATCATTGATAGC
The DNA here is from genome assembly GCA_023238725.1 of Scortum barcoo. NCBI lineage: Eukaryota > Metazoa > Chordata > Actinopteri > Centrarchiformes > Terapontidae > Scortum > Scortum barcoo. Next base: position 19,234,650 of record CM041537.1, read on the forward strand.
ACTCAACAGTGGCTTCAGACGAAAAAATCTGAAATATATAGGTTCTCTTTCAAGGATTCTATTATACCAAAAGAGTTTTTATGTGTGACTTTGATTGTAGTGGTAGAACAGGAACTGCACAACGCCTGTAGCTTGATGGCTGGCTCTGCTGTCACACCATTGATCTCACATCCTGGTCACAGGTGGAGGACTCATAGCTCGCAGCATGGCGGCTCACTATTTTGTCAGAAACAAAGAAAGAGAAAGGAAGGGAATCAGAAAGGAAAACTAGAATAAACAAAGACTAAAATCAGCCGTTTTGTACTATCTGTTAAAAACTAAAATACAAACACATTTTTAAGCATGATACCTTATCAGGTCCCCCTCTAAACCAAATCAATGTGAGTTTGAAAGGTCATGTGGTGTTTTCAAGCATGTATTCTGGCGACTCATAAAAGCAGCTGTTCTGTGGCGCAGAAGAGCAAGGGAGAGGTGAAGAAGAGAAGATGAGTGCAGATAGAAAAGTCTGAGTGAAAAAAAGCCTGTCTCTGTTTTTTAAAGGAGATCTGGCCTTGACTGCTCTGGCACATTTAGACATGGGTACAGAGTAATTCACAAATGAAGACTATCATGGTAAAAACAGAAAGAACAAAAGAGAGAGAGTGAGATTATGTTGCAGGGGGAGAAAAAAAATGGAGAAAAACAGTGCTGTAATCTCCAGTGTTTCTTTCAGCCTACAGGAGAATAGGTAAATATGCCAGAGTGATGAAATTGTGTAGCACTTAAATATTTCATGCTAGTACTTCAGATTCAGTGCCTGTTAGAACATAGAATTTTATTTATTATGTAACAGTTAAAAAGACCCCAAGGATCTTTTATATTACCAGTCTAATGTACTTAAGAGTATAATGGGGAGTACACGCACACACGGAAACACTGCAGTTACATCAGTATTTACATTGACAGCATTTTATCCAGGGTAATTGACGGTGTTGTTCAGCATTCATTGTGCAACACCTTCACATTAATGATTGGCGACATTTGGCAGCAATGCGATCATCCAAGTAATAAGCTACCCGATGGGCAGAAATGTAATGTGTAGGACTAACAGGTATCAACCTGTTCTCTACAGCAGATTTTAATCGATACAGTACATGGAAGTCAGGATATGCTTTATAAAAATGTAGAAGAATACAAAACTATTTTTTACTTTTATTAAGAGCAGCAAGCTGTAAAAACAACACTGACGCATTATCACCTTGTAAAGCTGGGCAACTTGTAAGTAAACCAATGCTTTTTTACATTTTTTTTTATCATTCCCTTATTTTACTTTCTTTCTGTATCCAACTGTTTCAGCTTTATCTCAGATCTCCACCAGTTCTTAAGAAATATATCTGGCACTTTAGCAGCTAAATGCTCCTGTATGTTTAATAGCAAGCTGCTGAGTTTTTCTGTCTGCAGTTAGGTGCTGGCCGGGTTGTTGGGTCTGAAAACTATGCTGATAAAAGGAGAGAGTGATTCAAAACATTAACGCTATAAACCAAAACAATAAGCTATAATAACCACAACTTGTAACTTTATTCATTATAACTTTAAAACCTCTGTATGATAAATATGTACATTTCTGACTTTGGTGAACACAACAGCATCCAATTTTAAACTGGATTGTCTAATATTTTTTACAAACAGGACTTAAATTGCGAATGATTTTAAAGATAACAATCAAATCAGAATTTTACACCTAGTGGCATATTGCATATGCAACATATTCTTAATAGAGATGGAGGAGGCAGATATCCTGAAGAAACAGGCGAAACTGAAAGTTATCATTTGAAGAGTTGACCTGATGAAAATGGATCAGCAACATTTACTATTTATTTTTCTTTTGGTTATGTCATTTTCAGACTTGTTTACAAAGACATAGGTATTTGTGCAGAATTACATCATTATAGTTACATGGACAACAGCTAAACTGGTTTGTAGTAGGAAGCATTTGATGTGAATGATGCCTATGCCACCATTTTGATTTGATTATTACTGGTTACACTCATTTAAGTTTACTTGTAAACCTGCAGACACTGACAGAGTAATGTCACAGTGTCCTTGGCCTTTAATATGATGCTATTTGTCATCCTGATAATAAAAACAATCCTCTGTGGGAAACACTTGAGATATATTACGTGATATTGGTATCACACACTTGCCAAGAAGCCACGCAAGGCTTACTGCATAGTTGCCATGGAAACAAATCTCCCAGCCTCACTCTGTCTCCGTGTTTTGAGATTTACTTTGGAATTTGTTTTGGTCCAATCTGTGCATCAGTTGATTCGCTTGCCTGGACTGAGGAAACGCACATCATGACTGCATTTCTGCAGCTGCAAAATTCCCTCTTTAATCATTCTTCACTTGTTCTGCAAATTAGCCCATTTTCTGTGAAGAACTATGATTATAAATAAAGATGTCATTCAGTGAACTTTTCACCTTTCAAAGTCTTCCCGTCCTGACAGCTGGTGTGATAAAACTCTACATCTGCCACTGAAGCCTGCGATCTACATGACTAACAGGAAGTACTGTGTAACACTGCGGGCTTTAACGTCTGTTACTCGATGGGTAGAAAGTGTGGAGAGATGCATGCCAAGTTTTTTTTTTTTTCCACAAACAAGAAGGAGAAAGAAATTGACAGATCCAATTTAGCACAGTTATTAATAATAAGAGAAAAGCAATTAGCATTCAAACACCAAGTGCAGGGTGATATCTGAGCTGTAACAGTAAAAACACTGGAGCACTTCTTACCTCCTGGGGTTCTCCTTACTCTTCTATCAGCCATTCACTTTCATCTCCACGCTCTCATCTTTTCATATGCAACCTGCTCAATAATGGATTCATCATTTAATTTTGATGTCTCCCATTTTTGTCATTTGTTCTAAAAAAGCTCACTGTGTTTTTGGCAGTTTCAGGAAAGCAGATGCTGATGTGTATTTTCAAAGGGCTTATACAGCTTTGTTATTTCAACTATTCCAAAGAAGGACTGTAAAGTGGATCTGTGTGACTCAGCGGCTACTTTCAGAGTTCTGTCTCCTTCCAGCTTTCTGCAATCTCCTCGTCCTGTGGATAAATAGAGAATATTTCCTTCTGCTCAGTGGCCATTATTACTCCCCTGACTCTTCTGACTCAGATTTCTTTGAGAGATCAGTATAACTGCACAGTAGCCCGCATATTATACGCAGAAATACCCCGGCAATACGAGGATGAGTAATGATAACAAAAAGATGAAGCTGCAGTGACCTTAATCCAACAGCTGAGAAAGAAGAAAGTGTTCTTAAACTATTCCTAAATAGTTGCAGGACAAATGTTGCATAATGAAAGTATTGATATAAATAGAAATGATGGCTGAATATGATTTTAATAAACAGAATTTCCACAAGCCCTGAATAAAGTGTTAATATTTAATATTATAATTAATATCATAATTTTGTTTTGGCTTTTGACTGCAGTTCCCATAAATTATCTTAGCAGCTTGTCAAAGGAAGCCACAGATGTTTGCCTGTCAGTCACAGCTGAGTATCACTCATGTCTCTGCTAAGCACACAGTAAAAAAGTTGTGTATCCCCTATCAGTAACTTTGATAATTTTTCTCCCTCTTAAAGTGGAAAAAGAGAAACCTTGAAAAAGTCAATCAGTCAATCACACCCTGGTGTACTGATTTATACTGTATGTTCATGCAGCAACATTAACATAAAGCCCATCTTATCCCACTAGTCCATCCATTTTAAGAAGACTCCATCAAAAGATGCTGTACTGCACAGCATACCAGATTTTTGTGCATTTTTATGGATCGTTTGACGTCCCGTCCTGAAGCCAATAGATGGAGCGACAGTTCTTGGATCAATACCTAATCTACCCACATTTCCATTTGACAGGTTTCTCTTGTTTCTTTTTCCTTTGAACCAATTTTGAACATTATTCTCTCATACATATAAATGGACCTATTTCCCTCCCACACACTCACCCACACGCAAAATGTCTGTGCAAATTTGCCAAAACTGCCATGACTTACTGTAGCTACACATATCCGACGTGGCAACCATTTAAAATAACATCAATCAAATTAATTAAAAACTATATTAGTTTAATGACCTTTATTAGATTGTCTTGTGAGTTTGTCATTAGTTTGTCTTATCTTGACAAAACAAACATGGCATTGCAGTTCCTGCTTACATTCAAGCCTGTCTGGTACTACTTAGCATATGATAAAACCCTACACACACCCTCACTCAATCACTTACTCTCACACACACAAACACACACACACACGCACACACACACACACACACACACACACACACACACACACAAACACACTCTCTCACAAACCTTTGCTTTCTGTCAACTTTTGGATTTCTTTTACAGTTAGCTCTACTTTTGGAGAGAAAATATATAATATGACAAGCTGAACACAAAACATTTTTTACCTTCCAGAAACACACATGCAGCTTGTTCTGTGCAATTCTAGTTTTCTTTTAGGCAATTAAGTGTGAGATAATTGATTAGATGGATGCCTCTATCCTCTAATGGGCACAAATCAGGAAGTCAGTGGCTTGACAGTTTTCAGAGCCCCTGTGGAGGTGAAAAAACAGCAACATATGAATTAAAAGTCATCGTTCATTTCCCACCAGTCACATCAATGCTGCTGCATAAGTTAAAGTCAAACACGCCTCTCCTTCAGCTCCATTTGACTTTGCTTTTGCCCAGTCTAACAGAGAGCGAGAGAGGGGGAGAAAAGCTTTCAAGACCTACATTTTCTAATGGATGGCTGGAGAAAAAAAGGTATGGAGTAGAAATACATGCTTGCATGAGGCTGTCCATTGCATAAGATTTGTTTGTGCTGTGCAGCTACGACACAAGAAGGCACTGCAACAGGGCGGAATAGAGAGAGGGAGGATTTAGAAAGAAGGAGAGAGGGATGTTTGACAGAGATAGAGGTGCTGGATGCAGATCCTAAAAATAATAATAATAATAATAAAAATAATAAAAGACGCATAGCCCTGCAGCTGTACCAGTATGCACACACAGACACAGACACACATATACAAACTAAACCTCCCCTCCCTACCAAAAGAGACCCCCATGCTTCTCCATTTCTAACACACCTGCTACCAACACCTTTGAATCAATATTGCCTTCACTCAAAGAGAAAGTGCATGCATCCATAGCTGCATGTATGCACGACTGACTGCATGACTGTGTGAGCGCTGCGATGTCCTGTTTGCTTAGAAAATATCTAGCAACATATTTCAGATTTCTTACCGCAACCGAAGCACCGGCTACATCTCTCTATGTCGTTTCTCTCTCTCTTCACTTGCTGTCAGTCTTTCTTTGCAAATGCTGCACGTGCCGGGATGTTGTTATTTTTATTTTTTTTTATTTTAACCCCCCCTCTCTTCTCTCCCTCCTAGTCACACGTTTGTGGATCTCTTAAGATTCCTGAAATATCACTTCCCCAGCTCTCCCCTCTCTGTCACTGGAGCTGAAGAGCAAATTGGCACAGGCTGGATCTCTCTCCCTCTCTGTTTCTCCCTCCCTTTCTCTCTCCCTCCAGCTAAAATGGAGATGAGGTGTGTTCTGCAGCAGAGCTTCTGTCCCTCTCATCTCTCCTCCTCTCTTTCTATTGCCTGCCTCACTCTCTCCCTCGTTCTCTCTTCCTGTGTCACAAGACAAATCCCTTGCGTTATTTACAGTCTGTTACTTTTCTGGATGAGAAGTTTTCTTTGGCTCTCAGCGGCATTTTAGTTTTCTGCCTTCGTCTGCACATTAATGACCTGCTCATAATGCCGGGTCATGGGCAGCAGGTTGCAATACAGCAGGAGAGACACAGATTCATTATTTTTGTATTTGTCAGGATTTTTTTTTTGTTATCTATAAATTGCTGATTGTATAAAAATTGAACAGAAAACAGAATGTGAAGCTTTTTTTTAGAGCTGATGCTGTGTCTCACCTGTTCATTAAATAGACTGGTTGAACAGTCTTATTTCTGTTACATTTGAATATAGAATTGTCTCTGAATAATTACAGAGCTATAGTGCATGATTCAGATCCCATTTTTTTACTGTGTGAGCTGAAATAAGTTTGTGGGCTTAGACAACCTCTGGTTTCAATAAGGTTTTAATGAGCCGTATTCCAGTGGTGCTCTGTGAATAAAGCTTTAACCTTGTGTAAAGGGTATGCCTATAAGCCTGCATCATTAAAAAAATAGGCAAGATCAGAAAGTTACTTGCTAATCTGTACAGTATTACAGTATTATTAGTATTATGTACAGTATTATTCTGTAAGGAATGACTTATGTCATTACTTTGGCTATGTATTGACAATAATGTAGACAATAGAGGTCGAGAGTATATCTCTACTCTGGGCATTGTTCCAGACTGCAGCAATACAGCAGCAACATGACAAATAGCATGTAAGCAGCATTGCAAGTAATCCCCCATAGGATTAATTTGGAAGTAAAAGACACTTATGTTCATACAAATGGTGTAAGACAGGTGGAAACTTTGTGCAGATAGCACCTGTGGTTAAAGGAGCAGCACACATGTGATATAACGATGCGTGAGGTAGGCAGTACAACATGACTGAACAAACCGCATTTGTCTCTCAGTTTGTCCAGCATCCAGCGTCCAATGTCTAATGTACATGCCTGAAAAGTCTTGACACAGAATCGTGTGTGAGCTTGTTTTGAGCTTCTGGCATGGGTTTGGATCTGTTTTGTTTGTTACCAGATGTAATTTTTAAAGTGGTGATCGGTGATTGTTTTAGTTCAGACTTGCCGCTCTCATCAGCTGAGACTGGTGAACTGGGTGAGAAGCCCACAGGACCAGCTCAACACCAAACTACAGAGCTAAAAGGGCTAAAAGCCAATCGTGGATTCTCACCTGGTGTTACCATTTCAACTCTATTGGGCTATAACGCTTCAATGTAGTTTACAGCTTGTTTTACCCCAAGTGGCCAAAAAATGTTTTGAAGGTGCCTCCTTCTCTTGCAACTGCTTCGTCAATTGTTTCTGTTCCTGTGTGTCACATGTTGCAAGTAGGATGCTTGTGGGAAGAATCCTAGAATGAAATTTTAACACATTTACTAAGTTGAGTCCACAAAGCAAAGATGTTTTGCATAAAACAGATCCTTTGCAACCCCATCTCATCCATATTACTGCAGAGCACCACCTCCAAGGTTGTACACAAATGCAGGATATTATTGCTCAATCCAGATGCCGGCAAAAAATTCTGCTGGCGGTGACAGAACTGTTGGTTCATACCTGTTTTCCTGCATTACCACCATATCTAAAAATCTATATTTTACTGTTAGCAACTCAGCATTGATACTGCCAAAGTCAAATCACATCTTTGACTCACCAGAAATGGATACCAATGTCTATACAGATATTCTGCATGATATCCAGAGTCTTTGTTGGGTCCAACTTGCATGAGGACATGCATTTTTTATGTTAGCACTAAGAGAGCTTATTAAATGAAGTGTTTGCAAAGACTGAAGAGAGACGGATAGAAACAGAGCCTCTGGTCAGCGATGAAAAATATACCAGTGCTGATGTTGAATCACACAGACTTTGTTCCACAGAATGAAAACAAGAACTGTGAGTTATATGCAAGAGGGTCTTATGCTGTAGCCCCGTAAGGCAAATTGTGATTTGTGATATTGAGCTATATGAATAAAAAAAATGAATCGACTTGACTTGATACAATCACTGAGTGTCTATGTGGCTGAGACAATGTAAAGACTTGTTGAGACCAGTGAACTTCAGTAAAGCTGTCTTTATCTGCAATGTGAGCAAATACTTGCCTTGCATTTTCTCTCTTTTTCCATCCAGCAAAAGGTGGGATAGTATTTCATTTTGAGAGCATGGCTGTGATGTCCCAGGTTCTAAGACAGTTTTGAGGTGATTCTGCTTCATGCCGTGGGATTCATCCTTTCCTTTCATGATCACTGACCTTTTGCTAATGGGCAAAAAGGCACTCATATGGCTCCTTATTTATCGTCATCATTTTTCTTTTCACTGTGTTTCACATTTACAGGAAGTAGTGGTAGAGAGGATATGTGAGTATTTGAGTGGGTGTGTGGTAACTGAAAATCAGGCTGGTTGTGAAAGCAAAAAAAGAGGATAAAAAGGAGCTACTGCAGAATATACTGTGAGACGAAAGAGCAAAAAAACAGAACGAAAAGAAAAGAACAGAGAAGTCAGTTAACTTCGAGTGTGAAGCTTGTTTGCTTTAGGGCTCATATTACAATGTGTATTAATGTGCATGCATGTGTGTGTGTGTGTGTGTGTGTGAGAAACAGTCTGACTTGGCTCTCTAATGGCTTTCCCCTTCATTTGCTTGATTCATTCAGGAGCCAACACACAAAAGCACACACACCCACATGCCCTGCTGACTGAAAGGCAGCAAGGATAAGTGGTAGCTCGCTGAAAGGGAGGGAGAGAGAGGAGGTCGCCATAGCAACACTGGGGGGTTGTAGCTTTTATTGGAGAAAGAAAATCAGCTCTGCCTATCCTCTTATCTCTCGCTCTCTCTCTCTCTCTCAATTCTCCTTTCTCTGTCTCACCTTTCTCTTTCTCTGTGTGTTCATTTCATCTTCCGTGAGCTGACGTCAGCTGCCTGGGACAGCAACAGGACACATGAAAATTCAAGTCACGTCTGGTGTTCAATTCTTCCCGTGTTAGCACTTTCATTTTGCAACGTGGCTGAAGATACAGTGTCATGTACGTTGCTGTAGTTAAAATGTTCTGAGCGGTTGGATAAACAAAGTGTTTTTCAGTGTAAACGTGTACAAATCAATATGTGTGTGTGTCATATTTTAAGGATAAGAAATAAAAGCATATCATCCTTGAAGAAATGGTGATACACCATGTGACAAATATTTGAGTGTGTTTTTCAGTCACTCAAGGTCCTAGATCTTATTCAGTATTACTAAATTGACTTGTTCCCAGTGCATCTGAACAGAAGCAAACATGTCTATAAAGTTTATGAATATGACTCATTTATCAGAACACATTCACACGCGCACACACACACACACACACACACACACAAAGTTTGGTGCAGAAATCTGCCCCATGACGCCTGATGACACGCAATGACACGTGACATCCTGGCAAGTTGCATGTGAAAATGTGGCATGCTCAATGTGTAGCATAGCATTTGAATTCTGCTCACAGGTGGACTGTTCCCCAGTTGGACCTGGTTACACTCAAGGACAACCCTTCCACATCACAGATAAATGTATGCTTGAGTGTGTGAACCTGTGTGCGCACACAAACACTGCAGACAGAAAAATGATTGAGAATTTGCTGCCATGGTGACAAGCCCAGCAGTATCTAATAGCGACGGGTTGTTGAGAATCCTGCCTTTTGCGGGAGGGGAGGTGGGTGAGGGTGTAGGGAGGAGAGAGAGCAGAGGGACAGAGATAGATGGAGGGAACTGAGCGCTGTGAATGCTCCTCTCAATTTGCACAGTATTCACATTTTGACTAAGTTTTTTTTCTTCTTCACAATATGTGCAGAGTGACATCATACTGTACATGCAGTTTAATGCTTTTTGACATTCTCACAGACTAATCCAGAAAATAAAACAAAAACACAGCCTCTATTGGAGGCTTGTTTTGCTTTAAATATGCACTCCTACATCAAAGTTCACAGGGTCAAGAAAAATCACACTGTAGAGAGCGGCCGCTAATTGTGCAACTTAATCACACCTGCTCCCCCCCTGCTGAAAGAGACCTGAAAATAGAAATTAATGTATTATAATTACAGAGCTTCGCCATCATTCTGTGGTGGGTTGCTGTGCACATAAGAGCTTCATCCTGTCCCTCCAACAGAGACGGCAACACACAAAGACAACGTGATTAATCACGCTCAGTCATCATTTCCATGTGTCATATTTCAATTCACAAACACAATGTGAATGTATCTGTGTGTGTGTGGTACATGGCTGTGTGCATTGCGTGGGAGATGGCAACAGGTTTGTGTTTATCTGCTGATTCCCTATGCACTGTTGCCATGGTGAAAGAGTTTTATGGTTTATGGTTCAATAAGTTCAGTGTAATTTGTCTCTACAGCAAAAAAAGAACAAGATCCATTGTTTCAGACATGAAGGCCTGTTTCTTGCAGTGAGCTTGAACATTTGAACAGATGACATCACAGGGGGAACACTACTGATTTAGGAATAAATTCTGTAATAGTCCTGACCATCTTCTACAAAATGGACTCTACATAGCTCACTGACTCTCTCTGGTGGTGAGATTTGGTAATGCATTTAATTCTCTGATCACTTTTTCAAAAAACAACCATGCACAAACAGTATATTCTTTATTCTTTCGTTTAGATAAAAAACAAAACAAACAAACAAAAAAGAAACACACTGGCGAAACATTCATTCAGTTACCTCCTCCTTTCAACTGTATTCAAATCTTGAATGCTAACATGAAAAATAAAACACTCAGTGGACATTTCAAAGTGCCCATATGTGCGAAGTGCAATCCTACCACAGATGTCCTCCCCACTTACAGTAGGTTTGATAAAGCAGACGTTGGGGGAAAAAAATAATGAGAAATCTTTTTAAACTGAACCCATAATAGGTTGCCATATGAATAATGATGCAACAGTGATGCAGCCACATAAAACAATGACAATATATAGACTATAGTATGATCTAACTAAACCGCAGTATGCTGAAACTCTCGTGCAATATGTTGGTATTTTTCACACTGTGTTTATCAAGCAGTTTAGTACTGAGCTGTTTTTAACAGCAAAGACCCGCTGTGCTGCCCAGAGGTGATTATGTATTTTCTGGAAATGGCATTTCATGGCCTGGTATGGAAACGTGTTGTGTATCAAGCAATATTGGAGATACATTTAAAAAAAAATTTTTTTTAGGTATCCTTGCAGTGTTGCTCTGAGGATGACTATGTCTACTCGGCCACCACTTTGATCCTGACTGAATTATTTTAACTATTGCATGGATTGCCATGATTGGGATGATTTTAGCGATCCCTTGACTTTTAAGTGTTACCAGCAGGTCAAAATGTTCACTCATCCAATAGATTTTCTTATAGTGCCACTATTACATTTAAGTTTTTATTTTTTGAGGTCAGAATATACAAAGTGGATTGCTATTTTTTTGCACAGACTTTCACAGTCTCCAGAGAATGAATTGTAATGACCCATCTGACTTTTAATATACAGTACTGCCACCGGCTGGTCAAGCTTTTAGCCAATACATTGGTTCAAGGTACAATTTGTGATTGGCACCAAGCTTTAATGAGGCTTAATTCAAACCAAATACTAAGATAATACAAATGTGCATGTTACTGGAAGGGTTCTAGTTTGAATCTGAGCCTAAAATGAGATAAATTAGTAGCAATCTTCCCCTCCCTTCCCCTTGTTTTATTTCAAATGTCATGTAACTATAAAGAGGTGATACTATTGTTTCCATGTGAACAGGACTTAAAATACCAGACAGCTGAATAATAGTGATAATTATGTGCTGAAATCCTTTTCTGATAATTAATAAGAATAATTTTGTTTTTCAGTTTCTGTAAATACAATGGTCGGGGTGCTCCATGAGGCCCTCGCTGTTCATCTCCAACCAGTTTACATCATTCAAATATGGACATCCAAAAGTGGGAAAAGCGTATCATATTTTACTTTATGCAGATGATTTACTGCCATGTGTGTCTTGCCCCATTCCATGCCTTATTAAAATACTATATAGATTTGGTTTGTTATTAACTTTATTCATAAAGTTATTTCTATATTTAGCTTATTAATAAACTTGAAAGGGCATTTTTGTCTAAATTAATCATTGTTACAAATGACAGATGTACTTTTCATATATTAAAATGTGGGTTTTAAATATATCAGCCTTTTTAGACCAAATGTATCCCCTTTAATGAACAAACTAAACATGGACATTAATTGTTGGCAGCTTTAAATGGAAAACATTGTCAGTCAGTGTCCACATTGTATTATAATCACCAGATTGCTGAGCCACGTTCAAGGACAGGACAAAAACCCTCTTTCCATTGCAATACGAAGAATAACGCCGTTCAGGTGACAGACTAACAGTAAAGCCAATATTAAACCATGTCTGCGGGCGATAAGGCATGCAGCGGAGAACTTAAGGACAACTGAGTAAATGTCAACATCAAACAACTTAAGTAAATACAGAATAATGCAACTCAGATTTTGCTGTCTAAGAGCTATTTGATTTAGAAAAAATCACCTCCATTATAAGGACCTGTCATAACTATAAGTTGTCAATATGACAGCATTAATTACCCAGTAATGTACTGTAAAAACTTCAAAGTGTAAACTTATTTAATCTTATTTAAAATGCTGTCAGAGTATACTGCTTACTTTTTGGCCAACAACAATAACCTTGAAAATATCTAATTTAATCAGATCATTTCATTATCAAAAAGGCACTTGAAGGTTATCAGTGCTTTCCGTAAATCCAATGTACACATCACAAAACATGTTTTACAGATAATGCAGATATGGGGGAGGAACCCAGGAGTATAAAAGAGTCTGTTGGGCCTCAGTTCGTTGTACAGAAGCAACATGGGCAAGCTACTCATCTGCGTCGGTAAGCTGAGCTCCTTGCTCATAAAAACATTTGAAACTTTATTTCTACTCACTTTCTTTCACTTACTTTCTACTCTACCTTAATTTCATCTTGAGCACAATCAATTGAGTCTCGTTAAGTTCTTAACCTGCCTCGTCCACACCGTCTCTAATTCTGTCTCTTCTGTCTGCAGGACTGGCTCTCCTGCTGCACGTGCAGCTAGGTAATTATATCCTTCATCAAGTGTTTGATATGTGATATGTAACAATGTTTTAAAGTTGGTAACATATCCTAAGAGCAATTCTTCCCTATTTTGCAGGATCATCCTACATCCTCTCCTGTTATTTCACTAACTGGGGACAGTACCGTCCTGGAGCAGGCAAGTATTTCCCCACCAACATTGACCCATGTCTCTGTGACCACCTGATCTATGCCTTTGCTGGAATGGACAACAACATGATCAAGACCTACGAGTGGGACGATGAGAAACTCTATGGACAGTTCCAGGCCCTGAAGAACCAGTAAGTACATATAAACTCTCACAGTCATAGACAGACTGACTCCAGCACACATGGAAACACACTTTAATACGCACAGGCATGCACACACACACACACACACACAGTTTAAGTATTAAAGTTAAAGTGGATGTTATTGCCACTTGCAGGAACAGCAACCTGAAGACTCTGCTGGCCATTGGAGGATGGAACTTCGGCACTCAGAAGTAAGTAGTAAAAAAAGATAATCAATACTCTGACCAAGAGGAACTTGTAGCACAGGTCCAACAACTCTGACTGTCTCCAGGTTCACAGCTATGGTTTCCTCTGCCGCCAATCGTCAGACCTTCATCAACAGCGTGATCCAGTTCTTGCGCCAGTATGAGTTTGATGGTCTGGATATCGACTGGGAGTACCCTGGCTCTCGTGGCTCCCCTCCTGAGGATAAGCAGCGCTACACCGTCCTGGTCCAGGTCCGTCATGTTACTGTTCATCTTCTGCCTATAGACAAGTCCGTGTTGTAAAAAGAAGTAGATAGACAAGCTACCATCACTGGGGTGCATGTACATATACTGTGCATTATGAATAGACGTTAACTTTTAAGGGTTTTGCCAAGATATCTGTCCAGGACATGTCCAGAGGTATAATAATCAAAATCCATTAAAATAAAGCTTGTAATCAACAAGACTTTTTCTGCTCATCTGTAGGAGATGATGAGTGCTTTCGAGGCAGAAGGCAAGAAGACCAACCGTCCCCGTCTGTTGCTGACTGCTGCTGTCTCTGCTGGAAAGGGAACCATCGACTCTGGATACCAAATTGCCCAGATTGGAGCGTAAGTTCATGAACAGACATGGAAGCATTACATATCCTTGTACAGAAGACAGCCATTACTCAAGATCAATGCTATCTCTTTGCCAGTGTGCTGGACTATTTCCACGTCATGACCTATGACTTCCATGGTTCTTGGGAACAGAACGTTGGAGAGAACAGCCCTCTGTACAAGGGCCCCGCTGACCAGGGATCCATGATCTACTTCAATGTCGTAAGTGAGAGCTCCTGCTGTAAATTATGATAATTAGATGAGGGAACAGAAACTCACCTGGCCCGTACTCACTCACATATAGAACTATGCCATGAACTACTGGAAGAGCAATGGTGCCCCAGCTGAGAAGCTGCTGGTTGGTTTCCCCACCTATGGCCACACTTTCCGCCTGGCTTCCTCTAACACAGCTGTGGGAGCTCCTGCCAGTGGACCCGGACCTGCTGGACCTTTCACCCGTCAGGCTGGCTTCTGGGCCTACTATGAGGTTTGTTTGAGGCTTCTTTCTCTGAGACTGGGTGCATGCATACACTATAGGATAGGACAGCATACTGTATGCAGTATTATGTAGATCCATAATGTTAAATCTCTCCCTCCCATCAGATCTGCACTTTCTTGAAGCAAGGAGCCACTCAGGCTTGGGACGCCCCCCAGGATGTGCCATACGCCTACAACCAGGGAATTTGGGTTGGATATGACAATGTGAAGAGCTTCCAGATTAAGGTATGAAGTTCTGTTTTTTATTTTATTTTATTTCTTTTGTGTTTTAAATTCCTGTCACAAACTTTTATGTTTTACAATTATTTAACACTTGGTTTCACGGTTCACACAATATACAGATTCAGTGGCTGAAGCAGAGTGGATTCGGTGGAGCCATGGTGTGGAGTTTGGATCTGGATGACTTCAGCGGCACTTTCTGTGGCCAGGGAAAATACCCCCTGATCAACACCATCAAGAGTGGACTGGGAACTGGAGCTTGTACGCATACATGTCACATATCTTCAGGTAATTGACATAGTGAAAATATTTCCATTTTTTAAATTCTTAAATTTTCTCCTCAGCCTGCAGTGCTCGTTCTGACCCCCTGCCTCCAGTCACCCCAACCCAGCAAGCTCAGCCTCAGCCTGGTGGTGGTGGCAGCAGCAGCGGTGGCAGCAGCAGCAGTGGCAGCAGCAGTGGTGGATCTGCCTTCTGCGCTGGCAAGGCTAATGGACTCTACCCTGACCCAGCCAACAAGAACTACTTCTATGAGTGCAACCAGGGAAATACTTACGTCCAGCACTGCGCCACTGGCCTGGTGTTCGATGACAGCTGCAAGTGCTGCAACTGGGCTTAAACAATCCATAGTTTAACTTCATAGTGGTTGTTCTTCAGTAAGGAGCTGGGTCAACTATCATGTATCAAGCAACAGCTCTGTAACATCTGTCAGTGATCAAACTTAAATAAAGATCACATTTAAAGCAACTTTAGGTCTCTAGTGATTTTGTGTGCTTCATGTTTCTAATCAATAAATTCATAGATCATGAATAAGTGGAGCAAAATTATATATGAAAAAAAAATATTTATGGTGGAATAACTTGGAACATCAAAGATGAGTGACAAAAAAAGTTATTCGAACATGTGTGCATGGGCAAGCTACTCTCATGTGTAAATACATTCTTATATGTTGCAAAGAGAAGTGCAACAAGCAAGGCTGTTATAACAAGTAAAGACAAACATGACTGTAAAATGGTCACTGCTGATAAAATCATGACATAATTCAGCATAAAAGCAGTACAAATATTGTAACTGAATACAAAAGCAACAACAAACGTAATTCCAGCGATATCCTTACAGAAAACATGGACAACATTATAACACATGCACACACACTGCTGGCTAAAATATTTTCCAGAATTGCAAGGATCTGTCAACTTAAGTAATGTCTTGTTCCTACATTATTACACTGTGGCTGCAAGTGATATGAGTGTGTTCTGAGCACTTACCAAGGTTATCAGTTTTCACATATATACATAAAATATCTTAACACAGATTTAAAAAAATATATATAAAATGTATTAGATGTGGTTTTACTTCCTTTGCGGGACAAATAATGCCATCTTTACACTGAACTCACATGCATATAAAAGCCATCAACTTGACACAGAGTGCGTGCAAATGACTTTTGATATTTCTTATTTCTATTATTAATGATTTTCATTTCATTGTCTTTTACGTTTTGGAGTTTCATCTGTTAGTTATTGACCTTTTCTTTGTTCGACCATAGAAACCAAAAAAATCGAGAATATATCTTTCTGCATTATATTTTGTTTTTCTCCTCCTGTATGATGCAAAAAAATGCAGACTTCCATAATGTAGCTTTTTTTGTCTTCCATAGTATTTGAGTACTATACTATATTATATAGTAAACAATGAAAAATATTTTTTCATTCTGCGTTTCAAGAGAAAGCAAAATTGGAAAATGGGCAGGGATGATGTGGAAAAAGAAATGCATTTTTAAAGTGTCACGACCCGGCTCCTATGCCATGACAAAAACCGGAGAGAACACAGGCTGAACTTAAATAAAAAGTATTTATTGTAAAAAAAACAACCAAACTGATAAGAAACCACAAGTATGACATGTGTTTGTCAGTAAATCAGTAATGTCTATGTGGATGTGTGTAGGTAAGTTCATGTGCAGTGTTGTGGAGTGGAAAAATGAAACCAGAGCCAAAAATGAAATAAAAGGTGCTGGCGCTGGCTGGGGAAGAGAGAGAGAGCCAAAAGAAACCGCAACTTAAATATCCTGTCGGGGATTGGGCCCAGTTGCTCCCAATCTAGGATTGGTGCTGCAATCACCTGTCACTGCACCTCAGAAAGAACAGAAGATTATTGGTTACACACCACACACAAGTACCCTAAGCAGGGGCCGTCACAAAAGGGAAGGTCAGAGAAAAAAAAGTCATGTCATGAATAAATAAGAACCGTAATGACAAGGATACAAGGTGAAGTCCCTCAAATCGAATTTTCTTGTGCTACATAACCACTAGATGGTGCTCTTGAGAGAATGATAGCACACATTTGCTTTTCATTTGTTGACACTAGTCATAGCCTTCTTCTGAGTAGCGTTGTCCTCGATGGATGTCCACATGTGGATGCCAGTCCACAGAGGACGAACACAATGAATTCAAACACTGTTGGAACAGTTAAGATCATGAATAAGTGTGCAGGCTTAAAAGGACATCACTGTCTGCAATTAATTAAATTTATCCTAAATTGCACAAGACAACTTACACGCCTTCCAGGGTCCCCCTTTTGCTTTCATCAGCTTATACACAGGCACCACAGGGACCCAGATAAGGATGAATGCAACTATGCACCAGCCCAGAGCCAAGGCCCAGATTGGGAACTGATGTATCTCAGCATCTAAACTGCTTGATGGATTGGCATGAAATTTTCTACAGACTGATTTCCAGATAATGTACAGTAATATCTGGTGATCCTTGGAGGTTGACATTTTTGGTTGTTACTGAAATATCTCCACTGGTAACACTGGTAATTTAGGTAATAAAGATATTTGACAACTAAGCCAAGACAAGTTTCCAGGCAGAATTATGAAAGACCAAAGATAACTCCTTACACAATGACTGCACTTTACTTTTGATATTGTTCAGGGGTTTGCCTTGTCCTTAATTGGCCTAACTTCCCTAACATTACTGACAGTGACATAAACACAGTTATAGACATAAATAGATCAAGTAAATACAGCCAAGCCAATTGAACAACTTGTTTGAGTTTTGCTGACTTCTTCGAGTTCACTTTAACACATCGATTTATTGAAATTTATCATGTATGTGTCAGAAGCCCATGACCTCCATGATAGCTCAAATGAGAAGTATCCAGCCTGAGGCAAACCCATCAAATAGCGTTACCTAGTATATTCCTGTCTATCTCTCTCTCTCACACACACAAACACACACACACACACACACAAACACTGCAGATAAGTAGGGTAATAATGTCAGACAACACTAATAAAGTCGATGCTGGCAGATCTACAGTACCTGTGTGACACATCAGGCCAAAGAAGAAGATGTGACACACGCACCCATGGTCAGTAAGGCAAGTGTGGGTTTGAAGATTTCATCACACACATCACACAGACAGGTGATGAGCACCTCTAATGACCAGAGGAGAGATAAGACACAACTGAACAATTTTAGGCTGAATGGTTAACAGTTATATACTATTTTGACACAGATCCAGTGTTTTAAAAGGTTACTCTGGAATGGGTTAGGTTGAGATCTATATGTATGCCAATTAACAAGCTATGACAGCAGAGCCACTGATTGAAATGACAATCACACCTACTAGTGTAAACCGAGAGTCAAGGCCAATTATGAAAAGCGGAGAGAGGAGCAATGACCATGTCTTTTAAGGTTAAAAAACAGTGCACATGCGATATCATTCCCTCAAGTTCTGAGTAAGTATTTGAAAAGCCTGTGTTCCTGGTGGCACACCGAGTAGTCACTTCTTACACAGGTCCAGGGTTTGAATCTCCATGTCCTGTTTGTTAACTATTGACGCCCATGGTGTGTTTTGATGGGCTCACTGTGGTCACATCAGATGCTTACAATCTGCTTGTAACCCATTCATTGCCGCTTGTGACTCTATTTAAAAATGTTTTTATAAATTTTATTTAATTATTCACTTCAATTTCTAAAAACAAAAACACACAATTACTTTTCTTTATTTGATTCCCCCAAAAGAACTATTTTTCTTTTTAGTTTGTTTTTCAGATTAAATGAAATAATTGTGCGACTGGTGATCAACATATTACAACATACTGTTAACATAGTAATTTTAATCTTCTATAAAAAATATAAATTGTCAATTAAAACACTCCTATGCAGATCTGTTAGCTTTAACTCACTTTTTAGTCAGTTCTCTTGTTGTGAGTGCTGAAAATGTAAGCATCTGTTTTATGAAGGAAAAAAGTGTTAGGGTCAGTAGCAGTGGTAGTATTACTACTAGTTGAAGCAGTAGTAGTAATATTCGTAGCCTACAGTGAGTTATTCAGTTACAGATGTCTGCAGTCCTACCTGATCAGCAACAATAGCAGGATCCTCAGAAATGTTTGAGCCGTATTTACACATTTTGATTCATCTGCTTGTTATGGTCTGTAGAGGAAAATTCATATGGCTAGAAACAAACTGTCACACCGACCAAACTGGTCCCCTTTATGTTTGCACTCAGGAAGACAGGTGTCGTCTGCAGGTGAGTCTGCCTACACAAATCTGGAGCCTATTTGTCTTATACTTCTTGTATTATACAAATATCTTGTCTTATATTTCCTGCAGTTTTATGATATGTCAAGCCAACACATTGTTTTTGTTTGTCATATTTGTTTAGCCTGTTATTTGACAAGTTGAACATGGGATGGGAGTACACAGATCTAAACCAACCTTTTTAACAGTTATTTTAAAAGGATGGTATATATTTAGTATTTATTAATTATGACAGAGAATTTAGGCATAGTTTAAACCAGTCGCAGCAGATTGCCGGTGTCCCACTCACTGTATATACAATTACAAATTTTGAATGCAACCACTGACTTAACATTTATCTTCCAAGTTATCCTGTTTATGCTGTAATGTAAAATGTGCGATACATCGATATTTACTGTTACTAGCCAAGGCTAACTCATACAGGTACTAAACAAGAGACTATGGCATGGGCCACAAACCTATAGTTAACAATTTGAGCACAACTTCTCTTTGCCTGTTTTATTTTAGAGCCAGTTGTGGGAGAAACACTGAGATGTCTTAAGTAAAACTGTCCTGCATTCAGAATCTTATTAAAATAAAAGTACAGGGTGTAGTTAAAGATAAACTTAATTAAAGTACTAAAGTACTAATTATGCAAATTTTATTAGGTATAAACTAAAGACATAATATACATGAAAGAGGAAACCCTGTCACAGCTTTGCATTACATTGTTTTCCCACTTTGTATTATTGCTTTCATTCAAACAACAACCATTATGTAAACAAAAATTGACATTTTTCCTTCAGAAAGAGCTACTTTCACATGCTTCACATGACAGCTAATGACAGTCAACTTCTGCATTTATCCATAGTTGAATACAGCAGCGCAGACACACACAGAGTCAACTGCTCGATACAATGAGCCCTTCAGCTTGATCAAATAGGTTGTAAATTTTGTTCACACACACTGAGAGCTTCAGCAAACAAGACACACTTGTACTGATAGTGAGTTATAGCCTCTCTCACATATACATCTAGACATGATCTAAACTGTCTGTGTGCATTTATGATGATTTTTTTTTATTAGTCAATAACTGAACATGAACACCAGCTGTAATGACAGAGTGGTGATGTGACCATGTGAACATGACAGATGACACAACCGTTGACACACACTGATAACTGTAACAATCCTGCGCGAGACATTTGTCAACAGCTTATTATGGTCACAGTCAAACATGCACCATCACACACACAAGAACATACACATCATTTTTTCTGGCCTCAGGATTAATGTGATACTATTTCACTGTTCACACGTACTGTTGCTTGTTAAATGTCACATCTGTAAATATCAAGCGTCATATGTGCGCACCAAATTCAACAGTTGATCTGGTTTTACACTTTTTCCTGGAACTGACACTGCTCCGTGTCCTCTGTCAGTGAATAATGTTGCTGCTGCAATGGTTGATTCATTTTTTCTTTTAATTTGAGCTTAGTTTACTTGACATCATGAGATTGGAGACATTACAGTACATGACACACAACCACAAAATCACATGGATGACACAATAACCTTCAAGACTTAATTCCTTTGTGATCTATGGTGTAAAGAGGACAAAGATGCCGATGCCTGGTTGGAAACACAACTAACGAACCAATAAAATAACTCACCTAATTGACAATAAAAGTGACTCATTTGCCTGGATCATGAAGAAGTTTTGACCTTCCTGTTTGGGGACACCAATCACCAGGTTTGCATTCCTAATACTGCTATAAACTGGTCATATTCTTATCTGTTTCTTTTCTCTAGGATCAGAAAGTCAGCAAGTACTGACAAAATCACAAATGCCCTCATGCGTCAGGTCCAGTCCTGTCATGTCATCATCCTTTTTTGCTACCACTGGGTTGTAACTGGAGGCCAGATCAGTTACCACTGCTTGGGCTTACTGTAGGTATGGCAGAACAACAAGTTACTATTACATTATGCACAGTTTTACATCCATACTGTAAGACTGGCCTACAATGTGGAATTAACTACATTTAGTCTGCTGACTCTGAAACCTTTTCATACCCTCCACTTGTCCTCAGTGTCATCTGAAAGCAATGAGCAAACCACATCTGCAACAGTAATGAACATCTGGTTTGGATATGACAACATCACATGCTTCCAGATGAAGCTATGGACTTCTAATAACAGTTCTAATAACAGATAATTTAATATTTAGTGTTTACGTCTGCCCTCATTGATATAAAGATGTTGCACAAAATATTACAAACACCTCTCACTATAATGCAATACAGCTCTCCAGGCTCCATAAAGTTGAATTAACACCTAGTTGAATTAACAGTTTAAGCAAAAACCAAACACCATAATCTTCATGAAGCACCCTCTCAGTGGTACCATCAAAAAAGGAGCGTAAGAAGAACTGCTAATACAGACATGAGACCATCTATGCAATACTTTTAATACTTAGAACTCCATCATGGTTAAGTCAGGAGCTGGCTTGTGTAATTATAAAACACTGCCACTGAAGCCAATGTGAGATTTAAGACATTTGGCAATTTCTGAGCCATATAAATATAACATTAAAAGCAGGTTGATATCTGAAGTTTCTGTTTGCCTCATCCATGCTGCATTGCATTTGCTCATCTGAATAATATCATCACGTATCAGAGATGCAGAAGTTATTGATTGCAGAATATCAGAGGTGAGGATCAGAGGATGTACAGGGGATAAATGACAGCAGGCGGTACACAGACATGGAACGGAAAAGCATCACCACTTGAACATAAAACATTTTGGATGAAATAAATAAAAAGTCCATGGTTCATTCACAAAATATGAAACACTAGCAGTCTCTAAAGCCCCATTAATCAATCAACATGTTTGATATATATATATATATATATATGAAATTATTTCATTTCACACGAAAGCATTGCTACTGTTGTTCTAAGTAGCTTTCAACTTACCCATCTTATTTGGTCATTGGTCTGTGTGGTTCAAGTCCTAAATGACCCCGTTCCATACACTGTAAACACACACTGTTGCATGAGCTTGATGCTACTTAATGCAACTTTAACTTTCAGTACAAGGTCTTCACAGATTACACATTTAAGGGGAGTCAACGGCACATCAGAGCCATGAGCTCGAGATTATGTTTACATTCACTTCATGTTTGTTTCTGTGGGTCATCCTGTGGTGGAGGCGTTGTTCTGAGTAGCGTTCTCCTCGATGAATGTCCAGGTAGGGGTGCCAGTCCTCAGAGGGAGAACACACTGACTTCAGACGCTGTGGGAAGAAGATTAGCATGATTTAAAAAAAAAAAAAAAGATTAAATAAATAAACAATTAAATAAATAAATAAAATACAATGCTTTAAAAAGAGACAACCAGCATAATTAATTTGTCATAACACACACACACACGCACACACCTTCCAGGGGTTTCCCTCTGCTCTGATCAGCTTATACACAGCGATGACAGGGATCCAGAGGAGGATAAATATGGTCATGCACCAGCCCAGAGCCAGGCCCCAGTCTGGGAACTGGACAGTTCCATAGGTGGGTGGCTTAAACGTTGAGAGAGACCAGACCAGGATCACCTAGACCACAAAGTCAGCCGCTTTCATTCATCAGACATGATCAGAACTAATGCGATGTATGTGTGCGTGTGTGTAAGATGGTTGAATCTGAATTTACACACACAGGAGTCAGTTTTATTTGTTTGATTTTTTAAAAATTTGCTCAAAAACTGTTCCATAGAGACAAACATACAATCTAACCAGCCAACTTTTTTTCATCTCTCTGTGTGGCTGTCATTTATTAACCCTCCTGTGCTGTGTTCATCTAAAAGCAGATGCTGCAGACACGTGACTAATACAGTGTGAGTCTTTCCTATTGGGGCTAATGTTGTACTCACCACTAAAAGGCAGGGGCTGATGAAGAACCAACATGCTCTCCACCACAGCCAGAAAGTGAAACTCTTATTTCCGAGCATCATCTCAATATCTTTAATAAAACGGTTCCCTCCTGTAATGCATGAGAAGAACACACACACGTATGCAGGTGGAGTTGGAGGCTCTCTGTCACCTTTATATGCATGGATCACAAATTATCATATTTACCATATATGTAGCAGACACCAATGATCTCCAGGAGAGCCAAAATAAGCAGCACCCAGCTGGCAACAAACTGGTCAATTAGAGTCACCCAGTATATTCCTGCCTGTCACACACACACACACACACCAGGTGAGTAAGTTAACTAGGCTTATGGCGAACAGCATTAACATAAAGTTACACTAACCTACCTGTGTGATACATGGCAGGCCCAGGAGGTAGAGGATGGCACACGTCGTCATAGTCAGTAAAGCACGTTTGGATTTGAAGATTTTAGGGAAAGCATCGAGCAGGCAGGTGGTGATCACCTCTAAAGACAAAAAGAGAGACTACATCATACAGCAATCTATCACCATGGTCTGAACAGCAACCGAAGAACTCACCTATTCCTGCAAACTGAGAGTCCAGACCAACAGTCAAAAGCATGAAGAAGAACAAAATGGACCACAGTGGGGAAATAGGAAGCTTAGACAGAGCTTCTGGATATGCAATGAATGCTAGGCCGAATCCTGCACAAAGACATAAAAACAAAACATCAGAGGTCACTCAGTAGCTTTACAAATTTTTGTGGCGCCCACATGGTGAGTCTGTCTGACCTTCCTCCACCACTTCTCCAACAGGAATTTTGTAGATATGAGCCATGTAACCCAAGATTGAAAATATGGCAAAGCCTGCAAGCACGCTGGTACCTAAGGGGAGATTAACAATAGATTACTGACATAAATATATAAAAAATTATTTCAACTTGATTTAAAAAATACTGTTCATACCAGCATTAGTTAGTGTTACAACAAATGAGTCCTTGAACACATTATTGTGGAAGTTGTTGTAAGAGGCGAGCGTCATGACTCCACCCCAGCCAATCGAGAGGGAGTAGAAGGTCTGAGTTGCTGCATCTTTCCAGACCTAAAAGAAAAACACACTGTCATGCTTTAAATCAAAAGAGAGAGTTTTATTTTTTCCAACTGGGACAGCCCTGTTCGTACCTGTGCTTCTGTCAGTTTAGTCAAATTGGATTGGGAGCCAATGTAGAACTCAATCCCATCTCTAGCTCCCTCTAGTGTCAAACCTCTGATCAGCAGGATCACAATCACCACGTAAGGAAATGTAGCTGTGAAATACACAACCTGGAGAGACAAAAGGTGGGAGTTAAAATTGTAAAAAAAAGTCATTCATTCATTTACACTTTCTTGCATTGCTGCAGGGAGTTAAAATAATAAATCGTAAAAGCTATCAGGGCCTACAAATGTTAATGTGTTTGTCATGTGGCAAGTAGTATTTACCTGTTCCTTCTCCTGTCTGCATCATGATGCAATTATAATTTCAAGTAAATTTTTTTGCATATGATCTGCTTACAGATTTTTTAAAGAAATAGTTTGACATTGCTGGTGATAAAATTATTTGTTTTCTTCTCTGTATGTTAAATAAGTAGCTGCAGCCAACAGCTGGTTAGCTTAGCTTAGCACAAAGACATAAAAAAAACAATTCACTACTTATGTCCTGGAATATCTCTTATTCAGGACCAGTTAATGCACTTGACACTTTTTTACACACACGATATATACTGTTTCATGTAAATAAGTGAGTTTTAGAGGTACCATTAGGTGGATGTAGTTACCTTTAGACAAAGCCAGGTTGTTTCACCTTTGTGAAATAGACTGAAATATCTCAACAACTAGTCTATTACAAGGATTGGTCAAGTAGCATCAGTCTTAATGATTCTGGTGATCCCATCACTTTCTCTTATAGCAGCACCAGGAGGTCAAATTTTCAGTTTGTTCTGTGCTTTGGTTTCTGACTAAACTAATTTCCAAGCATAGGCAGTACTTTGCCTAATTACAGCCTCACAGAACTGCTAACATAGCTACGAGATGCATTGGTTGCTGCAGTATGGGAAGAGTCTTTTTGGGTAGGTAGCAGAGCAAGAGGTTTTCTTGTTTTGTGCTGCAAGACAAAAATAATGGGGCATTTTGGGACATGGACTTGCTATGAGTGTGGATGCTGACTCACTTTGCCTGATGACTTGATGCCTCTTATGAGCGCTGCAGCAACAAGGATGGTGCTCAGCAGCAGACAGAGGGCCAAGTGCCAAACCACTGGTCCTGTTTCATCTAGACCGCTGGATCTCTGCAGAGCCACACGACTGAGGAGGAGAGACACCTGGTTGTACAGCCACAGTATGACAAGGGTGTGTATTTGTGCTGGGTTGCATGAGTGTGTGATTCTTACTCCCAGTACTGCTCACTCGGACTCTGCACTGATATATTGTTGGATGAAGGACAAGTGCTGTTTTCCTGAGTCCAGTTGGCCACTACAGCACCGCTTACATTGCAGGACACTAGAAAAGGAGACAGGACCAGAGAATAGCTTGCTTAAAATATCAGGCTATGCACTAAAGTCAAGAGTGACACATCAGCCTCCACCAAACAGCAGATCAACACATCTTTGCAGGTAAAGGTGATGAGCGGGAAAGCACCTGTAGGTGTGTTGCTGCAGTTACTGTTAGCCCAACTGAGGCAGCTGGACCACGGCAGAGGAGACTGGAAAGAGGCGAACATGTAGTACAGGCTGTAGGCGATGATGACGTTGTAATAAATTGATACTACCAGAGTCACCATAACCATGGCAATGCCAACGCCTGAAGAGGTAGAGAGGAAAGTTATTATGCACTTATAAGGCTTTTGTAAAACATTTGTGTAAGAAGTCTCTTTAACCCTGCAATGTCAAGTGTATCATATTTGATAGATGACTTTTTGAGACCTCTACATTACCAGTGTAATTTTTTTGTCCTGAAAAACCTGATGTATACAAAAAAAATGCCAGAACCATTTTTTTTAAATGCTGGATGTAGCAAAAATGATACAAATGATATATATTTTTTTTTTTTGTCAGAAAGTTCAATTGAATGAAAATTGAATTTTCTGACAATCATTTTGTGGTTCAGCATTACAGGGTTAAAATAATTCTTTTTGGGAGACATTTTTATCAGCTTGTGTGTATATGCTGGTTTGTGTCTCCTGTCTACTTTTTACTATCCAGAGCAGATTTAAGAATCACTAAACACAAAGTAGATTAACTGAACTTGAAAGAGGCCAACGAGTTGTCTGACAGGAAAATATCAGAATGTGAAACTGTGACCAACTGCTGTCTTTATCTTTACAACCTGTTAAAGCAGCATTCATATTAACTCAGCAGTCTCCTAAAACCTATTGAACTCTGTGTGCAAACTGGCTGTCCACAACACTAAATTACAGCCCTTGCTGTTATCCCACAGCAGTCTGTAAGAAAAATCATAATAATAATGTTAGTTTTATTTTATTTCTTGTTCAGTTGTATGTGGAAAGGGATATGTATATATATATATATATATATATATATATATATATTTTTTTATATATATATATATATATATATATATATATATATATATATATATATATATATATATATATATATATATATATATATATATATTCAAACTCCATTTCAACTGCTTATGTGCACGAGAAACCATAAATATCTGACTCTGGCAAGGGGGTGAATATAAATATTGAATTCATACATTTCAATTTCTGTATTAGACAGAAAACACACTGTTTTGTTATTTTTTTCCAGAAATTAAATACAATTTCAAAAGATTTAATTTTGCACTAAAATGTGTTGCTTCCACTGCCAAACTCCCTCAAATCAAATCATATAAACTTTCATTGTTACTGTCTTCTACTTTAAATTCCCCTCTGTGGTTCTTCTGAATGATTTCAGCAAGAAGATGTTATTTCATTGCCCATGTGGGCACCTGGCTATTGTTTAGAGACAGAAATGAAAAATTTGTGTGTGTCCTTTAAATTTGCCACCATTAACCAACGGCCTCATTAAACCCCTCATGTTTGACATCATCACCTTTAGATGTATTCGACTGATCTTTCACAAAACTTGAATGGTGCTCTTACCTTGGAGGATGGGCACCGATCTCCATATGTTAATTGGACCCTGGCTGCAAAACTGCCCAAAGGCGCTTTCCAGAAAGAAGAGAGGAATACCAGCCACCACCAACATCATAAAGTAGGGGATGAGAAAGGCTCCTGCTCAGAATGACAGAGTGGTGCAAGAATAAAATTAAAACAATATTAACAGTGGTGCTATCAAACAGGATTTCAAACATTAATAGATTAAACACCAAGTACTTACCCCCTCCATTCTTGTAGGCCAAAGATGGAAATCTCCAGATATTTCCCAGTCCAACAGCATAGCCGATGGTAGAGAGGATGTACTCCCTCTTGCTGGCCCAATTCCCACGCTCAGTATTCTCATCACCATCATCCACATGTGGGTCCTGCTCATTGAAAAGGTTCAAAACATATTAAAGTGGTAAAAGTAGTAAAATTTCTCAGATATTGTATGTTGTTCCTGGAACATGTTAATGAAAATAATTGCAGTTAGAACTTCAAATTTAGAGTGACGTAATTCTACTGCTCTATAAAATAATATAGCTGCATTTTGACCACAGGAACCTTCCCCAGGGATGAGGAAACCTTTGGAGGAACTGCTTTGTGCTTTTCTACCACAGGGACAAGGATCTAAATTAAATTCTAGGTACATTGTTTTATCCCCCAAAATAGTACCTGGTGGGGGGTAGCACTTTTCAGAAGCACAGGAACTTCGGGGGTGGCCCTTGCTTCACTGAACATTTTTGTTTGGTTGAGTATTCCCAGCATTTTACTTCATTTTCAAAAACCTGCATTTACAAACTGTATTTGCAGTTTTTTCTTCAACATCAACATGAAAAAGAAGGTCAAGGAGCGACTACGAAATCCAGGCCTACCAAAATGAAAAAAACAGCAAAACAGTTGCTTTGTCATCAGACTAATTTGCTTAATTTTCACAGGTCGTCAGACCACGGTGAAAATGCAGACAACAATGGGCTGCAGGAACCTTTTTAGTTCCTTGAAAAATATTCCTGGGGCTAGAAGTTCCAGGTACTTTGGGTCAAAATGCGGCTTGTGTATCATATCAAATTTCAGTGCTGAAACCACACAGTCACTGTTGTAGCTAATTGCATCATTAATGTCAATTCAGGACTAGTGAGATCACTTAATTGGCACACAGAAGAGAAACTCTGTTGAACAAGATTAAAAACTCCACAAACATTAATTATACAATCACCACAACTACTGTAAGTATTGTGATTGCTTCACCTAATACACTTACAACAAATACAGTACATTATGACTAAAAAAAATAAAATACAGCAAGTCTTTATTGGAAGATTTTTTAAAATGATTTCCACTCTATTATGATATTAATGTTGGACTGGTGTGGTTTCAACAAGAAAACTATCTGTTAAGAAAAAGAAAAAAAAAACCCTACATTGTCACTCAAAGACAATTTCACTTACGTGGTCACTTGAATGAAACTATTACATATTTAATTGAGTCCCTGTTTCATCCCTGCTATCTCCTTCTGTTTACAGTTCCCTCTGCTTCTTTCTCACCAATCAGATTTTTTCTGTCACCGTTGGCCTTGCGATTATGCTGCCAACTCTCTCGTTTGGGTTGTCTGACTTGTTTGTTCTGACACAATACGTCCCTATTCGCCAATAAATGAGGGCATAAGTCTGATCAGTGAGAAAGACGCTGACATAACTGTAAAAAAAGGATATATTATCAAAAAAAAAAAAAAGTAAAAGACCAATAGTTTACACAATTACATAAACAATTTGTTTGCAAGTTATAAGTAAAGACACATGGTATGTTTTACATTTAAAACCAAATTAACCTAAATATGTTAAATCAGGTATCCAGGTGCGCACCAAATTATTAAGTGTTATTCAGTGTAACTATTGTGCAGTAAATAATAGAGTGGAAGTCTTGTCAAACAGGTTTGCAATCTTACCCTGTCAACAACAGCAGGGTTTCTGAAAATTAAGTCCTTGAAACTGTTCCAGCCGTATTTCCTCATATCCTTTCACCTGCTTCTTAATAGTCTGTGTAAGAAATTCAAATCACTCAGGTAGCTCTGTTTTAAAGAACCCCCCTCCTTGACAAACAAGGGAGTGATGTCTTCCAACCAATCACCTGCCCAGACCCTCCCCCAATCGCTCACTGAGCTGGTTGTGTGTGTGCAATTAATCTTTTTTTAAAAAACTGAAATCATGATTTAATGCACATTAGCTAAGAACGTTTTCCTCTTGATAACATTAGTGACTCATTTACACCCACTCAGTCTGATATGGAGCTGCTTAGTGTTTCTGTATCGTGTAACTACTTCTGGCCCAAATATTTGCTACAGTGCTCATTTCCACTCATTATTGTATCATTCTTCAAAAATAGGCCCATATATGACTCCTCACCTCAGACGGAGTTAGGACTGATAACAACATTATTTCCTCTGTCTTGAAAAATAGGCAACGACACAGTGGAGCTGTGAATGCTGCTCACAAATACAGTGCTGTGTGTGTGCTGCAAGTGCGTGTGTGTGTGTGTGTGACCGAGGTCAGTGACTCTACACCAGTAATCATGTCTTAACAACAACTCCCTAAAGCCACTGCTGTGATCCATGGTGGACAGATCTCATTTTGGTCAGTGACATCTACACATAATCATGGTGCAGTCAGCATACGCACATCTGTGTCACCCATAATCACAACCTGATGATGTGACCACAACCGTGTCAGACGACACAACTGTCAATGCACAAAGATAAATGCAGCCCTGCACTACCCAATGGTAAACAGATTATTACAACATCTCCTACAACGTCTTTTACACTTACAGCCAGAGATAAACACACACAGTGTTTGAAATGGTTAGTCCTCATATGCTTATGATTAATGCTGTGAACATAGCATGGACATCACCTTTTAACTTTATGTGACAAACATGTGCATATTTACACATCCAGCTGTTATAAAGCAACAAAGTTGAATGTGTTGGTATGAAAGGACCTTCCAGGCACTACATGTTTAATATAGAAGTCCACCATGGTGCTAATGGAAAGTATTAGTACAATAATAATGCAATTTAGTAATCTTTAGTAAAAGTGTGCACTTTTTTTCCACAATACACATGCCACCATCAAACTGTGTGAAGTCAGTACAAGTCACATTTTAGCCTGTAACTCTTCAGCCTTTCTGCAGTTCTTGGGTTGAAAAGAGGTCAACCCATATAACTAATTGTTAGTTTTGCTACTTCTTATTTAGTCAAAAAACATTTTATCATATTTGACTAAAAGCATGTGAAGGATGGCGTTATTAATGCTCATAATTTTGATACTCATGCTTGGACCCTATGAAATAAATGAATTTAGCAGTGAAGTTACTGTACAGGAACATAAACTGAGTTACTGACTTCAATAGGTCAACACAAGTCTAATGATTTTAGGAAAAACATCTTATGAGAGCTTTCTCAAAAGCATTATGAGTAATCCAATCTTGAATATATACTGGGATATTGTCAAAGGGCTGCATCACAGGATCAAAAGCCACAGGTGAACAAATAGCTGACTGTTCATGATGCATAATGATAAAATAGGCTTGTACCTTTTTGGTAGACTGAATAGTATCATCATTTGTGACCTCTTGGCAGTTTCACAGCGTGTGGTTATATTTCTGCTCAGTGGTCTCATTGTACTTGTGTGTAATTTACTCTTGCTTGATGCTCTTTTGGTTTCTGAGCCATTTTGGTCAGTGACGTGTGGCCAAAGCCTACCCTCTGTACACCTATGATATACATTAGTTTTAATGACAGCATGTGCTGGTGTGGCTGCAGATTACAAAACATGGTGATAGAGAAAAATATTATAAATATAGATGTCCTGTGTCCTCTGACTAGGCCACCACAGTCCAGGTGACACACAGCGGGTTCAGCCCTGTCAGAGCTAGACAAACATACACACAGATTGTTCTCAGATTTTTGTGTGTTTGTTCATCTTAGAGGACAATGTAGCAGAAATAAAGAATTGAACAAGAAGGCTTTGCCCGCTGTCTACTGCCAACAGTTTCCTCCATATGATGACAAGGGCCATTGAGAAGGAGCTGACAGTGAAAAGAAATGAAATGTTGTGGGGAACAGTGTCAATCATGGAAGGCGATGAAGATCCAGAATATTTCACACAGCTATAGGTATCAGTTTGGGTTTTCAAATGAAATATATTTAAATTGGTCTGATATATCTACAGAGATTCTTACAATTTATAAACATCTACAATATATCAGCCCTGAAGGTGTCATAGTTGGCAATTCATTCAAAATGTCACAATTTGAAAAGCTTTTTCTGACTCTGTTCTGAGCAAAATATATCAAACCACACACATACACATAAAGACAGTAAAATACGGCACTAAAAATTCTGAATGCACTTTAACAAGACAAAAAATACGGCAGTCTTTTTAAAAATCACAACTTTTATATTTTTATTTATCCTACAAAAGGCTTGTTAACATAAACACTTTATCAGTATGATAACCAATGCATGCAATGCATTAGTTAGTAACTCAAGAATCATACTTCATACTCCCAAAGGCCTCTCTGTGTGCGATTCACTACAGTACAGTATTGAGATATTCTTCACATGGTGCAGAAAAATCCATCTTTGTCTCTAAGAAAGATTTCACTGTGAAAAAAGTGGACCCTCTTCAGAAACAAGCAGTCACAGCATTTGCACCGCAAAGCAATAATGTACCCAAGATATCACTTTGGGACATGGTCATCAGGAAAGTGAAGAAGATATTGTCATGCGTCTACAACAGCTAATGGTTTGAAAGTTAAGAATCCACATCATACATGATACATATCATATTTTTTATCACAAACTTATCAGACAAAACAATTGAAGGCATGCTTTGTTGGAAGACAGAAGAAGAAACACAAGAAACAGTGAGATAAAGTCAACTAAAAACACAGATTAAAAAGATCAAGATCAAGATCAAGATCCCCACGGGAAAATATAAGGAGGATCGGGGTCAGATTATTTCCAATATGCAAAAAGGAAACATCATATGTGGCTCATACAGTATCTTAATAGGTGGCTCATACACTGTATTTTGTGGCAAATGGCTCAATCAAAACCAGATTATCTAAATTTGACTAGAATTCATTAGGATCTACTTGTTTATGTTTTCCCCAGAAAATGTCCTGTGAAATGTGAAGTTGCTGTAAAACCACTGCCTTGTAAACAACCTCATATCTTCCTCTCATGATTATGTGAACAGAAAATATTACAGTGAGAACTGCTGCCACCTGCTGTTGTAATTTTAAATTATATCATCACCTCTGTTGGGCTGTGATTTTGGCACACATCAAGTAAGTGTGACACTGTTGGTGCACGCTGTAAACTGAGCTCATTGTACTGAACGCACAGTTAAACCTCAATGGTGGAAGCCATGCGCAAGCAGAGGGAGGACTCTGAAGGGATGTCCTGGCGACTGATCTCGTTCCCATCTAGCCGCAGCGTCTGCAGTTTGGAGAAGTTGGTCACATCCACAATGCTGCAGAAACTACCCAGAGTGAACTCTAGAGGGACAGATGGAGAGGTGGTTAAGAATTACTTTCTGTACACATATGGAAGCAGTGCAATAGGTCTTCCAAAACAACCCCAGTAAAATTACTCCATACATCCAACACTTCAGCACCTGGCTTACAAGTCAGTGAGGACAGTGAAACTAGTGTGGCATATTTAAGTATTCTGATATAACATTTTTATAGATGTGAAATAACAAAATAACAAAAACTCAAACACACTGATGTGTTTACATGCATAGAACCCCACTGCTCAAAGAAAGAAGCAAATTGAGAAAATGTATTTGGGTCCTTAACTTTTGAAAATAACACAAATGAAAAGATGTGTGCACCCAGATGATGAATAAACCATTTTACCTTTGATCTGGTTGGCTTGCAGATAGAGGTGCTGCAGTGAGGTGCTCACTGGGGGGATCCTCTCCAGTTTATTGAAGCTCAGGTCCAGCTCCACCAGCCCAGTCACATTAAAGGTGTTGGGAGGGATTCCCTTGTCTGTTATCTGATTGTGAGCCATCCTGATGTACTGCAGCTGAGTGAAACCACCCAGGAAGCCCTCTGGCAGAGAATCGATGGAGTTGGACTCCAGGTAGAGTTGGTGCAGATGTTCGGGGAGTGCCTCTGGGACCTGGGGACAGTTAATGGAAATATTGTGGGAGGAGTGGAGATTATCGATGAACTTAATGGGACATTTGCAAACACACAGATACACAGAGGTACCTTTGTCAACTTGTTGGCGCTGATGTCCAACAGTGTGAGGGATTTTAATGCCTTCAGTGATGAGCCCATGTCTGTAACAGCGTTGTCATGGAAATACAGGACGGTGAGGTTATCCATTCCCTCCAGGTCTGCTGATGTTACCTTGGCAACAGTAGAGATGATTTTAAAGTCTAATAACTTGATGTACAGCCAAAGCAGTTAGTGAGAACCGAGTGGGACGTGGATATCAAACTATGTAAAACAGTACCTTTTCAATCTTGTTGTGGTTAATTCTCAGATCTCGCAGGGTGCGAGGGAGGTTTGATGGGATGGTGGTTAGATTGTTGTGTTGCAGATATAAACGCTCCAATTTCTCCAACTTCAGAAATGCCTACAAAATAAAATAAAATAAAATAAATAAAAATCATAAAAATTAACATCCATATAATAGTTGTCCCATCAGCATGAAAATGTTCAACTGAAATCTTCAGTATATTATGCCTTTATGCTGTCAAGAACAATGTCAATATAATTTTAAATTTTTTGTTAATATGTTTTATTGTTAAAAAGAAACAACAAAATATCAGAAATGATTCTTTTTCCCTCTAAGGGGCATGTCTAAGTTTGATTGACAGCTATTGGCAGGCTGAGCCCTGGCAGGGAATTAAAGACGAAAGTATTTCAGAGTAAGGAGTGGACCCGGCAGTATCAAAAACTGGCCAGCTAATTAGCTATCTAGCTTGCAAACTGACATTAACAGTGCACTTTTCCCCTATAAATTTTTGTTTGATTGCAATATTTGTAAGTTAGATAAGAAGGAAACACTGGGAGAAACTAATGAAAAATTGTCTTTGTGCCACACAGTGGTGAGCTGTAAATTGCGATTTCAGAAACCTACTTATTAGCATCATTTTGCATCACCAAAAGCAGAGTTGTGACTCTGTAATTTTTACTGTGGGGTTGTTAGCTAAAAGTAATGTCTATGTCAGTTTCATTTGTCCAGTCAAATTAAATCCATCCATTATCAATACCACATATCCACACATAAGGTCACAAGATGTGCTAGAGCCGTGTGGGGTACACCCTGGACTGATCACCACTCTTTCACAGGACTAACATATAGAGACAGACAAACCACTCACACCCATGGACAATTTAGAGTCAGTAATTAACCTAACCTGAATGTCTTTGTGCTGGGCACTGCACTGCACAACCATACTACCCATCAAATTATATGTATATATAACCTAAATGTAGTTCACTATCTTCCTATAAATGCAATAGTGGGTGTATTACTAAGGAAGTGCAGCGCTAACTGTCAAGGTATTTAGACAAGTAGTTCTCGAGAGAGTGAAAAACATTTCCCTGCTGATCCGGAGGGCCCCTGTAGTTCCAGACCCACTATTAAATGATTAGAAAGTAAAGTACGAGTTGAATGGCGACTGTAGTTGTTGAATTAAAATGGATGTCCATCAATTAATTACCGTTCATCTGATTGACTCTGCACTTCAAATAAAGGAAAAGCACTGCCCAGTGTGAAATAGTTTGGATTAGCAATTCTTAAGAAAGCTGTAAGAAAGCTGTAAGAAAGCTGTAAGCAGCAGTGCTGGAGGCCAAAACAGTTTTCTGACACAAAAATTTGTGTTTGGTTTTTGTAGGAGGGTGATATTACTGTTTTTTTGCTTTATGTAAAATTTTACTGGCTGCATGGAAAGAAGTTCTAGACAGAGAACCAACGGTACTCTGATAGACTGATGCAAAGACGTCAGGACATGCGTTTTACTGAGCAGATACGTATGGTGTTGCAGAGAAAAAACACAGTTTACTTTTTACTTTGTAATTATACCACCTGTTAGCCATCTGACAGCCATTCAGAGCAGCATGACTGCTTTATGCACTGAGCTCACACGTGTGGCTCTTTCTGATTGAGACCAGATGTGGATTTACCTTCTTGCCAATGGCGTCAGATGTCAGCTGGTTGTAGTGCATCATGAGCCACACCAGATTGGTTGCATTGACTAGAGCTGAGTCGGGCACAGCTGTGATGGCATTGTTTTGGAGGTACAAGTATTTCACGCGGGAGGGGATGGTTGGCATGGCTGTCAGGCCCCGCCCATCACAGTACATGGCGACTGGGAAGGTGGGGGGGCAGTCACACTCATCTGGACACGCTCCTCCTGCGCTGTCTGCCTGCAGGGAGCCAAAATAGTATCCTTGGCTCTGCCTGCCATAGAGCCAGGCAAAGGGGTCCCATCCATGGGAGAGAGAGGGTGGAAGCAGAGCAGACAGGAGGAAGATGATCACTACACGCATGGTCATAGTCACACAAATCTGCACTGGACAGAAACAAAAAAAGAGAGACACAGCAATAAAATAATTTAAAAAAGAAATCAATTCACAAATTGTCAAAGTCATTTTGTTAATGGAGCTACAGTATGTTCACTTATGAACATTTTAAACAGATACAGCTCAGAGTAAACTGACTGTCTAAATGTGTTACTGTGCTGATTCTCTGTATTCTAGCAGAGCAAGTTCCTCTCTTATACCACACGGAGGTACAGGTATTTGCAGAAATAGAAGAATACAATGTTCATTAAGCTACTAATAATAAAAAAAAAACAAACATAACTTCTCTCACACTTTTAGAGAGCAAGCGGCTACTTTTTAAGAATATTTTTCCTGTAAGCACAAATTAAACCTCAGTGTTATCATACTGAGGTTAAAGGAATGGTCAGTGGAGCAGTGCAGCTCCTGACTTTGCTTTGGAAATCTGCCTACAGAGAGGTACATTCTTAGGGGTCTTAATCCACAGGGAATCCAGAGAGGAAGCATTAAAAAAAAGAAAAAATCTATCCATGAATGCCAGCTTTACTAATGGTTTTCGCTGCTGCCCCAAAATTGTGGGAAAATATCCAATAATTACCCTCTGATTTGCCATAGAAAAACAAAAAACTCAAACAAAAATACAACTCTATCATCATGTGTTTATTCATCTCCTATAAGGTTTCATCAAAAATACCACAGAGACTAACAGACACATGTACATACAAACGCACACACACCTACCTGATCTGAGAGACTGGCCCTCCTTGTCCCCTCTCTCTCTCTCAGAGTGTGCTCAGGACTAGAGGGGACTCTGACAAAAACTTTCCTCCCCTCCTTGCTCTCCTTTCCGTTCTGCCATCCCCCCTCTCCAACCCTCTGCCTGTTTCTTTGCTTGGCTCTCTCTAGCCCCCCCATCCACCCGCCTGCACCCCATTTTGTTCGTTCAGGCATGGCCCTGCGCACCCCACACCCCACTCTGGAGCCTCTTTTTCCACTAATGTGAGATCCAGTGGCTGTGAGGGATTGTTCCCATCTGTGTGCAGCACATTCAGTCCCTTTCAGCTGAACCCCACTATTTCTTCAATATTAAGATATTGGCACCTTTGCTTTTGACCCTTCTGGATCACAGCTGCTAAATTATTTATCACATGAGGGTAAAGATGCCTTCTATTATCACAGCACCTCAGTAAAAATAATAAGTGGGTACAGTGTGTGTGTGCCTTGCCTTAATCATAGCCGCAATTGAATTTCTTTTTTTTTGTAAATAATAGTGAAGATGGTAGGTTTTAGCTTTGACACATTATTTTGATAGACTGATAATAGAAAACTGCAGGGATATTCAAACCCTCATCAGCCAACTTAGCAAGGAGATAAAGTTATGTAGCAGGGACCCAGCTCTCTGCACTCCTCTCCAACAACCTTACATCTTGTAAAGGGTTAAATGAAAGCATGTGTGACAGTCCTCTCGTGTTGTCTGTCTGGTCTTAATATGGGCCTCTTCCTGCTCTGCATCTTTCCTCCGACACAAGCGCCATCACAGTCACTTTCATCTTTTATCCCTGCAAACAGTTGCAGATTCTTCAATTCACTTTTTTCTTTCTCTTTGTCCTCTTCTCTTTTTCATATCATGGTACACCTCTCTATACTTTGACAAGGGAGGAGAAGTGTGTTTGATGATAGCTAGACATGTTTGCACAGGAGTGTCTGGGCCTTATTTCTTTGGAAATAAAACATTCAACACATTGAAATGTTAATGCAAGAAAAGTAACCTACGGGTAGTTGAACAAAAGCAGTACTACAAAAAAAGTGTTCCCTTTGCATGTTTTTTTTTTCATGTTGACTACAATCCCCACTGGTTTGTGTTTCCTCCAGGAATCCATGAACAGTCAGTGTTTTCACCATTATTGCATCCTCTGCATGTTTTGCCATGCCTATGTGTCTCTGCAGTGTAAATAAATATGGAGGTGGTACACTTCTCTTGCTTCTTGTTGAGAGTTAGATGTGCAAATTAAAATCAGTATTATGTCTGTCCATTGAATATGAAGCAAGAGCCAGGAGACAGTTAGGGACTGCCTGGAAGTTACTGGGCTGGTGAGGTGGGCTGAACTTTATGTTTCACTTTGGAAAAAAAAGCAAAGCCTTTCCCAGGGTTATTAATGTTTCCTTTGAAGTCTTTGAAGTTTATATAAAACAGCAACACCACCACAACAGAAAAGAATATTTTAGTAATATAATATACAGAGTGTTAAATTGTTATGTCAATTTATTTATTTGTGTATGACTAAAAAAAAAAAAAACATTAATGGAAGTTCAAATGTGTGCCACCAGTGGGAAAGACCACTCTTTCTCTCCCTCCAAAGTCAGACTACCAAACCTTCAGCCAAAAGAAAAGAAAAATGACAATGCCATGCCCTCGCTCTGAACCCATCTCCCCTTGAAATAACTTTTACTCTTAGGTTAACACAAAATTTGTGACTCGTGGTTTCACAGGGGGCTACACCAATTCTTGGCAGGGGACGCTGACTTCCTCTGTTAGCTGGATGCTTGGCACCCAAAAGTCTCTATGCCAAGTTAATCTAATTGTTTCCTAACTGCACCTTTGTATTTTACAGACGTGAGACGCGAGAGTGGCATCAATCTTTTCATGAGCTTCTGGTGAGAAAGCAGGAAAGCATATTACCCAAAATATGGAAATGTGTCTCTAAATCTGTCACATTGCTTTTAGCATTTTGTCTGAGTGCTGAGTCTTCTCTGTGAACGATTAAAGAGCACTGTCAACACTTATCATGCCTAAAGTATCTCTGAGGAAACAGCATAGGGGAGTTTGCTGTGTCAAACTGGCTTGGGGCCTTACAAATATTATTTAAGCTGGTTTTTGTAGGCATTGTGTTCAACAGCTGATGATAAAAGGCTTTATACATGAAAAAAATAAAGGAACAACCAGATGGCCACATTGCATTACAGCTGAGCTGAAGAACTGTGGGGAGAAATTTATTGGGCCAAGATTGTGATAGTTGAGGCTTGGAATGAGGAGAGTTGAACACCGACATGAGGGACAAACAGGAGGGACAAACACATACTTAAAGTAATCTACAGTCAGGTCCATAAATATTGGGACATCAGCACAATTATCATCTTTTGGACTCTATACACCACCACAATGGATTTGAAATGAAACAAACAAGATGTGCTTTAACTGCAGACTTTCAGCTTTAATTTGAGGGTATTTACATCCAAATCAGGTGAACGGTGTAGGAATTACAACAGTTTCTATATGTGCCTCCCACTTTTTAAGGGACCAAAAGTAATGGGACAAACTAAACAATCATAAATCAAACTTTCACTTTTTAATACTTGGTTGCAAATCCTTTGCAGTCAATTACAGCCTGAAGTGTGGAACGCATAGGCATCACCAGACGCTGGGTTTCATCCCTGGTGATGCTCTGCCAGGCGTCTCTACTACAACTGTCTTCAGTTCCTGCTTGTTCTTGGGGCATTTTCCCTTCAGTTTTGTCTTCAGCAAGTGAAATGCATGCTCAATCGGATTCAGGTCAGGTGATTAACTTGGCCATTGCATAACAATTCCACTTATTTGCCTTAAAAAACGCTTTGGTTGCTTTCGCAGTATGCTTCGGGTCATTAGTCCATCTGCACTGTAAAGCGCCGTCCAATGAGTTCTGAAGCATTTGACTGAATATGAGCAGATAATATTGCCCGAAACACTTCAGAATTCATCCTGCTGCTTTTGTCAGCAGTCACATTATCAATAAATACAAGGGAACCAGTTCCATTGGCAGCCATACATGCCCACGCCATGACACCACCACCACCATGCTTCACTGATGAGGTGGTA
This sequence comes from Scortum barcoo, assembly GCA_023238725.1. Classification (NCBI taxonomy): domain Eukaryota; kingdom Metazoa; phylum Chordata; class Actinopteri; order Centrarchiformes; family Terapontidae; genus Scortum; species Scortum barcoo. The sequence continues at coordinate 19,274,331 of CM041537.1, forward strand.
TGTTTTGGATCTTGAGCAGTTCAAGTTGATCTTTGTCTCATCTTTCCACTGATGTTGTTCCAGAACTGTAAAGGCTTTTTTAGATGTTGTTTTGCAAACTCTAATCTTGTCTTCCTGTTTTTGAGGCTCACCAATGGTTTACATTTTGTGGTGAGCCCTCTGTATTCACTGTGGTGAAGTCTTCTCTTGATTGTTGACTTTGACACACATACACCTACCTCCAACCGTCAACTGTTGTGAAGGGGTTTTTCTTCACTGGGGCAAGAATTCATTTTTTTTGTGTTGTTTTTATGTTTTCCGTGGTCTTCTGGGTCTTTTGGTGTTGCTGAGCTCACCAGTGCGTTCTTTCTTTTTAAGAATATTCCAAATAGTTGATTTGGCCACATCTAATTTTTAACACCTAAACTGTCAGCAAATGTCACTCCTGGAATCAACTCCAGACCTTTTACCTGCTTAATTGATGATGAAATAACGAGGGATTAGCCCACACCTGTCCATGAAATAGCTTTTGAGTCAATTGTCCCATTACTTTTGGTCCCTTAAAAAGTGGGAGACACATATAGAAACTGTTGTAATTCCTACACCGTTCGCCTGATTTGGATGTAAATACCCTCAAATTAAAGCTGAAAGTCTGCAGTTAAAGCACATCTTGTTTGTTTCATTTCAAATCCATTGTGGTGGTGTATAGAGTCCAAAAAATGAGAACTGTGTCAATGTCCCAATATTTATGGACCTGACTGTATTCTTTACTGCTATTCTGCAGTTTGTTACTGCAGCATCAGGAAATACCCTTTTCTTTTTTATGTGTCCGCGGGCATCTTGTGGACAGCAGATGCAGCAGAAGAGACCAGCCAGTGCTCTGCCCCGCCAACCAGTCCTATTTATTACTTACTGTCATTTCATATTTGTAACAAACTCTATTCTCAACAAAGCTTTGTTTTATTCTTAACATGTTAAAGGAGCTGTATGGAGAAGCACCTGTGAAGTGAACCAGGATGAACCGTTCACTCATCATTGAGGACCTTATGAGGCTTTACAAGGTTCTAGCCTCTTGCAACATGACATCAAAGGCCAGTTTATATGAGGTGGTTAAGCAGATAAACTCTAACGTGTGTGTAAAGGTATATATCTACATATGCAAACAATATAAAGAAAGGAGAGGGAAAAAACAAAAGATATCATCAGCAGCAGTGATCATTTAAAGTGAGAGGAATTGATTCTCTGCTGACCAGGACTTCAAAGTAAGAGGCCCATTTGGACTCTCCATAGCCCCCAACTGTGTCCATCCCCCTGTCTCCTGTCTAAGTCATGAGCAGCTTTGAGCAGGGATCAGAGGATCAGAGGACCAAGCCTTTTCCACTCAGGCTGTGAACTCCTCACAGGAATGTCACAGGAATTTTCATGCTGAAGATTTCTTCTCTGGTCACACACCAGCAGAGCAGAAAAAAGCTGGTATGGAATACTTCAGACTACACTAAATATCTACTCATCATGACTGTTTTCAGCCCTACAGATAAGTGTTTATATCTAGAATGAAAGCAAGTCAGATATTCAGAAATTCACTTTGTATGGAGGCAATGTTTTGCCTGAAATGGACTAAAATTGCCTCATTGTGTATTTATGGCTGTCAGATGTTCTTTTATCTGACTGCCATGCAAATTCATATGGCCTTAATAAATTGGGAGTGGTGCAAAATGCAGTGTTTCTCTTTACAAGTAAGATGCTTGAAATACATTTTGCTTCTTGCCACAAAATGGAGTCAGATATTCAGTCTGAAAGAAGGAGATGCAACAACATATGTATATAAACCATCATCGTCATTCCCAGCTCATGATGCAATCTGAGGAAGTCTGAGTTTGTCTCTCAGTCTCTCTCTCTCCAACACACAGAAGCACACACAGACAAACTTGTTGTTTGTCACAGGATATTGTATTGACTTACACTCATTTCCGAGACACTAACTCTGATCCTAACCATAATCATTACATGCCTCACCCCAACCCAACTCTTACACTAACCTTAACCAAAAACCAAGTCTGAACCTTACAATTTAATGGTTAAACTGATGGGAACCAGATTATTGTCTCCACAGTGTGATTTATAAAAGCACACACACACACACACACACACACGCGCACACACACACACACACACACTGCAACTACCAAATCTTTTTTTAAGTATCTTTGGCAGCAAACCTTCTCATTAATTGTATGAAGGGGCTTAACTTAATTTCAGAACATCATGTGAATAACACATACTCATATAGAAGATAATTGTGATAATATTCATGAATTAAACAAATCAATTCTACAAATTAAAGAGATTTGGTCTCAGTAGTTCCTGCACAATGTGTCTCCTTAAGGTAACTTGAACCATGGAGCACCCCAGGGCACAGGGGGCAGCATAAACCATGCGATAGAAAGCAGATGTCCGTGCACACACACACACATACACACACACACATACACACACATAAATCACGCACAGATGTTTGTGATTACACAACGCCGAGCCTCTCATCTTTTTCTTGTTCAGATAGAAAAGCAGCAGATTTTTATGTATGTGTGTTGGTAACAGTTTTAATTATGGGTCTAATCTAAATTCTGGAGTCATCTTGGCAGCATTTATGATTTGGCTGAAGTTAAATCTGCTGTGCGATGCTAAAAAGGAGATCTTAGAAATACACTCAAGGGTTTCCTGGTGATCTAAGATCGACATAATTGTCACCATCTCCAGTTCAGCACCATGCCGGGGACCATCTGTTGTGTAGCAGTGGTGATACTTAGTTATTGAGCTTATCATTGTGAAAATCATTAACTTAAAAAAAAAAAACATAATATGTGTCTAACATTGTGCCTGTACTTATTCTTTTTTAGTCTGTACATGGCTATTTTTCTTTACATTAATCTCTCCACTGTAATTTATTTGTAACTAGGGTAAAGTTAACCTTTACCTTAGTTTTCCCCAACCTGTGCCAAGCTTGTATGTGCAGCTGATTACAGAGAAAATAGTGCCCTCTTGTGTCAAATACAGAAAATGTTCAGTTACAAATTGAGGAAGCAGATGGTGGTGAAATTATGAAAAGAGGAAGACGAAGAGGTGGCGGAGGAAACAGACAGAAGGCTTAATTCAGAATCATCTGGTGCTTACATGTTAACCAATGTATGCATCTGTTTTTCTGTAGTATTGGACAATAAGCATCAAGTAACGGTTAACAAAACAATCTCATTTCAGAGCTCATTTAATAGCTATAAGCAGAAAAACAAACAAAAAAATTGTACTCAGAAATAGCCCACATCTCAAGTGTTTAGGTTCACTCTCACTCCTCACATCAATATTGTTGTATATTCATCAGGAGGTCAGACAAACGACTCAAGATGGATGATGACGCTGCTCTACACACAGTATTTCTACTTTATTTCACGTCATGACAGTATTTTCAGGTAAAAAACAAATCTCTAATTATTAATATTTTACATAAGAAGCCTTTCCTAAAAAATTTCCCTATGACCCTAAACCCTATTTTTAAGATGTATACAGTGCAGGTGAAAACAAATGAAACATAATCTGTCGTGACAAGTATTTGAAGAAGTCTAATGGTTTTCAGAGAGCAGATTTAGGTGTGTCCTCACAATGACTGCTGTGCCAGCTCTTATACAGGAAACCACCAGAGGGCAAATCCTGCGATGGAAAATATAATTAAAGTGACAAGATGACGTGTCGTTGACAAGAAATAATTTCCAATTGATATGTATACTGTCCAACTAGTCTTTATATTGTGATTTAGTGGCTGACATTTCCTCTTGGAAGTTCCACAAGACTTTACCATTGATAAATATTTTCTCATCAGTTTAGTTCAACGTAGAGCTCTCCACTCTGAGCGATAATGGCATGTGATAACATAAATGCTTATTATGTATTTTGTTGTTGTTCTTTTTAATTTTTATTCTGTTTTTATTATTTCATAACGATACTGGCTTCCTGTCATTCAGTTTCCCTACATTACTACATAGGCAACCACTTAATCACCTCAAACTTGCTTTTCTTTCAATAACATCAGTAAACTTGTTAAAAACTCGTAAAGACTATTATTATTTATTATTATTACACATACAACATGAGTATTCATAGTTATCTGTCTGTTTTATTTCCTCTTGTACATTTTCTTCCTGTTCCACAGATTTGGAAATTCCAATAACCTGAAGTAAAGATACATAGCCATACATTTAGTCCATTGTATCTGCAGTCATTGTTGGGCAGCTGGAGGAAGTAGTAGACAAGAAGATGATTAACTTGAAATATCCAACATTAACCCCACATGTTGACTCGACATTGACTGATATTTAGAGCTTATTTAGCTGTCTTTATTTGGCCTTCCAAACTGAGTTAAAACATTGCATGTGTAGATAGAAATCATGTAAACAAACATTTGTATTTTGTGGACTGTGAGTTTTTCCAGGTACTCTGGCTACCCTTCACAATCCAAAGACATGCAGCTTATGTTAATTTGTGGCTCTAAATTGTCTGCCGCGCGAACAGTCCAGGGTGTACTCTTGACACTTTACAGACACTTTATATTTGTATTTCTCATTTTTAAAGCAATTTCCTTTGGGATAAATAAAGTTTATCTTATCTTATCTTGTCTTGTCTTACCTCTCACCCAATGTCAGCTGGGACTAGGTCCTTCACCCCCGCCTAAATAAGTGCCTAAATAAAACATGGTGTAACCATTAAGATTTTTTTTAAATCCTGTATGTCTTTAGTGTGCGCTTGTTGGCTTTTAGATGTGGATAAGTTGTGCCCTACCTTATCCTTTACCGGCTAGCGCTAATCCTTGTTGGTGCAAATGTCAGTCAGCTGATGGACTTTTACCTGAGGAAAGCACTTTGCCACAACACTGAACTTTACTTTAAGATGAAATAATGCAGTCTGACCTCCCTGTAGAAACTGGTTCAGTTATCAGACAGTTGTTGCTTGTGGGCAGCTAAAGGGGTCTGGACCCATTCAAAAGCCTCATTGTTGTGTTACAACAACCCCCTAAGTTTCATTTTAAGCATTTAGGTCTTCCTTCTTTTCCCTTCTCCTCCATTAAACAATTAAAAAATCGAATCAATATAAAGACAATTTCTCTGAGTCCACTCATCCATTCAATTTCGGTACTTATTGATACTTTCTCTTAAAATCAGTTTAATGTGGCAGTCAATAAAAAACAAGTTGTTATAATCACAGAGGAAAGAATCATAAACATTATTTCCAGGTAGCCCTGACTGTGTGTGAGGGAAGTAAATACAGTGTTTTCATGTGGAGAATGTAATGTTTCAGTGAAAGGTGTTATTCTGGAGCAGAGGGCTGTGAGCCAGCGGAGGATGGAGGGAGGTCTTTTCCATTTCCCTCTCCTGTTTATGAGTATACCAGACGGAGACAGAGCAGAGCACAGAGTGTGTAGGATGGCGAGAAGCTGCCAGCCAGTTGCTGTTGACACACGGCTTTCGTTCATGTTTCCAGAAACCTTCACTCAACCAGTCAGAAATGAGCGACAAAGACATGATTCAACTTGACAAGAAATCTTTCTTATAAGGGACAGCAGGAAAGTGGAAAGGTATCAGAATCAGATGACTTCATTTATCCCCAGGGTGAAATTTGGTGTTCAGTTGCTCTGAATCAGGAGCTACAGAATAGAGACAGGCTGAGGTAACACAGTGACAGATCAAAAATTATATTTCTATGTATTATTATATTCTACTATAATAAAATATAATTCTAATATCTAAATTCCCTCACATCCCCAACATCAAGATGAATTGTTACAACTTCTGTGATCCCTTGACTTCACATTTAGCACTATCACCTGATCAAAAGTTATATTCCTCCAACATGGTGAAATACTTTTTTGACACAGTGCCTGCAAAAATAAAATAAATATGATATTTGTATCCACCTGAGCTATACTTTGTTTTGTGCTAATCAACAAATGTAAGCATGCTAACACACTGAACTTAGATTGTGAACAAGGTATCAATTAGTCTGGTCCATGTGACCACATTATCATGTTGACATTTGCATTTAGCTCAAAGCGCCGCTGTGCCCCAGTCTTGTTTTTTGGTGTTTTGTCAGCCAGTTTTGAGGATTTGTTTATTTTACAGCCAAGCACAGCCAAGAGCCATCACAAATGACTTTTTTGGAAATAATAACTTGTAGTTTGTGTCTTTGGCAGAAGTACCTGAACTGGACACACGCATTCCTTTATAATAATCTCTCAATTACCTACACATGTAAACACTGTATGTAAAAGTAACATGATACATAAATAACTGAGTGGCATTTACAGTAAAAAACATGGCACACACACACACACACACACACACACACACAGGTTTTCACACACACACACACACACACACACACACACACACACACAGGCAGTCATTATAAGTCCATTGTGGGTGTCGTTCAGTGCAGTTTTCCTAGAGGGTGCTCTTTCTACACTGTGATCAGGCTCCACTGCAGTCTCCACTTTTCCTCCTTGTTCTCCACCTTCTCCCAACACTCCCCTCATATTTGGTTAGGGGGTCTGGAATTGTTTTTCTCTCTTCTGCTCTGCTCACATGCTTGCATGGAGTTCGTTTCTTTAAGACACACACACGCACAGATGGACACACATGCACATACACACTTCTACACATAGAATGGTCTCTTTGGCTCCCCAGGTACTTTGAAGCTTGAATGCCTCCAGGCAGAGCACATATTGTAGACCCAATCCACACACACACACACACACACACACACACTGAGTCTTGAATGGTGATCAAAATGTTCTCATATTCACTATGCTATATCAGAAAAACTGATCAGCTGAGCTAATTTGGGTTCTTTCTTCACTCCCCTTCTTTTACAGGCTTTGTCAGTCCTTTTGTGTATTTTTGTGTATCTCCATGGCACAAGCAAACACGTTTCCACCAAATGTTGTGGATTCAAACCTTACGGAGGGCTGGGAAAAAGGAGAGGCAAGATGAGAGTGAGGGAAGATTATGGAGGAGGTTTGGGGACTGGGATGTGGGCAGCGTTTGAAGGGGAGGAATGTACCAGACAGTGGGTAAACGTCGCTGGTAGCTTGAAAACACACACACACACACCCATCCAGACATATTAACACACACACACACACACACAAAGGTCCATGCTGCTCCTGAGGGTTTCACTGGGGATTAAAGACAACCTGTCTCCATTCTGTAGCTCCTGATCCAACAGGTAAGTGTCTGTTGTTGGTTTCTTAACTGCCTCTATTTCCTCTCTCTTTAGGAAACTGAAACTGGAAATGTTACAAATCTATAGTTTGCCTGTGTTTTATTACAGCTGGTTTGACATAGCAAATTGCTTGGCAACTTTCTGAGTATGTGCTGTACTGTAAGACTGTACTGTAAGTGAGAGAGGCAAAATGCAACATTGCAAGCATACTGATGAAGTCAAACTTCCTGATGATGCAAACCCTTCTTACAAACTGCTGGGTCATACAGTAACTGAGAGTCTCTGTGTGCGTCTGTCTGTGTGTGTGAGTGTGTGCTTTTGTGCATACCAGCTTTGTGGGAATTACCGTAACCATCTACAGCTGTGCATGCAGGGAAGAAAAAAATGCACTCTTCCCTTTTATACTCATAGTGTGCAAAGAGGTGTGTGTGCAAAAGCAAACTTTTCCGTATGTGCTGAACCTGAAATGGTACAGATATACAACACAGAGTGGGTGTCATGAAAAGGGTGACCTGTTTGACCTTGCACAGAAAATATTTTTTACCTCAGACTGATTTTTCACCTTCACGTTCAATATTTCCCTAAAGGTTATTACATAAGCTCTTAAAGGTAAAGGTAGGCAATTTACTACAATATTGCACTCCCAGTGCTAAGTTGATTGAATTGATTGGGGGAGTTGGAGGATATGGATTACATATGATACATATGTATTATATAGGAGGGTCTACAGCCATTCCAGGAGCTCTGTGAGGCTTTATTTAGACACAGCAGGGCTTTGCTACATGCTACATGCTAATGGCAGTGAGTCAATGCTAAAATGTTGATGCTGAGCAGGTAATGTTCACCTTGTTCACCACATCAGTGTAGCTTGATAATGTGCAAACATTTGCCAGCTAGAACAAATCTAACACAAATCTGGTGCTGATGGGAATTTCATTAGCTTTTCATGTATTACAAACCAAATTATTAGACAAACCTTGACCTGATGATGCTGCTGGAGAAAAAACAGAGAGATAACCAGAGTCATTACAATTCATCCTCAGGTGGACATGAATCTGTGTACTAAATTTGGCAATCCATCAAGGTAGATTGCAAAATGTTTTACTGGATGTGTAAAAACTTTAACCTGCTGGTGGCAATATGCTGCAGAGGTTATATAAGTAAACCAAAACACCTAGCATTTTCCATTTCCAATAATGCAATGAACACATTTTATCAGACTCTCTCTCCTTTTTCTACATCAGACTTCAAACTTTATGACCCGCAGGCTTTCTTTTAAGGGTCTGTAGTTCCCGTTGTACAACTTTCACAGACTTATGACAGTGCTTACTGCGACAAGTAAATTGACTTTGACCATTTAACCACACCTTTTTCTCGATGTTTAATTTGCAGAATTTCACATCTCACCAGCTGTATCCATGGCTCTCATGTGCTGTGCCGTGTTGGTGCTGCTATGTCTTTTTGACTCTGCCTCAGCCACTGTCATGGACAGTGACATGGACTATGGAGGTGTTCCTCTGTGGATAAATCGCCTGCTGGGTGAGCCCAGTGTGCTGAGCCTGCAGGGACGGATGGACCCAGCCTGGTTCAGGGCCAACAATCCTCAATCCTGCCCTGAACAGTGTGACTGCCCCATCCAGTGGCCCACCGCACTCTACTGTGACCACAGAGGTCTGGCAGACATCCCTGATCGCCTGCCAGACAGAACTGAATACCTGTTTCTACAGGTTGGAAAAACACTGACACGGGCACTGAGTGTGTGTTGTCTTTACAATGGTCTGCCACTAACCCACAGTGGTTTTTCATTTCCTGTTCATATTGTACACTTCTCACAGGAGCTTACCGCTACTGTCCTATTTTGTATGTGTTTTATTTTAATGGTGAAGTGTGAAAAGTCAAAATCCATTGTGCATTTTTATTTTGTTCCCAGGGCAACAACATCTCATCCCTGTCCTCCTCTTTTCTGGCCAACATTACTGATCTACGTTGGCTCATCCTGGACCACAACCAGCTGCAGAGTGACAAGCTGGTCCAGGCCGCCCTGCAGAACCAGACCCAGCTGTCCTACTTTTTTGCCAACCATAACAACCTGAGATCAGTCCCCAATGCTCTACCAGCTGGACTCAGGCAGCTGCGGCTGGCCCACAACCAAATCAGCAGTGTCAGCCCTGGAGCTTTCCAGAATCTGCACAATCTGACGTTGCTGCTGCTGCAGGGAAACAGGCTGCAAACCATCACAGAGGGAGACCTCAAAGGTAGCGTAATGTGTCATTTCCTTGCTTTATACATGCAGAATCGGGGATGGAAAGAGAGAGTACAGCAAAGCCTTGTCCTACTTGTTTACCTGTTTGCATCATGCAAAAAACACAGTGGACAAACATAAAAATGTTTCTCATTTTCTTGTTGGGTTATGTCTTACTATTAGGGTGTTTGATTCAACAGTGATTGGATGTAATATCTATGAGAAAATATGTGATGCCTCATAAAATTTCATATTCTGTCCATAATTTAATTTGATACTATCAAATGTAAAACAGCTCTACAACTGAAACTTAAGCAAATAATGTTACATCTAAACACCTGTAAAGAAAAACTTCAAGGCAAAGCATAACAACAGCTCAGTATCTCAAACACAGTAAAGTCAATAGTAAGTAGTCAATATTTCAGTGAAAATAATTATGTACTCACAGTACAATGGGCTTTTCAGCCTCAAATTGTTGCATTGTGATGTGTTGGTGCTTCCTACTGTAACATGACACCTGTTTTATATATTTGAATATCTTACTTTATGGGTTGGGATGAATGTTTTTAAAATATCTGCCATGTGATAGACTTAGATCTGCATCTTGCACCCTGATGTTTCAACCTGAACAGTCTAAGTACACAAAATAACACTGAATATGACTGGAATTTAATGCTGACAATGTTCACACTCATTCTGTCTATAACACAAATTTGTATCCATTTTTTTGTATTGTGTGTGTGTGTGTGTCTTCCCCTGGTCTTGCAGGTCTGGTCAGTCTGAACCTGCTGGACCTCAGTGGGAATATGTTCTCGTCCATCCCCAAGCATTTACCACCTCCTGTCCAGCAGCTCTATTTGTCCAATAACACTATCTCCGGGCTGGATGCAGACAGTTTTGCTGGATTTCTCAACCTTAAGTACCTCCGCCTAAGTCAGTGCGGTCTGCAGAGCCAAGGCATCCACTTGCAGGTCTTCAACCTCTCCAGCTTGGTGGAACTGGACCTTTCTTATAACAAACTTACTGCCATTCCCACAGTCCCCACCACACTGCAGTACCTCTACCTGGAGGCCAATGAAATACAAGGTGAGGTGTCATCATAAACAAAGAGTACGTGCACACAATATTAGTGAGTTATGTGGCTGACCACCTGGGAAGGTCTGACACCCAAACCCTGCTGTGAGGGAGAAAAAGAAATGTGGAAAATATGACAGGAACTGTAAAGAAAGTCCCAGCCTCCTCGAACACAGCCGGCCCTCATCGCTGCATGTGGACACGGGAGGGGCCAGGGTTGGGCAGCCAGCAGGCGAATCGAGTTGAAGATGGAAGGAGAGAGGGACTAACGAAAGGGGAGGGAAAGAAACAAAGAGGGTGGAGGGGAGGAGAGGGAATATTGGGTAGCTGGATGAAGGAAAAGTAAGCTACCATGAAGAGGAGAGGAGAGTGGTATGAAAACATCTGTGATGGATTCAGATGTGAGAGTCCCATATGAGCCAGAAGCACATGCTGTTCCCCCCTTCATGGTCTCCTCTTTCGTCTCTCTCTCTGTCTGCTCCCCATCACACAGGCATTTTCTTTTTTTTGTTCATAGATAGGATTTGTGGCCCAGTGCAGGAGACTTGAAGCCAGAGCCACATTCTGACTTCACATGCAGCAATGGGCTGGTGTGCAGTTTTGGCTCAAGAGCTCTGGCAAAGTAAAAGTGTGCTCTTGTTTTTTTCGATCTGTGATGCAGCTGACAGCAGGGCTGTGTACCAACGAGACAGACAGACGGCAAAACACTTCCACAATAACACACACCTCATCGTCTAGCTAGCAGCCTAACAGCTACCGCGGCTTCCGCCTGCCAAAGCCTACAGTCTGAGCCGAGGGAGGCTCTACTACAGAAATGAAGTGAGAAAGCAAAAGATGGTGTTGTGGTTTTCTCCGCCTCCATTTTCACCACAGCACCTGCAACACATCTAATGTCAAATGTAGACTCTGTGAGAAGGAGAGGGGCATATAATAACTCTTTAATAAGACATAATTGAAGCTCTTCTTCTTAATACTTTAAATATGATGAGCACATGATGCATGATGTGAAATCAAAGCTCCCTGGACTGGTTAAGTGTTTTGAACAGTGTTTTGATAAGACAGCAGTATACAGAGCGCTGTCAGTCTGTTATGTGATGAGTCTGTAATCATAAAATATGGTCTGTTTATAATGAAGAAATCCTGTCTGTCTTCTGTCTGCTCACCACAGGGTTCAACGTGACTAGTTTCTGTAGAGAGGTGGGACCTCTGTCCTACTCCAGGATGAAGATCCTCCGATTGGATGGAAACAAAATGTCCTACCAACAGCTGCCCCCTGATTGGGTCTTCTGTCTGCGAGTGCTCGAAAGCATTTACATCTAACTCCACTTTCTGGACTTGCATTAAAAAAAAGGATTACTATTTGTGACTGGCTGACCTCATCCCATGATACAAAGAAAGAAACGTGACTCAGCTTCAGATTTCTTGTTTGTTACCCAACCTGTCATTTTTTTAGTCAAACAACTCAGAGGACTCTTATTCATCATGTCTACATTACACAGACACACTGCCAGGAAAAATGATCTTCAAAAGATGCCAAAGTTTGAACTTGTACACTAAACCAGTGTTATTTTATCACAATGCCAAAAGTCTTGATCAAACTATTTCTCATACCACCAGTGCATTCCCATGGGCTTCTCTCTCTTATTCCATCTTTTCCAAGTTCTGCCTCAGCAGGGTCATACATCTGTGTGTTATTACTGACTAGGAACAGGGACAAACCCTCTCATTTCTGACTACACAGAATAATGTACTCTGGTTAAGCTAAGTTGTCTTGGGGCAAAGGGAAACATGTATGAATGGCAAAATTCAGTAGCTTTCCCTTGAGAGAATCTGACTCAGTTAGCTGGACAGTGTTGGACAGCCACACACATGTCCGCACAGGGAGCCGATTGAAAATCTTCATGTCCACAATCCTTAAAGTGAAATTTGGTTTTCACAAGCAACAGAAAAATTAAATCATACAAAATCATACAATTTAGTTCATATTTATAACTAAAAACAAGAACATTGGACATACTGCATGTACCAAACCAGTCATAGTTAAGGAGAGGTCATTTGCAATACAGGAGGTCTTCGGTTTACGAAGTGATGTGAGTATGTATGTGAGTTCTGACTTACGGTGAAAATCGCGTTACATTGCGTCCGTACGAGGGACGTAGGAACGGAACTCCTACATAAGTCGAGGACTCCCTGTATATTTTCTTCTTCTTTGTTTTTGTTTGTATTTTTTAAAATAAATAATCCTAATATCTAACAATAGTTTGAATACAGTGAAAATCAGTGAAATGTAGTTTAACATCTTACCAGATAAATGAAAAAGTAGCGAAGTGCATATATTGTATATGCAAAAAATAAGTTAAACGGACAGAATGGATGATAATGGGGATTGTATAGTAAGAAGGAATGTGATGTGCGAATGCACATATCAGTTGCATTTATGTACACATCTCTAAACAGTAAGTAGCTATCAAGCAGGTGTCTACTATGTATGATGTAAAAAGAAGCCATTACAGTAGGCACAGAGAGCGACTGTGTGTCGCAGCATCAGAGTTAGTGGAGACTTAACTGGTCACTGTTTTTTGTTACCTTGACATTTGGCCTTTAATGGTGCATTAAAGGCTTTGTACCTTGGTTGACTTCCATTTGTGCATAACACTTGTGCACTCTGTCTTTTGAGTCTGTGTTTTGTCATGATGTCATCTCACAATTTATTGTGCTGGATGAAGTGTCCAACCGAGACACACAGCAAGAGTTTCACAAAGAGAATCCCATTAATTTCTTATTTAAGTCTGTCACCCAGAGCATTCAGCACTGAGTTGGAGTTGAAGCAACTGAATGAATATTATTATGATTTTCATAATTATCACTTGCACATCTCTTCACTGACTCAGCATCTTATTACAATTTTCTTAGTGCCTAAATCAGAGTGTGCTTTTATCAACAAAATGCCAGTGAATTAGAAGTTTAAAAATACTTGGATGATACAGACACACTAAAAATAATACCACCTTCATTTCTTCTAAATGTCACTAACCAAGAAGGAAGTGCCTGTGAATTTGCGTCATTGCGGTCCTGTTTACTCAAATGGAAGACTGTTGCAACCATGTGTTGCTTTTCTCATAATGACAATACTTCTTAATGATAATGAGTTAAAGACCTCATAATTGCAATACATTTTCCAGTCATTACAAGATAAACTCTGAGATGGTTTCTTCATAATTACAGATAGCAAAGTCAGAATTATACGATGTGCAATTGCAGGAAAATGTGTGGGAATGTTCAGTTCTTCAGTGAACACAAAGCAAGTTCATAAATTATAAATATATATTTTTTTGTTGTTTACATTGTAAAACAAAATGTGAAAAATATGTATCATATCTGACTTATTGTAGACATCAGAAATATGGCTTTGATTCATTTTAGATGTTGGGTATCATTTCACCTCAACCTTTTTGGCTTGTGTGCACGTAGAACAAAGCCATGACTGCTTATGACCACTTATCATAGGTTTAATACTTCATTTCTTAAGTGATTTTCTGCACTCAGATGGTTTATTTTGAATCATTCTTTGAGGCATGGGGAGGTGCAACTAGAATAGAAATGATCACAAAAGAGCATACAGATTTCTTGATGCATGTTTTTAATTCAGTCCTTTCGAGCTGTTTGGGGGTTCCTAACTCCTGGGATGTGAATCATTGTTTTAGAGCATCCTCTTATATGAACAGATAATTTTGTCCTACATCTCAACCTGGGGGTTAGATAGAAGCATTAAATATAGTAGATTTATGAATCAGCAAGAACTTTAAAGATAAAATGGACTAAATGTACTTTTCCTGTAGGTAATGACACTAAAGTATAGAGTACATAGTGCACTCAACTACTCACTAATGACCACTCCTTATTGTTTTTACGCCTGTGTGTGTGTGTGTGTATGTGTGTGTTTGTTCAGTGTACCCTTACTAAAGCAACTGCCATATTTTCCAGGTGACACCACGTTCTCTAAATGCTGTGAGTGTGTTTGATGGTCTGATCAGACATGTGCTATGTCTGGACCCACATTTACCAGAGGCAGAGGTCACTCACACAGAGTTCCTTTAAAGGAACAAATGTTAACCATAAAAGTCTGCGTAAGCTTGTTCCAGTGACGACCAGTCGGCAGCAAACTGAGTACATATTAAGTCATGATGGAAAGCTCGCCGCTTCCATGTTGCTGCTGAGAGGCTGTAAACACAGAACAAGCACCCTCGACATTTCGGGAAATATGCTTGTTTTGCTGTGTGTTACGTCAGAAGATTGTTGTTTTTCTTCTTGTTTTTGGTATGGGCTAAACAAATGTGACATAACTTGTTAATTTAATGAGCTTTAGAGGAACTGGTAACTAGCTGTTTCCACCTGTTTCCAGTTTTTATGCTAAGAGGAAGGACAGAGGAAGAACTTTGCAACAGGTTGATGCTCATGTGCAGCTGCTCTGACACTCTTTTATTAATGAAGTACATATAGTTTATTAGCTCTACATCTCACCACAAACTCTATTTTCCTTTGCTTTACTGCAGTCTGTTAGTCCTGTAAATCAGTCGCACTTTCACAGTTAAACCAGACCTCTGCTGCATTCCTCGCTTTCGGGGCTGTGAAGCATGGCGGTCAAAATATGAAGAACAGATTTATTAGCGGTAACAATAACGGTATTTTAAATGAAAACACATTCAAAATATGGTACATAATCTGCATTAGTGAACACCCACTACTGCCTCTCGACCAACTGAGAAGACACAGGTGTAGTTTTTCAGCAATTGCCAGCTGGCTGGAAGAGGCCCCGTAGAGAAAGAAGGCACATGTGAGCGCCTGGCAGGCTCTCTGGCACATTGCAGCGGTATGATCCGCTGACTGAAGATACTTTGGTTGTTCTTACTGCAAGACATTGAGGTGGTCTTTAATGGCAGAAAGCTAGTATAATTTTTTTTCCGTCACTACATCCAGATTCACTGGTTGCTCAGCTAAGAGGATCTAAATGAAGTGGAAAAATGCAAAATGGACATGGAAAATAAAAAAAAAGAAAAAAAGTTAAACTTTCATGTGGAAAAACGCAGCTCCAGTTTGTTGGTTTGTTTGTGGAGTCCTTCTTTACTGGTTTCAGACCTCACAGAATTTCTTTTTCATGGAATGTGGATTGTAAGTCAGACTGTTATTCATGTTAGTTTAAAAGTTATTCCTCATAAAGTGTCATAGTCTGGGGGATTATCTTTGCAGCCATTCAAAAACAGACAAAACTTTGACTGGTGGAATCATTAATGCTCTGGCCATTCCTGTCCTCTGAACTCAACTCTGCCTTGGAAACCACCAGTCAAAACAATCTGCAATGAAGCTCCCTGCGGTGTCATAACAGCAACATTGAACTGAAGAGGTCGGGAGCCCTCACGTTCCTCTGCCCGCAGATTCTCCATTAGTACACTGGGGTTAGATATGAACAGGTCCAACCACCATAAACTCTTTTAATTGAATCTCTCATTCAAAATGTATCTACTGCTGTCAATTGTCTGTATTACCACTGTCAGTATTTCCAGTGTTTGCTGCCTCTTGATTTGTTCTGCATTTCTTTTTAGAGACACTGAATTTGAATTGCTTGAAAAAAATATTTATGTGGGCAGAGACTCAGAGGTCTGGGACCTGTGTTTGGGAGACTTGCTTATTTCATCAGCTTTTTAAATCTGTATTCATCAATATTTTTTGTCATAACATTGAATTAAAAAGATTATTATGTTTAATGTGAAATAGGTTGCAGTGATGAACCCACAGAGAGTTAAGACTTGACTTTGCAGTTCCCTCACATCTATTGAGGTTCAAGTGAAGAAGCTGAAATTAACCTACTGTGCACTAAACAACAGACACGGTTAGAGATTATATACACTGACTAAAGAGTGGAGACCAAAACAGAGCTAAAAGGAGGGTGAATAGTGACTTATGTCCATCAGGTGGTCTGACACATGACTCCAAATGAATGCCAATCTAGTCTGTGTCTATAGGCAACAGTTTGCCACCACACATACCAACTTCATCCTATAGGTCAATGTTGCATTCACAGCTTTTGCATTGCCCCCAAGTGGCCAAAAAGGCTTAATGAATGGCACTGTCAGCAAATTCAGTCAGGATTATTTGATAATGCAACTGTACCCCCAACAGCTCTGCAGACTCTCAGACAAGTGAACAGAAACACTGAACATGTATGTTTTCCGAAGTGACAGCTCTTTGGAGACCGAGCTCTCTGGAGCTCTGCCCCCCCTGCAGACGCAGATGTAGATGGTGAGATCAGACGTCGATGCAGATGCAGATGCAGATGAGAGATGCAGATTTGGCGACTCTTTTCTGTTACATTCCAAACGACTTATTCACATCACAAAAAGGAATCAAGGGAAAGATGCATCAAGCGCTGTTTGCTCCGCAAAATCAACTTCCTTAGACTCCTTAGACTATGTTCAACAAATGAGCCTCAAACGAAACTTTTGGGCAAGCTGATGGACCATCTGACTCAGGAGAATATTATACAGAGAGGTTCAGACCTCCCAGCTGTTTGAAGAGCCTGTTTGTTGCTGGGCGGAGAAATCATCCCTAAATCCAGCACAGACTTGTATGGTACTTGTGGTTTTGGCTAGATGACTGAGGAAGCCGTTAGTTTCATTTACAGGCCTGTTTACAAGCAAGACTAAGACCTCCAGCCCTCTCTCATTAGACACACACACACACACACACACACATCGATCACACACATAAAAGAGATGCTGATTCTGCTGTCTTGTATTTCCTTTAAGGTCTGAAGAAAGTAACTAAGTAAGTAACTATTTTACAAAGTCATCAACTCACAGAGCTGTAAAGTCTTTTAATTACTAAAGAGAGAGAGAGATTGTGTCTTTTTACTTATGGCAGCAATAAAATTTTAAACACATTTTCAGAAATAGTGATGCGCCACAAGCTTAAGTGGTAAGTAATGAGCCTCAGTCATAAGACAGGAACACATAATCTTCACAAAATTTTTGAGACAAGGAGCCAAGGGGCTGAGCAGTGAACTGATTTATTTGGTACAAATGCCAAATCTAGCTCTAACTGTCACATCTAGATTGTTGTAATAATCATCTGTCTGCAGATTTTGTCATATGGACAAAGGACTGTTTATAACACCATTTCCTGAGGTTTTCCCACAGTCCCTGCAGTGTGTACCACTGGATGATTCCCTCATGTTTAGGCAGCTGATAATGCAATACAACTACAGAGCGAGTTGTTGGGTGTGTGTGTGGGTGGGTGGGGTGGGGGGGGGGGGGTTGGTAGGAGTCTAGCAAGTTGAGTTAGGATAGGTGCATGTGTGGCGTTCACAGTCCAGATTGAACGTTGAACTATGCACCTTTGTCTGCTCATGGAGTCTGTATCACACATTCCATATTTATTGCCGACGCGGAGCCTCATATGTGAAACACATGCAGCCTACCCTATCACAATAATGACACATGCGCACACACACTGCCGACTGCACCACTGCCATTTATCATACCAAGAAGCATATGGCCATGGTAAGCTTATGCTTCCTTTTTGTCTAAAAGAATCCATCTGTGCTAACAACTTCACTCTCTCCTGTCTCTATTTGCTGTCTCTAAATCATAGACTGTATATAAAGATGGAGGGTGCGTCTCCACTTCCTCCCACTGTAGAAAAATGAAGTCAAAATATCTTGCATATGCTACCATCTTGTGCTGGTGACATCATTTGGAGTCCATGCAGTAATGATCCGAGGATGGAGGAGCTGTATCGAGATCCCACCCACACACCGAGCCACGCTCCCACCCAAATCAATCATAGGCACAAATAATTTGTAAGTGCTAACTATCAAATTTAACTTCCCCAAAAAAACCTGCAAAGATCCCTCAGACCCCCCAGGTTGGTTAGTTTACTGTAGAATGATTCATTTTGTCAATTACAAACAGTCACAGTTATGGAAAGTTAAAGTTACATTCCCTCTCGACGACCCAAAAATAAGTCTGCAGATGCCTCCATGACTGCCTCCTCACTCAGAGCAGCTGTAAATCACAGCTGCCAATCACAATGTCACACCCCTTTTTTTGGCATCAAATAACTCATAAAAATCTTTGGGAATTGAGGAATTTACTTGACGTGTACTTTGATTTTTTTAGTTTGGCCCATATCCAACATGGAGGAGGAAGGGTTTATGACCTTTGCTGCAGCAAGAGGGCAGTTGAGATGATTTGGCTTCACTTTTGGGGAGTTTTCATGTTTATATAGTCTATAATCTCAATTAATATAAAGTACTATAAAGTTACAAATACAACTTTCATCCCTCTCCTGACGTACAAGGATAACCCTCAGGAAAAAGACATAAACCCTTACCCCCACCAATGATTGTCGAATCACAGCTTAGCAACTGTAACCTGGCATCGCAGCTCTGTCAGTCTTTAGATTTCTCAACATGCTGAGGCAGTGTGCTTGTGGTAAGAGCGATACTCAACATCTAAAGAGTTTAATGTAAGCTTAAAACTTTAGCATGCCTGGCATCCTGGCTCACTAACTGCGGTAGTAATGAAACCCAATGTTACCTCGACGCAAGAAGCTTTCAGTAAATACAACTCGTGGGGTTACAGGTTGAAGGTTCACTATAGTCCTGCTACTTTATCAGCGTCAACGTAATTAGCTCATAATCTACAGCAACAGTTTTTTTATAGCCACCAGCCAGAAATGAGGAGCTTCTGTCTACCTCTGTCTAAAATAAAGGAACCATTGTTTCACAAGGAAGGAAGAGTAAGGAAGAGTTTCAAGATCTGCCATGTTTGTCACTACAAACTCTGTATGTGCTGTCCAAGAGCAGAAAACTTGGCTGGTGATAAAACAGAGCGCTATACACAATACTGTACTACAGTCGCCTAGAAACTGCTGCAATTGATTACAAAGCACTAATTAATTTAAGATATAACAATTTAAATGTTGTGGGGAGGAAGCAATAAGAGAAAAACACACTGTACAAGATGCAGGAACCACATGAAATCCAGTATTGACAAGTGTTGGGTGTTTTTATTAGAAGGCATGGAAAACCCACATATTACATGCAGTTTAAACAAACCAGCATTTCACCAGACAAGTTGGCTTCATCGAGGTTTCCGAAATGACAAAAGTGCAAACAAGGCTAATATGGGATGGGTTCAGTCAAGCATTCACCGTCATCTGATTGCAGACAGCTGTGGATTAGACCTGGTCACACCACCCTCTTATGTTAATGCATACCGATCAGAAAAAAACAGAGCTGAAACATTTGAATTTATTTTTGAAATTTTCTCTCTTTCACTGAGCCGGCAAGTTGTAGCTGAAGCTCACCAGATTGTGTGTAAACAGAGTGTGAGCTGAAGCATGTCTGGCGCGGATAATGTTTGATTTACTGCGAGATGGACGAGCTTTGATTCGGAAACTATCCACTGTCCAGGTGGCTTCTGTCTCGTGACTTGCAGAACAATATGCTTCCTTGAAAGAGTACTAGCATGTGTTGTGAATATTTTCACGCATGATGTAATGCTTCTCACTCTCATCAGCTGGTCTTTGGAGCTGCAGTTACCAACAGTTCAAGTGTTTAAATAAATATATTAAAATTGAGATTATATGATTCACTGGTATTTACTTGACTAACAGAAATTCATTTTACCAGTGTTATGATGACACAAATATTTTCTGCTTTAGTTCATAGATAAACAAAGGGCCTTCCAGTCTCCTGTCTCCTCGGATGAACTGTTGTGGTGGTAAGCACACTGCCCTATTCTTCCAGGCAGTCTCTGGGTGATGTGGCAAACAGCAAAAGCATGACTGAACATAAACTCTGTGCTCTTTATCTTTGGTAGAAAAGTAAGCAGTGGAGGGGGCCTGTAGCCTGCATTGTTTTAAGTGAATAACCATGTTTATTCATGATTAATGCAATAGTAATGTCATTTGTGAAATCATAAAATGATTAATGAGACAATACATTTCTACAAATAAGTGTATTTCTAAGAATTTTTTGAAGGGCAAACATGTCACATGAAAGACGGCTGACATTTGCCAGGATGGGCATCCAAAGCTGCAGATTTTGACTTTACTCTGGAGAGCAGAAACTGGGTGCGGCCTACAGAACTGTATGTATGTGTGTATACACAGCATGTAGAGGATGCAGAAGTTTCACACATCAGAAAGTTGTCTGTAAATGTCGGGGGTCGGGAGTTAGTATGCCTTTGGCTGTATTTCCGTTGGGAACATTTATGGCTGAAGCTCATGCATGTCTCCTTTAAATCAAACAGTTTAATCATCCAAATCAGGCTGTAGATGACAGAACAGGCCGTTCTTGGAAACTTCTCAGATCATTATACAAACCAAGTCATCTTGGGCCAGAGCCTGAGCCTGCCTCCTTCTCTCCATCTGTTTGAGAACCAGCTGCTGCAGTATGTAATAGCAATGGGGCCTGCTGCCTTAAGATTTCCTGCAGTAAAAGCAGGTCCACTACCCTTCTAACGTCTCTCCTCTTGAATCAGCAGGTTGAATTCTGCCCTGAAAAACAGAGCTGTAACAATCTCCTCTGTCCAGACACTCTCAGATTTTGCAGGCCAAACAGTTGCATTCCACAGCTCATCTGACTCAGTTTTCACATGCAAAAACAAACAAGAGACTTTTATTATCAAAGGTTGGCTACTTAAGCTCTAATAAACACAGCGGAGAAACAAAATACATAAAAATGCATTGTGATCAGAGTCATGTTCGGCTTATGAGTTGATCCACTGACTGGGAGAGAGCCCAACACCTTCTCTGTTACTGTGGCTTGTTTTTCCTGCACCAGCTTGAAACTGAATGTTTAGGTGATTGTAAGTTGAATGTATCAGTTTCATGCAGGAATAATAAACAAACATGTTTTATTAAAATTCAGGTAAGTATGATTTTTTTCAGACTGTGAAATACTAGATACATCCCAGATTTTTGAGAGCTGAGAAAAGACAAACAGTGAAACACAAGTTTTGCTCATTGAGCAAACACTTAAATCAGAGCTGAAGTCAAGAAAATATGACTGTGAATATATAGTATCTCCTTGTCCTCGGCTCACTTTCAGTATAAAGGCCTGACATTGTGTCTATTATGTCTGAAAAGCCAGAAAGCTCAGACAAAGTTCAGCTTACATGATGAAGATGTAAAACAGGTTCATAAAGTGACTGAGTAGTGTCAGAGAAAAGAGTCAGTGTTGGTTCTCCACATTGGTTCTCCTATTCACTGTGTCTGTCAGATGATGAACCTTTTCTTTATGTATTCTGCAAAGACAAAAGTCAACAACCTAATCCATCCATTGACTCAACAGTAGTTGACCTGCTGTCAACTGACTTTTATAGTTTGCCCTTCTAATCTCTCTCACATTGGTTTGATTGAGACAAATATTATTAAAGGACAGTCCATGCACAGTAGTCAGTGATCAGTGATTAAAACATGACCATAGACTCAAATCAGTTACTTACATGAATGTATTCCTTGTGTTAGTGTCTATGTGCATGTCTAAATTCCCAGTAAATGACTAATGTAGTACACTAATGTGTACTAATGTAGTAAGCAGCCGAGCTAAAACACTGAAACATTTTTCTCTGAGTTTTTGAACAGTTCATTTGCGATCACGGGCAAAAGGCATTCTTACAACAAATAAACAGTTTGATTGATATTATCTTGAGTGTATACTAGAAAAAAATAAACCAAAACTGAGATATCTGAAAAATAACTCTTTATTTACATCAGCCAAACAACTTGAGTTCTTCAACATTTCAGCATGGCTTCTTACTTCACAACTGTACTTTAGGTGGAGCAGAAAGAGACACTGAATCTGAGGTTTTTAACTCTTAACTCAAAAGAAAAATTCACAAGTGATTTTACTGAGTTTATTAGCTCAGCCATCAAAATGAACTTGCAGTTTATTTTGGATGCCCTCACCATCTGTTGAACTTGAAAATGGAGTAAACATCATGTCATTATGATTATCATGTCCTAATAATACTGATTACCACGTTCATTAAATGAGTGGAGCTGGTAATTCTTGGTGTTTTTTCTGTCTGCACACACTGTATTGTCTAAGAGGTGTCCCTTGGTGTTTGGGCCCCTGAGAGCACTGCCACCACAGACCAAGCCTGTCACATTTAGTGCCAGCACAGTGCCAAGCAGTAGCCTGATCCCAGCAATTTGTGGCAGACCACTTCATTCAGAAAATGGCCTTTGCTTTGATGCATTCAATTAGATTTTTTTGCATGTACCGTTCCTGCTCTAAATTAATGTGTGATGATATTATATTAATGACATGATACAAGAAACATTAAACCAAATCATGGGACATTGCTGTTAATGAGTAAATGTTTCCAATGATGTCACCTCTGCACGCAGCACAAAATAAAAACATTCAGAGAAAAATGAGGTCACTGTAGCTGATCAGTCATTAAATAGCACTCTTGGAAACCCTCTTAAATGGAAGCAGTGAAGACGTGGGAGAAAAAGCAACCACCAAAAAAGTGACGTATTTGTTACCCATTTCCCTCTGTGTCTCTCTCTCTCTCTTTCCTCTCCTAGTTGGGACCAGGCTGAACCAGATGTTTGGCCCCGCCAAGCTCAGTATCCCAAATCTGGTGACTGAGTGAGGAGGGGGGAACTGGAGTGCAGTGGGGAGAATTCATGAGGAGAAACAGGAAAGAGAGGGAAAGTTAGAAAAGGAGGTACACGTGTGTACATGTGTGTCAGAAACCGTTCCCCACATGTGTTCACCTCATTATCCTTCGGGTGCATCTCACTCTACAGGAATGCAGGGCAGCAAACACACGTCCACCTCCTAACCCCCAGTGGCACATAAACACACACACACACACAGACGCAGAGGCTCTACACTTTGTTTATCACAGTGTCACTCAGCTCCTACTTCCTAAAAAAGTTATTAATCACAACACCCTGTCCCTCAGCTGGACCACAGTAATCAGTCTGTTTGAGTTTACTGATGCTGGAAGGAGGGGAGGGGGTCCTCCTTGATGTGTAACTGACACAGAAAAGATGCCATGGAGTCAGCGGGGAGATGCTGCTAATGAAAAGCACATGACTGGATGTGAGTGCAGCCCTCTAAACAATGGCAGGAGCAGGGTGGGTGGGAAACAGCAGAGGCAACAGAGGACCAATGTTCACGGCATTTTCTCAAAGACTTCTGATACAGAAACAAAGCCTTGTGCATACACACAAATATGCAAACATGCTCGTGCACCCTTGTGTTTTTTGGATTTTTTTTCTCCCTCCGCCTATGTGAGACAAACATTCTCATGCTATGCTGCAACAGAGCAAAATAATAACAAACTCTGACACAGTTTTGACACATGAAAGAGCCCGCAGTCTTCCAGAAGGAATTGAGATTAAACCTCACTGGCCCTGAGCCGAGCAGAGGGAGAGAAAGAACCACCGTGACCTTCAGAGGGAAAAAAGCCAGGGAACAAATCCAACAGGCAGACTTGTCCACCAAAGGAGAGAGAGACGGGAAGAGGGAGGGAGGGGAGGGTTAGGGACGGAGAGAAACAGAGGAGAGAGAGAGAGAGAGAGAGAGAGGGAGGGGAAGGAAAGAGTGAGAGGGGCAGAGGAGAGAGAAAGACACAAAACTTGTGAGACTTGGAGAAAAGACACAAAACTTGTGACTTGATAAAAGAGGGCAGGTACCAGAGGCAGGTAAGAAACTTTATTTTTTGTTTCCAAGTGAGCTGATTTAGACGGGACCTTATCAGTGAGATAACAATGCAGACAGGAGTGTGTTTGTGTGTAAAACAGAGGCAGAAAGAGCAGCATGTGTGGTGTGTGTTGTGTGTGTATGTTATGTGTGTGTGTGTGTGTTTATGGACTGAGGGGGAATCCTGGCACAGGCACAGCTGCTAGTGTGTTTCTATAGAAACGCTGTGCCATACAGAGTGGTACTCTGTCCTCCATGGAGCTTCCGCACATTTCAGCTCTTTACTGCTTTCCTCCGATTCCTGCGTACTCACCTTGATTTCAGCCTTTTCCATCAGTGTGAGAGGACAGCAGCAGCTGCAGTACAGTTCAACAATGAAGAGAGTGAAACTTTAGTCATACTTACGAAAGCTCCCTGTTGGCTCAGTTTGGGTGGTGGAGGCAAATCTTCATTTCTGCAGCTCATCAGATGGTTCCACAAGTGATTTCATGGCAGTACACAAACAGGATTTTTTTGCTTGAATTAGGTTCACTTACTCTGCAGTGAAGTTGAAACATAAAACATTTTGTCATTACTAATTCTGCTGGACCATACTCCTGGACTGGTGTTAACCACAAGCCAAATAAAAAAAAAATAAAAGGAATATTCTGGAGACTCCCAAGAATATTTCTTTCTTTTTTTTTTTTTGTTGCAAAATCACACGCTGTAGAGAATCATAGTTTTGTAAGAGGGTTGAATATTTTTAAAAGCACTCTGAAATGTGAAGAATGTCAAGGAAAAACAACAATCAATTTAGTCGGCTGATGATCAGGTAGTCTGTTCTACTATCATCACTGCTTCTTACTCCTGAAGCCTGAACTACTTTCAAATCAAAACAATTTCATTTAGGTTTATATATATATATATATATATATATATATATATATATATATATATATATATATATATATATATATAATTAATTTCATTATGCCAAAACATAATGACAAATAAAGATTCTTGATACCATAGATATAGATGCAATCTTTGCACAGGTTAGGCACTGTGCAAAGACTGCCCCACCCACATGAGAAAATGTTTTGGCAGTCTTGTAATACTAATGCAGAGAATCTGCTGGTGATGAAGTCTTCAAAGGGAGGAGAAATACTTCCAGTACTGTACATGTATACCAAGCATCTTTAATATTAAGTCCATCCCTAACTTAAGGTAGACTTAACTGCCTATAAATATGTTCTAAATATACATGCAGTTTGTTTGTCCTCATTAATATTATTATACATTATCTATTAGTTTTTTTGTCTGTGTTGATTAACCACAGATATTTTCAGATATTAGAGAGACAGATTTCTGCATTCAGCTGTGCATGACGTGGCTCTTCAAGGTTTCTTAAGTGGTGTCTTACAAAACAGTGCTGATCATTTTTGGTTAAAGGAATGAAAGTGCCAGTTCTGCCAAAAAGAGGAAAAAAACAGAATAGGAAAGATGTCATCATCAAGGACTGTGTGGTAACAAAGAGCTTTGTTTGAAAGCTGCTGCAGAATTAGAACTGTGTGGCTCTTTTTTTTCCTCTTTTGAACAAATATACATGGATTGTTTGAAAGCTAAACAAGAGTCAGAATTAGAACTGTGTGGCTCTTTTTTTTCCTCTTTTGATATGCAGGATATAAACAAGAGTCTGCATATGCAGCATTGATGTGGACTGAAGATGTTAACAATTCCTCTAAAGATTTGTCAAAAGGACATTTATTTAATATTTGTACTCAACTTGTACTAAAATGTAAACATTTGTAAACCACAAAAAAGCTGCTGTTTAAAATATAAAATAATAAAATATAAAATATTCAACTGCATTGTGACTAATAATAATGATAATAATAATCTTAGACATGTTGGAAGTCAGCCCAAGCAAGACATCTTGAATCATGAGAAAGTCATTCTTTTAATGATATGTTAATCTTGAGTAATAGCTGGTCTTAATTTGGACATGTTTGGAATTTACATTTCGGATAAGGAAAGTTGAATCATAGATGAGAGTCAAAATGCACTGTTGACCTTGGAAACCACAACTGAGAAAATATTCCCACCAATAGCTTAGTTTAAGGGCTGTTCTGCTATTAAATGGATGGAGCTGGGCTTTTGATATCACATGAGCATGCATAATTTACAAATGGAAATGTAAAACTATGACCCCTCATTTCCAATGCTATACAGCTATAATGCAATCAACAGCTTTGTGACATCTACTGTACTAAATGGACCTCATGTGTTTTCTTTAAAAGGAGGGAATAATTAAATGGCAAAATGATGAAAATGATTTGTGTCAACGTCAAATCTTAACACAACATAAACTTATTAATAATGGTTGGGGGTGGTTTACTATGTGGTCCTGCAGTGATGTACAACAGACCCACTTCCGTAAGTGTAGTTCTCATACTGGGGGTCATAAATAACAAACCAATGAGTCTGTCATGCCTCTTTTTGCATCTTTAGTTGTTTACCAGACTGCTGGTTTTGACAGCAGCAGCCTGAGGGAGAAGATGGTTCTGGTTTTGAACGAGGGGCTGGGAGGCTCTGGGTGGCTCAGAGGGAAAAGGAAGGGCAGTGCCAGGGAACACTGACAGAGAAAAGTTCAGATTTGTTTTTCCAGGCAGGATGGATTCTGGCTCTGAGCCCCATTCCTGCCCCATGATTCATATGTGATGTTTATCAAATTGGCTGGAGGCTTGCCTAACTGGAGCAAAGTGATTGGAAACTAATGGTGCATTTGTGCCGAAGTGTTACATATTTTGACAGCTGTGTGGTGGTTATTTACAGCAGATTTGTGCTAATGAAGTATAATGCACAGCGAGAATGAAACAGATGCACACAAGCAGATATTCAGGATGATCTAAAAGTTTACAATTAAGACACGAGAAGTGGATTTATCTCCACTGAAGGGTAAATGCTGTGTGATGCTAAGTCAAACATTTGCATCTGTGCATGTATCCATCAGTATTTTTCAGTCTCTCCATCTCAGATGTCATTCTGTTGTACACACACAAGAGCAAAGCTGACTGAAATTGCACACATCTGTTGGACATTTTAAAAAGTTATTAATCACAGTACACACCTTAAATAACCTCCCTTCAACTCTTGGCATGTCTTAGATAAGTGTGTATACTACATGCTAAAATATGCTATGTAGAGGCTAATCTAAAGGTCAAATAGAACCAAATTCCCATTGAATCAGCTGTAAAACTAACTATATGTTCATGATCGCAACATATCATAACATATGTATTTAAAAGATACATATTGCCTCCATCAGAGTCTCATTGGGCTTTAGCTTGGTTTCCTTTGAGCCTCTCCTGGGTGAAAGAGCCGTAACCTTCAAGACCTGTAGTTTTCCCCTCCACAAATTCCCCTCTGGATCAGTGCTGACAATAGAGCCTTTATCCCAAAACCCTTCCTTTCCTCTCCCTCATAAGTACTAATTTCCTGTATCAGTATCTGCCACTGCATTTAATCAAATTTAAAAAAATCTCTTCCTGCTTTCTTGTTCACTCTATTTCACAGCCACAAACCATCTTCCATGTATTTAAACCTGGAATAACATCAATTTATGTCCCTTTGACAATATAACAGCAACTAATCAATTCAAGGTATTCATTAAAACAATTTTCCTCCTTCATTCACTGGTACAGCAACTCTGAAGCACACTGGAAAGGTTATAGGAACATTTGGGTGAACTATACTGTTCTCTAGGTTTACATATCTTACTTACTTTCAGTTCAACAGGCCACTGAAACCACGAATAGCCACATTTCCACTTGTGTGGTACCAGACAATGATATTTCATATTGAAATTAAAGTGCAGTAAAAGCTCAAGCAGCAGATTGTTGGTACTGTACTGGTTTATAGTTTTTAGTTCTCCATGTTTTCATGGTTAAGACACAAAAGACACCTGCTTTATGTTTGTCTGTACTACAGTATGAGCTGGTTCAGCACTGACAACTCTTTCAACACAGGCTGAACAAAAATAAGTAAGAAATAGGAGCAATGGCTGTCTTGGCATGCCTCCTAATGCCTGCTAATCAAGGAAGCAGAGACACTTCAGAGTCAGCACTGCCCCAGAGCTTTCACCCAGATCAAGAAACACAAAAAGGACCAGTGTATTTCAGTTGTTAAACTTTCTGTGTGGGTAGGATGAGCTGACTGGCTATTGACTAACAAGCAGAACCAAAAAGAAGGGTTGGGCGTTGTGCTTCTTACTATCTCCTAAATCTGTTTTGTGCTCTGTCACAGGACCATGAAGGCCGGCGTGGGACTCCTCTCTGCATTGACTCTGTTCCTCCTGATGGGGGCAGTGTTCACCCAGAGACCTCGGCCAAAGAAGCCCACCAAGCGCCCAACCACCACCAGGAAGCCTTCTGTCGTCCAGCCTGTTGTACCGGCACAGCCAGAGCCCCTGGAGCCTACAGACTTCCCCCCACCCATCCTAGGCCCACCCTCCATTTATCCTGACTGTCCCCGAGAGTGTTTATGCTCCCCGAGCTATCCGAATTCTCTCAACTGTGAGAACCGGAACATCCGTGTGGTCCCTGTCATCCCATCTAGAACCCACTATTTGTACCTGCAGCACAACTACATCTCAGAGGTAACAGCAGAGCCGTTCATCAATGCCACTGATGTCCGTTGGATCAACTTGGCGAATAATCGCATCCATCGAATAAACAAACAGGTCAGATAGCTCCCTTGGTTAACATTCATTATTCAAAAATATCATAAAAACATCTAAGAATGTGTTTTCTGCATGTATCCCTTGTGCAGGTGTTTGACAAAATCCCAGCACTGCTGTACCTCTATGCCCAGAGAAACCAGCTGAAAGAGGTGCCCTCAGGTCTCCCAGCAAGCCTAGAACAGCTCCGCCTCGGTAGGAACCGTATTTCTAAGATCCCCCCAGGGGCCTTTAACAAGATGGGAAACCTGACTCTGCTTGACCTCTACCACAACCAGGTAAACCTCTGTTTAAAACTCCCTTTGTGAGCATCTTACTATACCATGCAGAGCGAGCGGTGTCAGCCACCTCTTTCTGGAGTGTCTGATGACTTCTCTTTCAGCTGAGTGACAGTGACCTGGGAAAGAACACATTCAAGGACCTGAAGAGCCTTATGCAGCTCAACCTGGCTCATAACGCCTTGAGAAAGATGCCTGCTGGTGTACCCAGTGGCCTCATACAGCTTTTCCTGGACAAGAACAGTATAGATGACATCCCAAAGCAAGTATACAGCCCACACCTTTTCACGTAGCTGGTGGCAACACGTGTGTACGCACACCGAACAAATATTTAAATAACTGGTTGGATGTTAAATTTTATAGCTGTCCATCTCAATCATTGTTCTCCCGTCCAGAGACTACTTCAAAGACTTCACTCACCTGGCATTTGTGCGGCTGAATCGTAACCAGCTGAGTGACAAAGGAATTCCCAAGGCTGTGTTCAACATCTCCACCCTGCTGGACCTGCAGCTGTCCCACAACCAGCTCGCTTCTATTCCTCTCTTCAACAGTCACCTGGAGCACCTGCACCTTGACCACAACAGCATCGAGAGTAAGTTATCTCAGCAGCAATCAGCACCACCACAAGGATTTGTGAGAGGCAGCAGAATCATGTTGAACAGTTGATTAATACACAGCAACAACACTTATCACGTCTAAGACACTTAGACACTTACTTAAAGCTGCACTAATCAATATTCTATAGAGCGTTTTAGTCCATTTCAGCTCACGTTTTTGTTTTAGGGCCCACGTCTTTCCTGTTTTGATTACTCTCACTACCAACAGTACACTACCTGACAGTCACCAAACGCCAGACAAGTTAGCCATTAGCCGATGAACACAGTACAGCATTCACAAGCCAAAGAGCCAGATTTTACTTTCAGGAGTTTTTATTCTGCTCTGTGTCTGTGGAAACAGACACATAGCCATAAAATCTTTGATAGGTTTTGATATGTCAGTGTTGTGTCAGAAGTTTGCTCTACTGCCTCCAAGTGGCGAAAAAGAAATCAATGCAGCTTAAATGTTGGCATTCCAAGTGTATTTTTTTGGCCAAACAGCTGAGGCCCAGCCCTATAAGCATGGAGGTCTGTCACTGAGTGAGTGAGTTACTTAGCTGTGAAGTTACACACTTGGTGACTGGTCGGCCGAGTATTGGAGTTCCCTCATCGCCTGTTATTTTTTCAAAGCGAATAGGTAGGCGAATAGGCGAATTAGTTACGTACTGTTATACTATAAAGACACCTGCACAATCCCATAGATTTGTTGTGGCTGACCTCTGCTGGGAGTTACATGAGGCCACTACACTCATCAACAGACTGAACAGTCTTAACATGCCTACACAAGCCTCCCTCAAAGTCTTTTAAAACAAATGCAATATTATAATTTGGGAGTTTGAGTTTGACCTTACTCCAACCAGTCAGATGAGTATTAAGATTGTTCTGAAAAGAAACATCCGACTTTCAGAACACCTGACATCTTTTAATGAATTATTGAATTTATCTGTCCTATAAAGCTCATTAAAAATCATATTTACGTGGCCTAATAAAACTAATATAACAATATATACTAATAACAATATTCAATATTTCAGTATTTGTTATACAAAGGAAGTCACTCACAGGGATGAATGCACAGAGTTATCATACAACTTTGCAACGTTAAGGAGCTTAAGGAGCAATTGTGTCAATTGGTTTCACAGTCTCACTGCTTTAATCAGCCTTATAAAGCTTTTAAAACTATACTAGAAATATACTAGAAACCCAGATATTGTGCTTAGGAATCAGACTAGTTTATGTTGCACTTCCATGTCTCTAATAACCAGAAACATCCAAATGAATATATCATATATGAATATCAGTGTCACCCCACACCTGAAAAATGTGTAACATTAGCTGTAACTTTTTCTGAAGTGGTAATATGTCATGGCTGTCAGCTTGTTTGACTTCTTCTGCTCCCCAGTGGCCAAAAGCAATTAATGCTTTAACCTTCGTATTTGCCTAAACTTAATTTATTGTTTTTCTTCTATAAACCCAGCTCTAACCTTACCTGAATCTGAGCCATTTGATAGTAATTTACGAATCTGTACTTACAAGCACACGGTACAACACATAACAACACTGAACATCACAGTGATGGACAGCAGATAGGTAAATATAATTCATAAGTCATCCACCTGCCATACATCACTGTCCTCCTGATGTCATCTTACATTACATATACCATTTTGAACTGATTATATTATTTTATTACATCACATTTCTAAAACTTTAACTCAAGTCATTGACAGTCATTCTGATGATATTGTTTATTGTTTCATTTTTAAACCCTTTTGTCTATTTATCTTTCTAGCAACACATCACAATGAATTGTACTGAGTGTGATTGTGTTGGCTTGACTTTTTTTAGTGTAAACACCACTTTACTTAGCTTGGTCTTTTTAAACATGGAGACATTTATGACAATAGATAGCTGACACAATGTTGTACATTGTTTCTACACTGAGACCTGAATAAAATCTAGTGACAAATGACAAATTGTTTCAAGATTCTTTTGGGAATGACTTAAACTATCTTGGCTTGTTATAAATGTGTTATATGCCAGAGAACTGCTTTTCTGGCAGCTCGGTTAGAAATATTTCTGTGGCAAGAGTGAGGCTGGATGAGTTTTTGACAAGGCCTCAGGCTTACAGAGTCATTAACATGTTTTAAATCATGCTTCAGAAATGAATCCCAGTGTGAAAAGTTTCCAGGGTAGTTGCCTTTTATGAATTTTTTCTTGTTGTTTTGTCTTTTTGTCTTTTTGTTTGTTGTTGGTTTTTTTTGCATTTGTTTTCTGCTGTTCCTGCTGTATTGTGAGGCCCCATTTGTTTACTTAACTGATTCATTTTATTCCTTCAGTCTTGCCCTTGATTTGAAGTACTTTGGATTTTAAAAGTTCTAAATAAATGAACAAAGACTAAATTATTAGTATCATGAATATTGAAATGGTCCAATTTAAATGTCAGAATTTTTTTATTCTTGCTTGTCTAAAGTAAAACAGTATTTGAGGCCTGGACATTCATGACTGCATGTTTTCCTGACAGGCATCAATGGCACCCTGATCTGCCCATATAACCTGCTGGCTGACATGAGCGATCACAGTCTGCTGCCCAAACTAAGGTATGTCCCATTATGTCACATCTTGGCACCCATCAACCTGGCACAGTGGCTCCCTTTGACAGGAAGTAAACAGGAACAAAATTATTATGTCAGTCGTTGTGATGTAATTAAATTAAATCCCTGTCATGTTGTGTCAGGTACCTGCGTTTGGACGGAAATCACATCAGCCCCCCCCTCCCTGTGGATGTCATCATGTGCTTCAGACACCTCCACTCTATTGTCATTTAGGAGAACCATTGCTCATAGCCTGGGGGCATGCACGCACACGCACACACAAACAAACACAAACATGTGCGCACACACACACACACACACACACACAAACCACACACTCACTGAGTACAAACTGAGATTAAGGCTAAAATACTCAGTGAATGAAGCACAAGGTAATACAACCTTACTTACTGTGGAGCTGTGTTATTGAAAAAGGGACTTCAAATGAATGAAAAAAACTTGATAGTTCAAGCATTTAAGTTTAAAGTTCATCGTTATCAGATTCAAGAGAGTCAGAACATTGAACTATGAATCTACAAAGAGTGGAAATACTGACGTTTAGGGTTAGGTTTTTGTAGGAATTGCAGTTTATCAGTCTTTTTTTTTGTTTATTAAATTACAGTGCAAAATAATGAGGAAATCCTGAAAATACAGGTACATTGACAGACATACTACAGACATAGAGGGTAGTTATATTCACTAGCAGGTGAGTAGAGCCACCATCAAGGACAACAAACAGACCTGCAGTGGATGTCAGAAGAACCAATTTTAAACATAACTACCATGTAGTTGAGACTGTCCCGAATGTGCCTGTGATTTTCAAGGTACTCCATGTAAAAAATGTCATTTTATTCTTTTTATTCTCAGTCTTCTGTATATTATTCTTCTGTATAAAGAAGCTTTGTACAAATAATAGAAAATAAAACTCCTTCTTTGATCATTTGACCATGCTTTGATGTTTACTTTGATTGAGATGATACTTCTTTTATATATATAATTTTGGGGTAAATCAGGTATGTAGAATTAAGAAAAGTCAAATTCTGTGTTCCCTTTGTCCTTTAAGGTAACCAGTGGAGTTTATGACCATTAATAGTGCTGTGGAACAATGTATTCATGAGTGAGTCCCTATTGTGTTTGTATTGTGCGCCCCACATTAACACACACACAGATACAGTTATTCTACTGTTCAGCAGTAAAATGGTGAATGAATGTAAAGAAATCAGCTCTGCAAACGTTTCACAAGGAAGTTATTCAAGGACACACACACTGTGTTTTTGCTGCAAATGTAACCTTAAATGTTTAATGTATTTATATATGTCATGAAACAATAGCTGCACTGGACTGAATGTGATTGGCCTGAACCAGCCAACAGGGACCACCAGCCCATAATGTAAGAATACAGCTGCGTGAAGGCGTGAGTGTGACACACATATACGACAGACGCTTGTGGCTGGCCTAAGAAAAAAGGTGAAAAAGTACTGCAAATGCTGTCATGGACATTTGAAAATGGCTGAAAAAAAAGAGAACCTATAAAAGCAGAGCAAGAGACTGCAGCAGTGCTTCATAAAGTTGGTAGATGCAAAACCCACCTGATCCAGCTGGAATGACTGAAAAGGACCCGATTAGAACATTTGAGATTTTATTTGGGAAGTTTTATTCAGTCACCTCCCACTATATTAAATATTGGCAGTGATTTAAAGAACGGTCTTATATGCCAAATTATGAATTTCTTTGTGTCATATTCTCCACTGAACTGGCTTTTGCTGTGTCAAAAATATTCTGGGAGGCTCAATGTGTAAATTGGACTTGGGATATTTTGTTTCTTTTTAAGATGGTTTGAGCAGAAGCTGTGTTTATTAAAATGTATTAAATCCCCAAATTGCCACATACATTTCCTCATAGTGATTGTGATCTTTCAGGGGGGAAAAGTTCTCAAAATCTCAGGGTAGCCCCTGCAATTTGAAAATAGTATACATTTTACTTGGCTTTCCATTTGTTTTATTAACCCTATGTAAGGCTGTAGGTTACATGCAACAGAAGGCCTAGATATGATAGTTCAATCCCAAATACCAATTTATTGTTCCTTCCCCCACCTTTTACCTATAATCCTGACACCGGGTCTGCATTAAAGCAATGTCCTTTGGTCTTGTATCAACCTTACACTATCTTAAGGATACCAGCTCCTTTGCAGTGGTAGTGAGAAAATATCTCATGTCAATAGACAGATGATGAAAAGCTTTCATTGACTAGCAGTGATTATCTGGCTTCATTTACCTCTAATAGTTGCTTCCTGGGGTCAGAACATCACAAGGGGTTGCAGAGTAACTAAATAAATGTAACATATATTTTGTAATAAAGTGTTAAAAGTGTATCATATGAACAGAAATGTTTTCGACCAGTGGCAGATATGCTCACCAGCTGTCGAAGCAGTGCCACAGAGTCAGAGAATTGTTACTTGGATCATTAGAAGTTTTTCTGTGTGCAAAAAGCTGTGTGATGACCTCTAGTGGTCGGAAATAAGCATGAAGCATTCCTGAGTTGGGAAGCGCTGCAAGCTATTTTTACTATAGACACTAACGTGTACACCTCCTAGAGAGAAATCTGGAAATTTTGCACTTCCTCATTTACAGCATTTGCATTTGCTATAGATACTATTGACAGGCTTAATATTTTTCCATGAACACTGGTGAATCCTGTTTTAATTGTACTTCTCTGCTCATGATTCTTTCCACTGCAAGTACATTTTCAAAAGCTAACCTAGCCAGACAAGCAGGTGAGCAGGTCCAGTGGGTGTTTCCAATCAGGACTTGTCTGACAGGAGCACAGTTACTGGCAGTGAGAGTGCTCCTAGGGGGAAATACGCAGGGGCTATACACTGTCCTGGAGGAGGTTTTATTTTATTAGACCACCAAAATAAATCATCAGTGGTGCAAGTCACACATCCTAAAACAACAGATTAACGTATTTTCAAAGATCATCAGCCAACACACAGCTAAATCAATTAACGCTGAAGAGTGATGACAACACTCTGCTAGAGTGAATGATCTTAATAGTTTAATAATCCCACAGCTCATGACTGACAGCAGGAGTGTTTCTCCACAGCATAGCATCACGGGAGGAGGAAATCGTCAAGCATTTCTTTTCACTTTCTTCTAATCAGGTATTGAGACATCGTCAGCTGGCAGTTCCTTTACTTGAACACACTTCCTCCTCCTGTAAACCAATTTGTGTGCATGTACATGTGCAAGCGCGTGTGTGTATGTGTCTGCGTTAGCTGTGCAATACCTGTGAAAATCCTCTCACTCCACTATAAGAGGAGACAGCATGGAGTCAGAGAGACACATCATTCCCAGGACTCTTCCTCTGAGTGAAGCAAGCACACACAGGTGAGTCTACACACAGATGATGCTGGGCAGGACCATGGATAAAAACTAGGATTAGAGAATATATGCAAATATTATGCTATTTTAAAGTATATTTCATTATTATTACTTATTACTATTACTTTTTCAACAAAGAAATTATTTTATTAATATATTATTTTATTATTTATTAATTATTTATTATTATATTACTATTTTATTAAACGAATAATTGTTTATGTAATTGATAAAGCAAAAAGGCAAATATGCTGGTTTCCAGATTCTGAATTACGTTTTATTGTTTTGCAAATCATTGTGAATTGAATATCAACGCAAAACAAAATATAATTTGTGAACGGATCACATTTGGTCTCTGGGAAATTGTGATGGGCTTTTTTTTTTTTGTTTACTTCCTTTTTGACATTTTATATACTTGTGTATAGATTCTTATGTTAAACAAAGTAATTAAACTAATTCAAAACAAAATGTTGCTGTCAGCTTTCCTACCAGATATCCACAGTGATGAAGATGCAGCTCGGCTCCTCTCTCTGCCTCCTTCTTCTGTTCAGCTGTCTGAGTGAAGTCGTGGAGGGCAAAGCTCTGCATCTTGACAGCTGCTCTGTCAATGTTCACACGCATGAACTGCGCAAATATTACTCTACCATACGATCGAATGCTGTAAGTGTGATACAGAGATGCTTTCAAAACTATAATAATAATCCACAGATGCTGCTGCCTCGTCCAGCATAACACATAGACAAACACTGTTCATGACAAAACTGAGTGGATGGAAACTTATAGAAACTTAAGAGAGATACTCATACTGTTGTGGTCTTTTCCTCACAGATATCAGGAGACAGTGAGATTGGAGTGAAACTTCTGGACAAATCATTGATAAAGGATGTTCAGGTGAGGCTTTGCATTGTTTTTACCATGTAGAGCTGGCTATGTTCTTTCCATCTTAATTTTCTGCTTCAAATTTGTAATATTTCTCTGCCATAGGCCATGGTTTGAGAATGTAATATAGGTGTGTGAGAGCTGCAATCTGACCTTTTTGTGTCTCCATCAGGACGGTCAGACATGCTGTTTCTTGAATCTTGTGCTACGTTTCTACGTTGAGAGAGTGTTTGGCAACTACGCCTCTTCTCAGCCACAGCAGCAACGCTGCTCCAGCGCTCTGGCCAACGCTTTTGTCAGCATCAGAAGGGATATACATAAATGTGTAAGTTCAGCAAGTCCGTTGCTCAGTGACAAAATGTGATTTCATTTAAAAGCAGTGATAAGTCGTATTAATAATTATGCGTTTTTTTCCTGTTCAGCATTGCCAGTGTGCAGAGGAGACACAGAGAGCAGTTGACTCCCTGCATGCCGAGTTCATCAAGGTATGTGTGTCACTGAACATAACACTCCCCTCTCTCATGTCGCACACCCTCATAGTGGACTGCAGATGGTGCTGGAACAATTTCCTTTAATATTTTTTTCAAGCGATGCCTTAGTTGGTTTTCAGTAGTTATGTAACACAGTTTAGTGCTGAGTTTTAAAGAATATAGCAAGCTTTTTATTTTAATTGATTTGAAAAGACTTTCTTTAGATCATTGATAAGAAACTTTCTTTCCAACAATTCAGTATATATCTATTTTTGGGTGAATCTCCAAATACATGGGGATGCAAAACAAACAGACAAAAGCAATGATATAAACTTTCCCCAAGGAGCTGAGGGCCAAATAACTCATTCATTTAGTTAGTTAACGTAAAGTGTTATTCAGACAACTAAATGGGCTTGAAAGTTGCAACTCTCTAATTCCACTGTTCTTTGTTTTCCTTCTCCTTCACTTTGAGCAGCTCGAAATAAACCAGGCGGCACAGAAGGCCATGGGGGAACTGAACACTGTGCTGGAGTGGCTGGAGGGACTCGGCCAGAAGACATAAACACGATGAGCAAAAATTGAGCAGAACTAACACTGCTTACCCAAGTGCCCTAGCCGCTGAAGCCCTGAGCTAACAACACAGATGTAACTCTTGACCTGATTTACTATTTAGCAGAGTGAAGTTCAGAAATGTGTTCACTTCACCTCTGTTCCATTGTGCATTTCTCTGTTTTGTACTTGAATTAACTTAATGTGTGTGTTATCCACTACCATGCGGAAAAGATTTTTTGATGCAATATTTATAGTTATTATGGTGTAAATGTTGAAGTATTTATATTTATCAAAAATAGAAAGTTGTTAAGGTGTTGTATGTGTGCTTCTACTGTATGATTATTATGTCATTTAAGCTATTTCATTTTAACAAAGGTTTAATTTCAACATTAATAAAATAAAAAGAAACTTCTTACCTACAAACTTTTACTGTGTCTCTTCAATACAAAGACGTGAAGTCTGCTCTTCATTACTACCATCTAGTGGTGATTTAGGCCAAGATGGTGTAACTGCAGGAATATGATGGTTGGTTTAACATCTTAAACTAAGCTGGAGTTACACTGAGTCTGGCACAATTCCCTATAAACATCAACTTGCTGACAGGAAGCCTTCACTAGATCATCTCATCCTCTATTTCACATGTCAGTGAAGTAAAGTTTCTGCACTGTCATCAAATCAGAAAAGCAGAAACACAGACACAAAAAAACGAAGCTTAGTGCACACCCACTTGATTCTCATAGTCTCCAGGTTTTACAGTTTCTGCTATTCTACACAGGAAATATGCAGCTTTGTTGCAACTGTAATGGTGAAATGAGAAAGAAATGAAACTTAGACTGGAGAAATCTAACTCAATAAACCTTTCCTTTTTTTGAAAGTTGTCATGTGGTCAGTTTGCTTTGTTGTGGTGCTACAGTCTGTAGTGAAACAAGGAAAAAGTTTCTAGTTTCTTTAAAAAACACAGGATTGGTAGTGGTAAACTAGTTTGTGGACAAGCCACATACCACATATCCAGATCACTGATATCACTGTATGATTATAAAAAATGCTAAAACAAAAAAAATGGCTGAGGAAAGAGGAAGGTTGGGAAGGTACGTGGATGCATGAGGCAAGATTTTCTCTGTTACATTCCTTGGCCTGACATCCTCTGTTAAATATGAATTTCATGGTGTAGCTAAGTCCCATCTGCATTGGCCTTGGTTTGGGGCTGATTTAAAACAGTAGATGGCATGTTGAGCCATTTTCAACACAGTAATGCAGATTTGTATAAATTATTTTGTTGTTTTGTTTGTAAGAAATGTCAATATCAACACCAGCATTGCAACAAAACTTTGTTATAAGTAAAAGTCCTACATTGAGTATCCTTCTTAAGTAAAAGTACAAAAGTATTGTCAGCAAAATGTAATAAAAGTACTGCAGTAAAATGGCACCTGT
Source organism: Scortum barcoo (assembly GCA_023238725.1). Taxonomy (NCBI): domain Eukaryota; kingdom Metazoa; phylum Chordata; class Actinopteri; order Centrarchiformes; family Terapontidae; genus Scortum; species Scortum barcoo. The sequence continues at coordinate 19,313,518 of CM041537.1, forward strand.
GACTGATATATTATTATATTATCAGATTGCTCATACTGATGCAACAATGTGTAAACACATTTTACTCTTGTACTTGGTTGAGGTAGAGTAGTTTATCAACTTCAGATGGATAAATGGTGATTGGCAAAAAAAGGGCCAAGGGAAGTGGATGCGGAAACGTGTCACGTGAGATTGGGATGGAAGGGCACCGGAGTTGAAAATATGAGGAAATGCAGACCATGAAATTCCCATGATGAGGCATATGTAACTTTAACTTGGAAGCATTCAAGATCAGTGGTATTGGTAGCATTCAAGAGCCTGGTATCATAGCGTGTCTACAGATTTATCAATGGTACCAGCCGATCTAATGGATAGAAAGTCTCTCAAGGCAAATTTTGGCTATAAATTAGGATGATTAAGATGAGCACAAGTATGTGCACCTTTCTCTACTGTGCTCCTCAGCACAATCCCACCAAGGAGGCCAGAGAACTCCAACCTCCACTGAGCCAGCAGCATCTTCACTCCTGCAGGTCCACTCTCCTCTCATCTCCTCTGTCATCAGGAGACTCCAACAGTTCATCCACCAGCATGACTCCTCGGTCTCTCCTCCTGAGCATCCTGGTTCTCTTGTTTCTCTTTAGTGCTGCCTGTACACCAATGTGTAACTACAAGTGCTGTGTTTTTGTTGGTGGCTTCCCTGTTGGGCTCGAAAAGCTCGGAGAGAACTTTTCCAAGATCACAGACCACCTTGTGAATAATTTTCCCATGTTGCACTAAACCAGCTCATCAAACGATGACCATTCAGCGGATTTCTCAAAAACTGATACTGTAAGACCTGACAGAAAAAAATACCACTCATCAACATACAATTCAAATAAATCTCTAAATTGAAGATATGAAGTCAAAGGATTAATAATGTGCCACAGTGCCCCTGAGTGCTCCTCTTATGGCTGATAATAATTGATACTAATAATTTTCAAGTGATATTATTATATACTATTATTCGTCTGTGATGAGACGTTACATTTGGAAATATAGACGTTAGGGCAAGTTGCTGTGGGTATGTGTAAGTTTGTGTCTTTTTTCTTTCTTAGTTTCTTTTTTAGTTTCCAAGTAATCATGCCTTTCAGGAATACACGTGATTAGCTGTCATGGTTAGTCTTTTATCTGCAACAACCAAATCAGCTTCCTGCATAACATATGCATCAGTATGCATAACTGACACCATACCAACTTTAAGTGACTGATAACAACAAAGTTAATTCTCCTCATAGGACAGATAGCAGAAGACTGTGAGATGACAATGAAACATCTGGGCAGATCATTGATGAAGGATGTTCCAGTGAGTCCTTCTGTTGTTTACACCATGTAGAGGTGGTTATGTGACAATCAGCCTCACTACTGTTCCACACTCAGACTGTATGAGTATGAGGATGAGCTTGTGTAATTTGACATTTGTGTCCCTGTCAAAAAACATATATCTATACATATACATATACATATACATATATATACAAATACATATTCACAGCTTAGGACAGAGCACATTGTATACTGTAAGCACTGCAAGTAATACAGTTTTACAGAAGAGGGATTCATTCTGCATGAGCATTACTGCTGGGTCAGGCCAGAGGACTTCATCCACATCACAAGCAAGAGGAAAAACCTTCTGGTGCGCTGGATCCGGACTTCATAAGAATCCACTCCTATGTCACTGCAGTCTATTGCCTGTAGGAGTGTTTAGTGAAAGGGGAGTATTCTTGAAGACCAATCTTTATGAATTGGGTTGATGTCAAACCACTCATGTATACATATATAACACGGTGAAGACTGACATCGTCCCAGACAAAATGTATGTGCATCCACAAAAACTATTCATATTCCTTTACATGGAATCCAATTCAAACACTCTGCCTTTCAGATTCCTTTGCATTGTTGGTATCAACATTCAACTCACCTGTGCCTGTTGTGCTTATATTCTAGTCAACTGGTTTACATCATTAGGAACACGCATGCTCAATTTTGAGTTGTGTTGAAAGATGCTGAAAGATGACGGCTGCTGTGAAGGAGTTGTGTTCAGCTTCTACCACTTGCTTACCATTTTGCAAACAAGTTCATTACAGTGTAAACAGTACAGTCAGCAACTGTGAAAAACTGTAAAAGTCTGTGTGTCTGTGATGGTGTGACAATATCACAGCATCATGTCCTGTTTATGATCACTATCTTCTCTTTAATATCACTATGCAAATCATGTCTATAATTTTTCCACTCTTATGAAGCACAAAGTTTTGGTGAAAGAAATAACAGATATATCCCCATCACATGTCCATTCTCCATATGCTGTCTGCTGTCTGACTAGTGGGGGTGTCAGATCCATGGAAAAAAAGACGGCAAACTGGTTTGTAATGACGGATTTAAAATTCACTCGTCACTCGTGCTGTTTAATGGGGCTGAGGGGACGGACATGCTGCTCTACCAGACACATCCCTGAATGCAACTGCCTCGATATCAGCATAGGAAAAAACAATTGTCCAGTGCAATTAACCTTAGTGCCTAAGAGTTATATCTTATCTTTTCATGTCTTCACGCACACCAGGTTCTGTATGGCCTCATATCTGAACACTGGCAGACCAAAAACCAAATTAACCTGAATACAAAACAATGAAACCATGATTCATCATTTAAATTGTATTGAGAAACTGTGCTATTTTTTACTTTCACTAATTCTGCACACAGATGTTTAAACACCATGGGAAAATATGAGCTGTCAAAATGAGTGCTGCTTACATAAATGCGGTTAACACCATCACAGGCAGATATGCGGATGTCCATATCCACGCATGTGCTTACGTACTTGCACCCAGACATAAAACGCTATGGAGAATGAACAACAGTTTTGGAAGCATCACAGTAGAGCCTAAAAGCCACCGATTGAACCGGAAAGCTTCAGTTGATTTAACCTTATGTTACGTTACATTACACCGCTCATAACGTCCAGATCAGACTGAACATTGTGTTTAAAGGAAATTTCGAAGTTTCATCTGTTCCCGAAATAATTCTTCCTCAGCAGAAGGACAGGGCTACTTTAGTTCCAGGTTATCGGGTCATCTAATGTTGCCTACTCAGCTCTGTAGAAATTATCATGTTTCAGAGGAAGTGGCTTTTTTTCCAGTAGGTATTCAAGTTCACATTTGCATACATTTTTTCAAATTTAACTATTTCCATCACGGTTACGTTCACAGATTTACCACAGATACAGAGCTGTTAAAATCCACAGGTTGAAGTAGGTAATATGCCAATGAGAGGACATGATACATTCATCATGACAGCTGAACTGAGAGGAAGACTAAATGACTTCATCATGGAATTCATCTTAATTCCAGCGGGGTCTCTGTAGGTCATTCACAGAAAACGGAGATGAAACCCGAAGAATTTTGGCTTTTCCACTCTACACAACCCTCTTAATCGGCATACACCCACCTAGATATCAGCTGTTGAGCATTACATGTTAAAGTGACCTCATATGCATTCCTCATAGCTTCCTCTTTTCTTAGTAACATCAATGAGGTAACATTAGCACACACATATTTATCTTCACAAAAATAATGACTACCTGACATAAACAATAACAGAAGCAGATCTCTGTAGGATTCAGTGCGACACACACACGCACACACACATGCACACGCACACAAGCATATGCAGTCAAACAGGCCCCATGCGAAAGTGAAAGAGGAATGTGGTGAATGTGTTTGTAACGACAGATAGATTTCCGTTAAAAGAGACAGCAGCAAGCACAGTATGGGGACACACAATATGCACACAATGTGACGCATAAAGGGAAGGAAATGTAAAGACATAACTACGGTACATTGTGCAGCTAATCTGGTTTAAAAAAGCACAAGGACTCAGAGTTAAGATGATTATATAAACCATCATCAACATCCATTTTTTTGTCAATTTGTTATTTCAGTTCAGTGTAATCTGGTGTTCCACTGTGATTCATGTTCCAAAAGTGGGCTGAACCAACTGGATATGATATCAGCATTCAGGTTTCAGGTAATGCTGTGCTGCATTATTGCTGACTTCCTATTCTGAGCAATGTGACAACATTAGAAAACAAGTTTAGGGGTGATGGGAGACACACTCACCACATTAGCACCTGATCATCTTCACAGCAGGCAATGTTCTGCTGACTGCTGCTCAGCGATCAACACACATATAAGATAAGATTTAACTGATGCAGCTCTGGCCCCATTTTGAGGAGGCTGTGTGAACAAAAAGAGAGAGGGACACTGGTTTCAAGCAGAGTATACTGAAGGAAACAGTTTTAATGACTTCTTACCTCTGGTTTGAGTTCACAAGGAACATTATCTTACTGCTATGCTCCCCTAGAACAGCACATTTTTTCTCACTGGATTACAACCTGAAAAGTATTTTTAAAGTAGTGTCAGTAATACTATCACGTGACTTTGGTTAAATGAAATAAATAAAATAAATAAATCCAAATATGTCTTGAGCTCACTAAACTGTAATGTGATATTTTTGGTACTACAGACACCAGAAACTAACGTGTTACAAATAAATAACTTATGATACACAGGATTAGTAATACTAAGTACATTGCTACACCTTTAACACATCAGCGTGAACATGACGTTGGTTTTTGTCACTTAACAGTTTCTCTGGTCACTTCTGGTATGCTGAGTTTGATTATTAGTTGTCTGCGAGGATATGACTGATAGCTAAAAATGTGTTACTTAAAAAAAGCCCAAAACTATATGACATTATAACAGACAGAAACGCACAGAGAGACAAAGCCACAGTCAGCACAATCATCTAAAATGCAATTGCGACCACACGAAATCAAGAAATCACGCAGCTAAATGCAGAGAGCAGAAATGCATGAATGCATACACACAAACACACTCAGTCAAAAAGTCAGAGGGATTTCCCATAAACTGGTTACACTGCTTACCCAGTCTATGGGTTAAATTTCACATATGGTTTATGTTAACTTTCGCATATATATATATATATATATATATATATATATATATATATATATATATATATATATACACACACACACACACACACACAAGGTCTAAATGATGTTTGAAAGAGGTCATTTAACGACTCATGTTGCTATCATTATAATCTATGGTTATTTTAAGTTATTTCAATTTGTTTTAAATTTGAGCACATTACAGAATAACATCTGCATGTTAATCCAGTGGCATACAAACCAGCAATATTTTCTGCGTACTGTTGCAGTTCGTCTTGTCCAGTGTTACTTGGATTTCGTAATTCACAGAATTCTCTGGGAACTGAATGGAAATTTTTTGCAAGTAAGAAGAGACAAAAGACTGTTTCCCATGCACATTCACAAAGCTATTTGAATAGTTTTTAGTCTGGGTAACATAAACAGCATACTATGGAAGATTTAAAACTACTTTTTTTTTCAAAATGACATGAATTGCTGCAACACAGCTTTATTGGAAGGAATCTCTGTCTTTCTGTCCGTCTCCTCCCTCCAATTTGCAATAATAGTGTATTTTACTTTTAACTTTTAACTTTTACTTTTTTTAATTTTATGATGACACAGTAAATGCATATATACATGAAAATACATATATGTTATTTTACTGTATTTCTTTGTTCATTAATTCATGCATTCCTCCATGCTATCACTCCCTTTTAAGAACAAACTAAAAACCTTTCAATGTAATTCTAGTTTCGGTGCACCTTTGTCTGTGTTGTCTTTGCTTTTATCTATTTAATTTTGTGAAGAACACACTGTGCTATCCTCAGTATGACACAAGCCTTATCCGGTAAATGAACTTTAACCTGAGCCATGACAAATGAAGTTTATTTGCACAGATTGTGAAGTCTCTCAACATGCAGAGATAATGACCGAATATTTTCCCTAAAAGAGTCTTCAAAATACCAGTGTTGCCTAACTTATGGGCTCAGACAGGGCGTAAACCGAACACATTAGTTGATAAGTGGACATTCCATCCAACAAAAAAAAAATTACCAAAGGGAAAACACCCCGTTACGCTGGCACGACTAAGAGTCCCGAACCACTTCTCTGTGGTTTCTCCTTTTGCTAATATATATAGTATATTCTATAGTATTTTCCTCTGCATATTCAAATGTCATGAATGGTTACGAATGCCATTACTATAATTACATACTAACAGTGAGAGGCAAAGATGAGTGGTCGTCACCTATTGTCAGTCTTGTTACGTATGTCTGACATAACCAACCACACAAACCAACCACAACTTCATATCATTTCCACCTGGGTCACACTATTTCCTCTGTTATTGTGTATGTATGGAATAATACAACGTGATTTACTGCACTTAATGGGAATTTAACATTATTTTTTTGCACCTAAGTTTCTACTACAAATTCCATGTCTGTGCTATTTTAGTGGACATAGTAGTATTTTATGTTGTTGTACTGTACTATGAATGGAACTGCTATGTGTACTCATCCTTCTACTGTTGATACATTCCCCAATTAACACTGATAATGATAAGAGTGAAATGGGAAAGTATATACACTGATAATAATAATAATAATAATAATAATAATAATAATGGAACATTGTGTCATTTCAAAGTGCTATGTCAGATTTTTTTTCTTTGAGAGTTCAAGATCTTAAGATCTATCAGTGATACCAGCCTTTGAAATGGGAGGAGTAGCTTGTGAATGGTTCTGAAAAAAAAAATCTCCCCCCACATGTATGAAGCATGTTTGACTTCCAGAAAGTCTCCACCCAGAATGGCTATAAATTAGGACGATTAAGACGAGCCAAAGTATGTGCACAATCCCACCAAGGAGCTCTCTCCTCTCAGAACCCAGAGACCCTCTACCTCCACACCGAGCCAGCAGCATCTCCTCTCCTGAGGGCCCACTCTTCTCTCCTCTGTGCCTCCAGAAGACTCCAGCAGCCCGTCCTCCAGCATGACCCCTCGGTCTCTCCTCCTGAGCATCCTGGTCCTCATGTTCTTCTCCAGCCCTGCGTGGTCCAGCCCGACGTGTAACAACTACTGCTGTCGATTTGTGGAGGACTTCCCCCCCCAACTGAAGAAGCTCAGACTGGACTATTTGCAGATCCGAGACTTCTATGTGAGTACAAGCATGACATTTACAAGTGCAGGTACGCTGTGCAGCATCACCTGGACAGACCCCCAGCACGCGGCACATGGGGCAACTTCTGCCCCATCAGCCCTGCAGGTGCTGTTTTGTTTGCCCACCTCTGCCTCCGCTGACACTGCCTCACAGCACGCTGAGCACGACCTTTTTCTTTCTTCTCTCCAGGAAGCAAACGACGACCTGGACACATCTCTGCTGGACCAGAGCGTGGAGGACTCCTTCAATGTAAGTTCCCATACGGAGTTTAGTCATTGCGATAATAAAATGCGCCTGAGCTCTCAGATTGAATCAGAAAACACACACTAGGATTAACCACAAGACGAGCATCCTGCGCGCACAGAGTTGAACGACACCGTGTAACCTGCCGCCCCCCCTCCTCTCCTCCTCTCCTCTCCTCTCCTCCTCCTCCTCCTCCACAGAGCCCGTTCGCCTGCCACACCATGAACAGCATACTGGACTTCTACCTGAGCACGGTCCTACCGACAGCCATGGCCGGGGTGACGGAGGAAACCAGGAACCTGAAGCCTCACATGGAGTCCATACAGCAGATCTTCGATAGGCTCAAGAGTGATGTCACCAGATGTGTGAGTATGCCGAAACACGTGTTCCCACATACAGGAGATTAAAGATGTAAATAGCGCGCGGGCGGCTGGTGTCGATGTCGCGTTACGACGCCCGGTGCGCGACTGGAAGAGATGATCGTGTCGTCTGTGTGCAAAATTGTTGAGGCATTGTAGGACCTTTGCAGACTGAAAGAGGACCTCCGAGTTAAAAGCATGGAGTCCCGACATTAACTTTACAGATGTAACACACTGGCTCTGAAGTGTCCTGAACATGTATGTTCAGATGCGCTGAAAGCTTCGGTTTGGTCACGTGGACTGTGGAGGCAAATTATTGCTCATAAAAATCACTGCACGCGTTTCTGTTTTTCACAGTTACCAACTAACCTGTCAGGAATACACACGATTAGCTGTCAACATGTTTGGACGACATCCAAAAATTGTCCAAATATTCCCCCACACGCTGTTTGACGTACAAAAATGTTTGACCACAACAGAAAAGGAAGGGAGCCTCACAGGACAGATCACAACATTGCATTAGTCAGTGATTCCTAAACTGCAGCATAGTTGTGCATCATCCAGTTGCAAAAGGGGAAGAGAGAGCATGCTGCCAGTCACAGAGTTTTCTTGCCCTGATCTTCCTTATTGCTTTGACGTTTTGGCAGACCCAAGTCCCAACCAGGACCTCTCGCTCATGCACAAAAACCACTTCATGTATTAGGTCGGATATAGCACGCTCTGGCAGGGTTGAATTCAAGGCATGACAGTGGATTGTAAGTTGGTAACGCCTGTGGTAACACCGTCTTTCTATTGATCCTCTTACAGAAACGTTACTTCTTGTGCAAGAAGCAGTTCGACATAAGAAACCTAAACTCTACTTACACTCAGGTGAGCACCGCAATTTCATCTTCAGCTGTGGAAATGTGACATGCATAGAGTGCACGTTTGCATTTTGATGACCATTTTAATAAACTGTGCCTTGGGTTTGTTCACAGATGGAAAGCAAAGGTCTATACAAGGCTATGGGTGAGCTGGATCTGCTGTTTAACTACATTGAGGCATATCTGGCTTCTAAGAGAAGACGAGGGACCTCCAACTGAAGACCTGCTGGTCCTGTTAAAAATGTAACCTTTCTCATCTCAGGAAAAAGAAAAGGCAGTTATTGCACTCTTTTGCATTCAATCCATCATTTTCAGTGGTTTGAGTGGTTCCAGGTTTTCTTTAATGAGCTTGTTAAACTGATGTTTATTGGTCTGAGAGCTCTGTTTACTCTTTTGTCCTGAGGACAAGTCTTTGGTAGGAATCATATTGAGTTCACATATGCAGTTACAACCAGGATTCTCTTGTGATGTTGTGATATTTATATATTTTTATCATGTATTATATGTATTTATTATACATTATTTTATTGTTGAATATGAATAAATGACTTGTTCATAATGAATGACCCTTTTGATTTTATTTCACAAGATAACACAGCTGCTATCATGCACCAATTATTAGGAATGGGTGACTGATAGAGAGCAGTGAATACATCACATCCTGCTATACTGCAGTCTAAGTGTGGAGAACCACTAGAGCGTAAACTCAACAGGCTGATGCACTAACCTCAAACGTGACCCATATAGATCACTTACCAGCAGAAGCCCTGCTGTATCTTTATTTACGGTAACTGTAACTAGCCAGCCTCACCCTCGTGGCATATGCACGCTTGCACAAGCACTCACATACAAACGCAAATGCTTGCAAAAGCAATCTCACTTTGTCACACTTATAAAACAGAACTAACACTCGGGGTAAAATAGAGCAGCCCCGCATTGATAAATGTCGATATATGTCACCTTCCTTATTGTGACATAGCCAGAGGGGGTAACGTTTCTTTAGCTGCACCTCAACACACTGACACCAGAGCAACAAAAGATTTTCTTTTTACAGAAAGGATACAAAAACACACTCCACATCCTACAATGTCATTTGAATGTACGTGTGTGCATTACTCTGACAATGAAGTGTAACTTTAAGATTCCAGATTTGACTGATGGCTGACTTGACTCAGACCTCTGCGCCGAAACTACTCTTGAGACATTTCATCAGGCACTTGCCAAGTCACCGTGGGATGATCTGAATAGTATCAGTCCAGCAATGACAGTGCCCTATGCAAATAATCTCATTCATAACATCTGTCTGGTAGAGTATGACCATTTTATTTTTATCAATGTTATTAGCATTTCCTGCAAGGATACATCTTGCTCGTTTGTGTTGTGTTGCTCCTTTAGAACTTCTTAAATATTAGTTGATTCTCCTCAAAAAACAGTGTTTACACTTTGAATCGACCGTCTGTCAAAGCACTGACAAAGATCATGTCTGGCTCTTATGTAATGACTGGATGCTTCGCTTCAGAGACCCATGGTTTCGAGTTGAGGTGAGAAAAAAATGGAGGCGATTTTCATCAGTTATTGTTAACTAATACAGCACACTTATACACTGGGGCTCAAAGCTTCCTTTAATTAGGCAGACAGTATTAAACTATTTCAAAACACTCAAATGGCTAAGCAAATTATTGTTAAGGACAGTACAGATGTACTGGGGAGTCTTAACCCCTAACCATTATATCACCATTATATTTGTAATATTTTCTTTGCATCATCCCCAGACTTAATCTTCAAATCCTCCTAGCATCGTAAAACAATAATATACTTATGGCCTAACTGAATAGTAACAAGAAATGTGGATTTCCTTCTTTTGAGCAAATTTAAAAATACATAAGAACTGCTCGATCTGAACTAATTCAGCCACATTGGAGATTAAAAGTGTTTATAACAGTAATCCCCAAATATAAAGGGAAAAAGCAGCAAACTTTCATACAGTCTCTCCTGGAAAGCACTCGTAGTGTTGCACTCGGTTATTCACATGTAAAGTTAGAGAGCTACAGAGAAGTTCATACCATTGTTGGACTTCTGAACAGCTGGCTCCTCGGTCACTATCTTAGTATGATGAAGTGTACTGATACGATATGAAAGTATAAAATCAGTCTCTTTTTATGTGTATTAAAGATGTGGTGGTCTGGACATAGGATTTTATTTTTCCACCTTTGTTGTTTACTTCAAAAGCTGTGGGCGCATGTATGTAGAATCCGCATGTAGGAAAGTCTATTTTGAAATACTTTGGATACAGACATAAAAAAAAAAAAAACGCTAAAGTTAACACAAGCATATGTTCTGATTCTTTTTTTGGAAATGCAAAGATAAGTGATGTTGGCGAAATCTTGCATGCAACAGTTGATGAGTCAGATATAAGATTATTCTGTTCCAAAGCAGAGATGCTAAAGATATCCAAATGAGCTGATACTGCTTTAGCACCAAGTGACACATCCATGATAAATTGAACTCAGTCAGTCAGTGCAAGACATCTGTCAATTGCATCAGTTGCAATGCCATAAAATAACTGTCCATTGCATCCGTTGCCATGCAACACACTTGTCCTGTCAATCCAGCCTTGTGGCCTGCCATGAGTAAAAGTTAGTCATGAACTATACAAATTGTGTATTTGATGAGATACTTCCCTGAATATTAATTTTAGCAGTCTAACTCATCTCTTTCCTGGTAAAGGACACATATAAGCTCCGACCATGGTGTGATATTTCACCCCAACACTCTTACTTCCTGGATATGGAGATGTCAGTATCAGGTTATTTTCAAATGCACATAAGTGCCATAAACAGACCCTTACTGTGACTACTGTTTGGCTCCAATGTGATAATAATAACAATGACAATAACAATAATAATTGACAATTCACGGAAATGGGGACAATTGTCAAAGCTACTCAGTAGCATGCAACAGTACAGCAAGCTTTATTCTGTATGTATATGTATATAAGGGTACAACTTTTCTTAGAACACCATGAAAAACGTTTTCCTACAAAAGACACTGCAAGTTTCTAGAACAATTTTCAAAGAAAAAAAGACATCAAAGGAACCACTGTAACCACATGTACACAGTGCTGCTACTGACAGTAAGAACAATATGATTTCCAGAACACGTGTTGTTGCACATGTTAAAATGACATGTCTGAAAACTGCAGAGGTTCACAGTGAGCTGCGGGTTTCTTGCCAAGGAAGTGTGTGGCATCTTACAAATGCTGCCGTGTCTGGGCCTGGTCAACCACCTCTGCCTTTTGAGAGGATATGTGTGAGAGAGAGCGCAAAAGAGAGAGAATAAAGGATGGTTTGCTACTTCAGAGAACTCCAAGCTGTGTCACCACTTCAGCTGAGAAGCCTTCATCCTTCCTGTTTCCATGCACCTTTAAAAGTGTGTACAGTGATGACATGCTGGCATGTCTATGCTGACACGTTTCAGTTTCCAACTTACACATTTTTACACGTGCAAGTTATACAATGTCTCATGACACAACTCCTCTTATGGTGCTGATCTGTTAAAGAGGACTTGGTGATTGTTTCAGGATGTAAATACGGTCACTATAAATGAGTTTTAGAACATGTATTCTGTTTCTTGCCCCTGAGATGACATAATGCTAAGGCGGGCAAGACCCTGCCTTCTTTTGTGAAGAGCATACTGGGGGGTGGATGTCCTGAGGTCTGTTGTCGGTAAGGCGGTAGAACCTCCACAGGACTACTACCGTGAGGGACTCCCCTCAAGCCCATTTAACCCCTTTCTCACTTACCTGACAGACGACTGAAATGACTGTAGGTTTCGTCCCACTCAAAGCTGGAAGCTGTGTGCCTCCGCCTGCCTCTCACCTGAAGAGAAAGAACCTCCTGTATTAGCGGGAAACTGCTCTAAACACCCCAGTGTTGGCAAATGTCTGTGTTGACTCAATGCCACCACACTGTTTTGCTACGCAAATGCGTATATTCCAGGAGTCACTCATGGTAGCAAGTATGATCAGATTGTCACGAGTTGAGTCTGTGCACTCCGTGTCAAAGCCACAAATCCCAAGCCGAACCTGCCAATCTGAGTCATAGCTGGAGACGTAATTGAGAATAAAAATTCTATTAAGGCAGAGGTCAAACATGAAGAAAATATTTCAATTTTATATTTCTTTCATTTGGGATTCAGTCAACATTCATTTAACAATTCAGAATAGGTAAGATATGTAACAAGTAAACAGGTTGGATTTCTTGGTATTACTTTCAGATCAGATTTTAACAGAGAGTATACTTTATCTGGAAACACAAAACAGCCTGATAACTTTAACTTAAAGATCATTTCAAAATCTTTTATTTGCATTTAAAGAAGCAAAGCTTACACCTGAGATATCAACTGATCAACAGTGTTGAATATGAGTTTGACTCATTCACTTACATTTACTTTCTGTTGTTATAAACATAATGAAGTAAAACTAAAGCTGTCAAGGTGAAAGCTACTGAACATAATTTCTACAATAGAAGTTTCTGAAATTTTTAAGACCCTTGTATCGGAAAAGACATTACTGTTGTCATCCATCAAATCCTTTACATGTTATACAGGACCATGTGCTACTCATGGCCTGTAATTCTTTCCTTTTGAAATAGTATTTAGTCAAGTGTGATATCTCCAGAGGTGGACAGCGTTCTGTCTACTTTCTTATGCTGTAGGAAAAAAAAAATCAGGAAAGGAGAAAAGAGAGCAGGTAGTTTTTGTTTTATGTGTTTTTTTAATCCAAAGATGAAGCAGACAAAAGTACGGCAGGTGGAGCTCAATGATAGAGAGAAAAAAAAAAAAAAAAGGGACACATCTGTGCTTCCACTACAAAAAAGGTGTTGAAGGACAAAAGAGAAAAAAAACAGGAGGAACATTGTTACAAACATTCAATGAACATTTTTTACAGTGAGAGATGTGTAGGTGCAATGTGACAGGTAATGTGAATGTGATTTTACAAAGTGAAGTGGACCAAACTGACAAAATTAACACACTCATTTCCCATGATCCAAAAGTGAGCTGGGGAGGCATCCTGCTGATTAAACAGAACATTGAAGATAAATCAACCATTACACCCAGTCTGAATGATGATGACGGCTTGCTGGTGGTATGTCAGATTCTGCTCCAGGACGAAGAGCATCTCCTAAGTACTTTCTACTTCCTATGAATCCTCCAGGAAGTGCGGAGGAGAAGCGTTGGAAAACATTGGCACTACACCAGATTTGTCCCACTGAGCCTCCTGACAGTTAAGCTGGTTCGACCTACAGTAACACTAAGTGATCGTTTCAGAAAGAGCTCCGGAGGATGGGGGGCGGGGGGGCTTGACCAGTCTGTCCCAACCATGTATTCCCTAGAGGGAGCTACTTCTTACATAAACATGCACAAAAGCACCCCTATTGTTGCTTGACATCTCTCCAACACATTTGCGGAAACAGAAATTAACACATCAACAACGAAAAAAAAAAGGTCCTAGCAGTACTTCAAGCTGACAAACACATCTGCATAGCATTAACCTGAAATATAATCTGGCAATGTTATAAATTCTGAAGCATAACATTGGTAAAAGCCTAGGTAGGGATTAAAAGTCATCTGCTGCTTTAGCAACACTCAGTAAGGCCTAATATGTAGGCTATTATATTCATAAAATCCATGAAAAAATACAGTATCGCTTGGCTCCTACTCTCCTACGAGCTACACGCAGGAGAAAGGTGGAGCCAGTTTCCATTCTTAAACATGGCGTCCTCCTCTGCCCTAAAACTACGAGCCTGAAAAACAAGCTTAGATTAAAGGTAGGAGAGAAGGGCCAAGAGTGAGGTGCTCCGTGAGAATGGCGCGCGGCCCTCGTTTGAGTGCATAGGCCTCTGTTCGACATTCACCAAGACAAACTGAACCTGACACACAATCCCACTTTAAGTCCCAGAAACGAGACGACTATTTCGAGCCAATTCCAACAGTCAGGGTCAGAGTCCTTACATTCTACTTGTCAGTTCAAAATATATCTGCTTACTTTGCATGTACGTAAAAGAAACCTTCCCTTGCTTTCATTTTTGGGATTTAGCCTTTAACATTCACAGGTTTGGGGCTAGAGCGAGAACAGGGCTGCGGGGTGAACTACTGCTAATGCTAAGGCTTCATGTCCTATTCCAACATTCAAGCCCCTCTGAGTACACGACCTGATATGTGGGAAAGGAGAGGAGGGGGGTCTCACTGATTCCCTCTCCTCTCCTTTTCTATAATTCATAATCTCTTCACTGGTGTAAAAACACAGATAAACAACCCCTCTGCCGGAGCAGAGTGGTGAGTTTGTTAAAATGGTAGAGTAATAAAAACAAACACTTCTACAAAACATTAGAATTTTGCCATGAAAAATAAAACACTGAGAAAATCCATGCAACGCGACTCACGTGTCGACAAATTATTGCTTCCTTTTTACAACCTGTGTTTGTATGTGCATGCATACGTGCATCTTTCAGTGGGCGGCAGACTGCGGGTCCGCCATGGCATTACTGGCTTTCTTCCTCCGTTTTGTTAGCAGTGGATTGGTCGAGTCCTCAATGGTCTTGATCTTGATTTGCTCGTAGTCAACTCTCATCGTAGCCAAGGCACTGGTCATTTCCTCCTGGGAAATAACAAGAAGCAGCTCATTAGGCTACCTGTACAGGCATCACAACACTACACTGCTTTGTTCGTCAAGGTAGCAAAGATGGCGATTGATCACAACGTCTATCCAGTGTGAATCTAGAAAAAAATGCAGCTGCAATTTATAAAGATAATGATTGGTGTTTTCCTGATACAAGTGGCTCAATTCTTTTATCAGTCATCACACACTGAGTGCACGGTAGGTGAGAACTACTTACAAACACATGCAGATTAAGTTTTTCCTATCTAATGCAGCTATAATACAGGCATACACATCTTTTCTGGTTGATTTTTACAAGCAGAGAACCAGAGATCTAACCTTGACATCTTCCCACGCGTCCTTCTCCTCCTTTAGCACCCTGCTGGTGTGAAGTGGGGTCTGGGGAACCTCCATTGATTGCTTTGGAGGAGACACACAGAAACATCCAAATCTTACTTCACTCCAGGGATGTTGGCAGGAGCAATTCAGTTGAAAAGGTGGTAGGCTAGAAAAATACATGATAAAGAGTGTGTGCTTACATTGATCCATGGATGATTCATGAACTCTGTGATGGTCATCCTTTGCGTAGGCTCGGTCTTAAGGAGAGTCCTAATCAATTGTTTAGCTGTAAACACAATAATCATTTACATTGTTAAAGAGAAACAAAACTACTCAAGTAGGTGGAGCAGAAACTTAAGAACACAGACAAATAAAACACAGATGGTAACAAATTGGACTATTGTTACATCATTTTTACAAACGCTGCTATCTTTGGATTGACTGGCATATCATATATCTATATACACCCTGGCTGCATTATACTAATGCAGGCAGGGTTCATAGTATGTAAGTTGTGTGAAATAGAAAAGGAGTGGAGGAGACTGTAGCACATCATGCTCTGGTGGAGGCAGCCAGATAGCTCATCCTTTTGTGGAGATATGGCCGTGTCTCCTTGTTAATGATGTAATCTAAAACTGAAATGAGAAATCCTACTGTGAAGACTGAAATAGCACACATTAACAGTAAGGACTGTGCTTTTTTATTTTTAGAAGTATATTACAGTAAGTACAACCTATTTAGCTCTTTTGCTGTTCTATACATATACCCGACAAATGCCTCTGGTTAGAGGGCAGGTGTAGACCAAAATCAGTACGCATCAGTAGCTTTTCTTTGAAAAAAAAAAAACAAACAAAAAAGAAAAAACAAAAACAGAACTGCTACTCAGGAAATAAGACATCACTTTCAATTGTAGTGAAAATGACTGATGACAGGTAAACACTTGCATCAGTTTCAATTTCTTGACCAAAAAGCCACCCAGGAGCTTGTGAATCAATAATATTGTCGTGAAATGGTATTTATGACATAACAAGTTTTTTAATATACCGCTCCTCTGTTCGTCATCCCAATAACTTGACTCTTGAGTTTTTAGATATTAATTTTAAAAGGAGTGATCAATTTCTTTACTAACTAAATAATCCTTCACATAATTTGGCTGCCTGACCTTCCTCTGATACATCGGACCATTCGGGATTGGGAAACTCATACTGGCCCATCCTGATCCTCTTCTTCATCCCTGGAGAGATTGCTAGACCATGGTTAGAATAAAAAGGAGGGTACCCACACAACCTGTTGGAGGTTTAAAATGACAATATTAGTTATACCACCTTAATAAATAATCTTATGTGATGAAGAGTTCAGAGATATTGCAAAAAAAAAAAAAAAAAAAACAAGAAAACAAACAACTGACTTACAGGATATACATAATGACACCCAACGACCACATGTCACATGACTTGTCATATATTCTGACACCCAACGACCACATGTCACATGACTTGCATATTTCCTGGGCCCAGAACCTCTGGAGCTGCAGACAGAAAGGAAAGATTAAAAGTAGAAATGTGAAATGTCTTAAACCCTTTCTTGATAAGCAACACATGGAGAGATCCTTACCAACATAGTAAGGTGTGTAGCAGGGAGTAGCTCGCTAAAGAGTTGTGTGAAGTGGTCTCCTTGGCAAAGCCGAAGTCTGTGAGCTTGAGAAGGGCATTAGGCCTTTTTGAGGAATACAGTAAATTCTCTGGCTGCAGGGAGGAGTCAGGAAGCCATCCAGGAGGAAAAAGGCAAAGTGTGATGTTAGTAACTTCTATGGCAGTAATTCTTCTGAATAAGTAGCAAAGAATAATTCAAAGTTAGGGCACGAACCTTGACGTCTCTGGAAGTGTGCAATGTTGATTGCAAAGTGCAGGAACTGGATGGCCTCTCCTATGCTCTTCATGATGTCAGAGGCCTCTAACGTAAAAGAGTTTAAAAAAAAAAAAAGCTCTTTTAACAGTACGTGACTTAAGTGTTAGATTAACTAGCAGACCTATCTGTTGACTGGCCCTTGACCTCAACGCGGTGCATGCAGGAACTCGATGGCCTCATCCTAAATTCATCTCTACCTTTTGACCACATGAGACGAACTTCATGATGTCAGAGGCCTCTAACGTAAAAGAGTTTAAAAAAAAAAAAAGCTAAACTTTTAACAGTACTGACTGTTTATAGTGTTAGATTAACTAGCAGACCTACTGGCCCTTGACCTCAACGCGGTGCGGTCGAGATCACAAATTCATCTCTACCTTTTGTCCACATGAGACGAACTGTCAGGCCAGTGTGAAAAGTGATGTTTATATTCGGTAGGTGTCTGTGTGTCACTTGTATCAATATTTGTGGATGCAGCAGTAAATCTGAGCCAGTCTGCCATGTAATCATGTAATAAAACAGTCTTATTGTAAGAAATGCTGCAATTGTTTCAAGTCAACATAAAGTGTATTACCTCTCTCTGTGAAGGCCTGGTCTCCTCTGTCCTGGATTCGACTAAACAGCTCACCACCGTCCATGCTGCAGGGAAAGAAAAAAAACATCAAAAAAAGGAAGAAGCAAAAAGGAAGCAATAATTTGTCGACACGTGAGTCGCGTTGCATGGATTTTCTCACTGTTTTATTTTTCATGGCAAATCATTGTAAATATAACATTGATGTGCTCATTATTAACCTCCACTATGTTTTTTGTCTATTTTGCTATGATTTGAACATCCAATATATATGAAACAGGCCTCAATATGCCAATCAATGATCAACAACAGCAAACAAGCACACCTTTACATTGATAACACTGAATCATGACTTGCCTATGTGACACACCATCGTGTGTTTGCACTGCAGAGGCCCATCACCCAGACCCAGTCATGGGGCTGGGGATTGTTGCATTGACAGGAAAGGAGAAAGAGGGGAAACTGACCTCACAGCAACGTTATTTCTGAGTAGTGAACTAAAATGTGCAGAGAAAGAAGTATAAATATTGCAATAGTGTAATGACAGAAACCACAGTACCATCAAATTTTAAGACCAAATTAAGTATGAAGTCAAAATAACTGCATGTAGGAGCCGGCCTAATTTTGCTTCGGCTGTTTGAAGCAAAGTCCAAACCGCCAGCTGTTTCGAAAGCAAAGAGGATGCAGATCAGCAGAGGTGGTCTGTTGTCTGTTGGCTAACCAATGTGGGCAACAGCTGTGTGAAACCAGCTGAGTTACTGGTTCCCACCTTTTGCACACAAACATAACTACGTGTCAGACCAGGTCAGCAATCGTCATTTAAAACTTAATCATGCCCATTCTAATCATTTTTAATGCTTTTTCCTGGTGATTTATCCAATTATGTATGGGACTACAAAAAGCACAGAAAGTCCATTGGTTTAGTCCAGCTCACACCTTTTAGAGTATGACGAGTGTCGGCATTGTAATTAACCCGTGAGCTAATCGACTGTTACATACAAGTTCACCATTTCACTGTTCCTATTGAGGCGTCTTCTGTATTTTTCCCTTGTTTCACATTTGTGTTTTGATGACAAATGATCACAGTTATGATATTCAGTTTTTCCAACAGCAAAGAAATTTAGCTGTGTGACGCCAGTTTCAGAACTTGTCACATAGGCTGGTTTTGTGTGCGTCTGTAGAGATGGAGATAGAGATATATCAGCGGAAGTTAATGTCAAATCTTATTTCCTCTGGTCCTGCCCTCTGTTCAGTTACTTCATGAAAACAAACTTAAGAATTTGGACTCAAAGTGTGACACTAAACATGACTTAAAACTATGAAGTGTAAGAAAAGTACATTGTACTACTCTGGTGTAATGATGACAATTTATAAGATAAGAAAATTCCTTTGAGAAGCCATTTCAGAGGAAAAATATCTACAGATGGATGAGAAATTAAAGGCAAAAACAACATGAAGTGTCTCAGTAAAGTGCTACACCACCATGTGCTGCCAGACCAGCTTCAGTGCTTGATGGCATACATTGATATTCCCTTATTTGGTGTTGATGTTGGTGTGTTGATGATGGCTTGGAGAGAGCTGTCCAACATGTGTACAAAAACTCCCAAAGGTGTTCAGTTGACTGTGAGGGCCATAGCATATGATTCACATGACTTTCATCCTTATCAAAACATTTGTGACTCCTCGTACTCTATGGATGGGGCCACTGTCATCCTGGAAGAGACCACTTCAATCAGGATAGAAATGTTTCACTGCTTACTTGTACCAAGCAGTGCAGCTGCACATGCATTCATTATGATTTATTCAGGTTTTTCCTTTAATTGGACACAGGTCTGTATATATAATCAAAGTTTTAATATTGACATGTTATAGCTTGTAACCATATTAATCAGCTCAAAATGAATGAGCTGATGAGCTGAAAATGAAGAGTATGAAGTCAAAATAACTGCATGTAGGAGCAAAGGATGGCACTGCAAATTTCAGTGTGTTCAAGGGCAAAACAGAAATAAAGCTCAGTACTTGCACTGAACTCTCTTGATAGTTGGTTGGGGGCACAGTGATCTACTGTATGAGTCATGGTCTTAAAACTGCAAATGTGCACTGTGGTCTGGCAGAGATCATGATAGTTCATTTTTAACCTTGGCCAAAAGAACTACACAAGTAATTGCATTGTTAAATTTAAGACAATCAAGGCTACTGTATAAAAAGCACACATACATTTCATACATCACTGACAAGAGCATGGCTCATTGCCATAATACTACTATAAAACAAAAACTTATTAGTCAGTATTTTCTGATCTATTAAATGACTTGAGCATTTGTAAACAACACTCGGGCAGCACAGAAACATTCATGACTAAGTTGTAGAAAAAGTTATTAGTGTAAGCAGACTGTCACATACAAAGCTGA
The DNA here is from genome assembly GCA_023238725.1 of Scortum barcoo. Classification (NCBI taxonomy): domain Eukaryota; kingdom Metazoa; phylum Chordata; class Actinopteri; order Centrarchiformes; family Terapontidae; genus Scortum; species Scortum barcoo. Next base: position 19,333,992 of record CM041537.1, read on the forward strand.
TGGCTGTTAACTCAAATTTAACTGAGTATGAGAAAATCGTACCAGAGGGACTTGATGTTAAGTTTCATTTAATCTTTTCTCTCAGTATGACTTTGAGTTTCAAGTCCTATCATCAATGCCAATTTTGTCTACGTGTGTGACTAAATGTGCATGACAGCGTAAACTGGTTCTTCAAGCATGCATGTGGATCTGCAAGCGTGGAGCTGCGGGACAGCCCAACTCAACCACAGCACACTTCCAACTACTTAAATCAATCATCCACGTTTACATATCACATACAAACTAACGGACAGTAGCTCAATCCATCCATATTTTGATATTAAAATAATTGCAATGTGAGAAACTGCCAGCGCTGAGGCAATGCCTCGGTTCTGCAAAACGTTTCTCAAACTGGTCTAACAGTTTGTCTCATGTGGTCAGAAGGTAGAGATGAATTTGTGATCTCGACCGCACCCTCTGCCTCTGTGTTTCTGAAAAAATGTCTTGAGGTGAAGTGTGATTTCTCAGCAGAAGAATAGATACTTAATCAATCTGATGAGAATGAGGAGTACCAAGACTGCACATTTTACACCATTGCAGCTGAAACACTGTAACACCCTTACACATTTTCAATCCACATCCTTTCATGTCTCGCATACAGTGTGGAGACACCTCACCACCAGTGCGGACGAGATGCGGTGGAGATATTATAATCAGTTTCGGGGAAAAACAACAACTAATTTCTTTATCTTTTTTTTTTTAATAATTTTTTATAATAATCGACTGGCAGCCTGTGTATTCACTACAACTACATTTCATATTTAATGTTAACTGGAGTTTAATCGTTGTTGTTGTCATAATCATGAAGAGTATAAAGAGTATGTCTTTAACAACAGGTCAAAATATTAATAGAAAATGTGAACCATGGCTTGCTGCTTCACAAATTAAAATTTCACCATAATGTTAAAAAGTGTGGTGAGGACTCTAATACAAAGAGGAGAGTTTGCATTGACATGGACTGCAGCCTGCACTGTATAAGGAAGTGGGTAATCTAAACATGTTACGACATAATGCAAGACAATTTCAACAGAATTGGACAGCTTCAAAAAATACAAAGTCAGCTAATTGAATATGACAAACTTCATATTAGAAGGGATTATTGCAAGATTGTTAGATTGGTTTTATAGATATCATTTAAGGATAAGGTTGGTGATATTCTGCAGTTTTGTTATATGCAATGACCACTCTAATTAATGTGGTTGTAAGATTTATAGCCACGACTCCCACCGCAAGTCATATTGCACGCAGATTAGAGGATTAGATAAGAGGAAGAGGGCAGATCAGCAAATAACTTTTCATATTCCCTAAATTTCCTAACTTATCCAGATGACTTGACATGATGACACTGTGACCATTTACACAATATGTGAGAATACTTGAATAGTAGAATATAGGTCAGAGTGACTCAGTTTCTGTAGTGTCAGAAGGAAAGCAGACTGAATAGCTAGATCCCCGGGTTGCTCTGTCGTGTAGTGTGAAATTCTAGGAAATGTTTTACTTTAATCAGAAGAACTACCTTTCTTTATTGGCATTTCATGCTGAGAACGTTCTCTCAAGGAAATTACTCATCATTTTTGCATGTGAGGGTGTAGGCTGACAGGTCCACTAAGTCTGCACTACAAAGATAACCACAGACCTAATGAGCGCACGTGTGAAAGGATGAAGGAGGTTTGGTGGTTTAAAAGTGCTGCAAAATGGAAATACAAAGGCAAGGAAAAGACAGTATGCTCATTTAGAAGAAATGGGTCAATTTCTACCAAAGGTCATACATGAGACATTTACAATAATTAACCTCACTTACAATGTGCTTAGAAAAAGATACTCATCACTTCACCTTTATGCAGGTTAATCAAGGCTTTATTGTACCTGCTTTCTCCAGTGTGGTTAGTGCAGAGTGCAATAATACATCCACAAACTCATAGATAGATATACTTTATTGATCCCAAGCTGGGAAATTACCCAGCTGATTTTTTTTTTAGATAGATGAATGTACAGTTTTGCCAAACAAATCATACTGTACTGAATGATATATTTAAGTAAAAACTGTCTGTAATTCTACTTTCTAGAACAAAATGGTCCACTTTAACCTATCTAGACTAAGGAGAGTTGAAAGTGGAAGTAAACAAGCCACTGCTACTCACTCATAAACCAGTGCCGTAATACCACAGGTTCACTGTTTCTACACAGCTTTTACCAGGAAATGTGTCCAGGAAATGTTGTAAGCCCCTTTATACATACCAAAATACAGCAACTGAAGTGTCATTCAACCAAATTTTGTCAACTTTAAATCAATGACTTGCCACTATTCCCATGCAAATCATCAAAACCACACTGACCACACTGGCTTGTATTGTTATCAGATACTCCAACAGAAGCAAATATAGAACCAAAATCCACCTTAATTAATTCAGTTTAAATTGAATTCATCTCTTTTAGATCCTCACATTTGAGTTTTGAGCAGCTGCTAATGAGAGACCACCCAGGGACAGACCACACAAGACCACTGTGCCGCTGAAATGTTGTTAGCTGAGCAGGCGCACTCTTCATATGTTTCCTGCTCATCTTTACAATTTCACAGCTAGGGAATGTGGTCAACTGTGACCTACCAAATCATGTCTGCTTTCACTTTCCAGCAATGCTCTCGAAAACCAGGAACTTGGTTGTAATCTTGACAGGTCATATCAATCAGTATCAGATCAGAGAACCACTAAATAAGGATAGATTTTGTGTGTGTGTGTGCGTGCACTCACCACTCCATGACAATAAGCAGACACTTCTTGCCCTGATAGAGGTTCTCATAGACATCAATGATGCGCACAATGTTGACACAAGGTGATGCCCTCCAGTGGAGCTCCACTTCCCTGCGGGCCTTGGCACAATCATGGAGCATCTGGACAGGGAGAGGGAGGGTGAAGTAGATCAATATTATAAATAAACAGACACATTCAATTACAAAACTGTCTCGTAGTGGGATTATTTAGGTGTGACTTTGCATAAGGTATTGCACTTGAAGTGACCTGAGACCAATTACAATTCACATCATCAGAAAATATAAAGACAGTGCTGCCATCAGCTGGTAGACTGCTGAAAAGACACGGCAGAGATTTTCCAGTCCAGTATGTTGTGGACGTTGCACCCTCTTCTGGTTTAACTACGTCAAGGCACCGTTCACCAAAAGAACCTGCACTTAATTTTATGTCCTACAACATGTATTGGTCTATTCATCGCCGCTACATTATTAAATCACAGACAACAAAATGTTACTCGCCTCCCTAAACCAGGAAGTCAAGGTAGATGGTCAGTAACAGAAATGTTTGTGAAACACTTTCAGTATGTATGAAATTCAGTATGTTGCTCAAAGACACACTCACTCTCAGAGCTCTGACCTTTTGGTACCTGGCATGATTCAGGCCTTATGGCCCAGTGTAATTAAATTCAGTACTGTGCTACTTGTTATTCTGATGTTTAACAAGCAATTTTGTGAGGGTATATTGTTTTTCCTCCTGGAGCCCAATGTTATGTTCATCGAGATAATGAGAGCATAGCCATTTTTTTCCATTTTTGTTTTATTTTGGTTTGTTTTGTTTTTTTTGGTGAAGAACCATGAGCTGCGCTTTCTGTTAGAATGCTGCATAGAAAAAAGGTCAAAGCTTTTTCCTTTTTATTTCAGGAGACAATGCACAAAATGAAAGAAATCCTATGCATAAAACCAGCCCTTAATGTGTGAGGGTGAAAAATAATGTCTCAAGAGGATATGTGGTAGCCCGCAATCATTATCAATATATCAATTATCAATATATAATATCAATATGTGATTCACAAATCATTACAACAAGCCTCCATTTATAGAAATATGTAACTTTTCTGAAAATGCATACAACAAAACCTGGACTCCCAACATTGCTATTGTAAGTAAAAAGCAGTCAGTGAGTTACAAAGTATGAATAAGAATTTGTATGAGTACCCATGATAACTATGCAGAAGAACTTGATCTGGACATGCTAACGTGACTTTGCCAGCTGTGAATAACACAGAAAATGCCACAGAGATTGTCACAGGAAACCGGTTGATACTTTTACAGTAGTAGAAAGAGTTGTTCAGTTAAATATAGGATTTAATCTCATTTCAACTACGAGCTCTGGCCTGTCTCAAGCAGTTCTTTTAGATATTCATCTTACAAGTCGACCAAACAGAAGACAGTGTTGATTAAACAGCTACAAAAATGCAAATGTATGTAAATTTTATGTGCAGCTTTCCATATTTTCTGTGATTATCATCTTATTTAAAATCCTACTCCTCACATATAAGGCTCTACATGGTCTGGCACCATCATATCTTAATGAATTGATAACTCCTTATCATCCGACTAGAGTGCTGCGCTCCCAAAACGCAGGCTTTCCTTTACTTGTAGTTCTCCAGGGTTTCCATAAGTAGTCTAGGGGGCAGAGCCTTCAGCTATCAGGCCCCTGTTCTCTGGAACCAGCTCCCAGTCTGGGTCCGAGAGGCAGACACAGTGTCAGTGTTTTAGACTTAAAACCTTCCTTTTTGATAAAGCTTATAGTTAGGGTGGGCACAGGCACCTCTCCCTCTTTCTAGAGAGACATCTAGAGATGCACCTGGACTCATGAACTTCTTTCCCATTACCTGTGATAGCTTCATACATGGACTAAAACCATGAACTCAGTTTATCTACAATTTATTACGACCTATGTATAATTTCATAATATGACTGATGATGTTGTCCTCTGTACATGTGGCATCTATTGTCTGTCTATTGTCTATTGGGATCCCTCATCTGCAGCTCTTCCTCAGGTTTCTTCTTTTTTCCCAGAAAGGGTTTTTTTCTTAAGTCTTTTCCTTACCCGGTTCGAGGGTCTAAGGACAGAGGGTGTTACAACTGTACAGATTGTAAAGCCCTCTGAGGCAAACAATGGTTTTGTGATTTTGGGCTTTAAATAAATACATTTGTTTTTTTGGTGCTCTTTTCTTGGTCAGCAGAAAACAGAGGTCACATTTCATAATTATTTCCTAAAGACGATGTATAAAGAAACCAACTCATAGTAGTTTCATAACTTTTCTGCAGTGCAGCTGCTAATGTTCTGTGTTCTGATTTAATTATATCATATACAATACAATACCACAAGTAAAACTAAAATATCCTCATCAGTCAATGGAAAGAATTTGGCCTTCAGTAGCTTTGACAGCGAGCCATCGTCTGTCCATCTTGTAGCATATTACATTCCAACCCTGCCCACACGGTCACAACAACGGTGGACTTCGTTCCAGCAGGCGTTGAGAGCTGGGAGAGCCAGAACATCCAAGCTGCTGTCTGGCCTGGCACACAAGAAGTCAGTATGGTTCTGCACACCCACAAGAAACCAGGTTTATTGAGAATAAACTGTTACACAGGAAATCAGACAATGAGTTCACATATATTGTCATAACCTGGTTACTGTGAAGCTGCAGTACAGTAATATTAGATCATCGGATTTCTTCCCTACGTCCAACTTATTTTTGGACATATTTCTTACGTATTATAACTGTCAGTCATGAAACACTGTGTTCTGATTTTATTGATTGGTATGTGTCTGTGTGCAAGAGGACTGATAGGCAATGCTGTGTCTGAAAGTTAGTAGTCAAATGTTCAACAGTTGAAAATTACTTATTTAGATCTCTAGAGGCCTCTTTGTGTCATTCTTAGTTGGACTTTGGGTGCAAATATTTTGAACATGATGAAGTATTAATGATGACATAATGAGTTCTCCTTTCATCCGGTAGCTCTGCCGTCACAGCAACACTGTTGTAACACGTGCATACATGGAAAAGTCCTCTTAGAAACGTGCATATATGTGGCAGAGAAATCAGCTTTCTGCAGGACAAATCTCTGGATCCCTGATTACAGAAACGGCGTTTTTTTTCACAATATGATATTTATAAAGGAAGCTGACTGTAGAAAGCCAGTTGCAACCTGCATTGAGCGTGCTGAGTGTTCTGGGCTAACTCCTCCACCCAGCTCTAATCATTTGTCAGATTATGTTCTTTTACTCCACCCAGTTCAACAAGGACAAACTTCAACCTGCAGAGTGCCTCAAACCCACCTCAGCTGAAACCAGAAAGTCAAACCATGCTCTACAAGCCCATTTTCCTGTTCTCATGTGTGTTGATGCACCTGTTTCAGTATAAAAACAAGCCAATGAGGCTGTTCTGGTTTTCTACATTTGTTTACATTGAATTGAAACATAAGTGATATGAAATTATCTTTTAAAGAAACATTTTAAGAAACTGTTAAAGCAGTGCATTATCGCAACTGCCTGGCTCTGAACAGACACGTGGAGATATATCTGCGCCATTGCTGCTTTTCAGGTCAAATTAAATAAGTGTAGAAGTTTAAAAAAAAAAAAAAAGGTAAAGGTCTACTGGCTAGGGCTACAGGCCCAGTGATCACTACTATTGCTTTTTACCATTAGAAAACAACACACAAGATAACAGAGTATGATAATCTGATCTGGAACATGTTTTTGACCAGCATACTGTACATCTTAAGTAAAAACATGATCATTTCCTCTGATTTTAAGGTCATGTGGTTGTCCTACAGCTTCAGTTTCAGGAGACATTGTTGTTGACCCTCAGTAAAGCCAGACGGAACAACAGTAAAGGTCCATTAAATTCACAACTTTTTCAGACTAACTTTCACTACATTAATATTAGATGCCGATGAGACAGAGAGCATTGGTTTTTTCACACACAGCAGCAGAAAGCCTCTCTCAGAGCAGCGTGCAGTTCAGATAGATGTCAATTCCAGCCAAGTTTATTTTCATATGCTTTGTTTTTACATTTATAAAAAGCTATTCAAGGGTCAGGTCATTGTTGGTCTGTGTCACTCTTGCATACAAGGTTTTTTTTTTAATCGCTTTGCCTACATTCGGTTTAAAGAGTTCACTGCATGCTGCTCTGTGATTGTGTAGCTGACTTTCTCGCTGTGCTGCAGTTTATCAAATTAAATTGTTGCACAAGCTGACTGCTACCAAGTTTTTTTTTATTGGGTAAAAGCTGCTGAATTCATACAGTCTTTTTGATAACGTCCATGTACGTTTTCCCAGTTTTGGTATTCTGACAACACATCTTGTGACAATGATAAATGATAAACTGATTGTGATAAACTGCAGTGTTTGCCCTCTGGATGTGACCTTGTGTCTTTGTTTATAAAGATGCTGGTAAGAGAAAGACTGACTGCAACAAATAAAAATGTCACTTCTGATTTGGACCAACTTGAAGTAAACAGAAAAGAGGAAAAAAATAAGATGGGAAATTACCTAAAAGGGAAAGAAACTACCGAAGAAAGATAAGACAGGTGGAGAAACAGGAAAGACAAGATATCACAGACAGGAGATGACAATCAGCTTTTGCTTTTGTAGTTCTAACCAACTGTTTTACTTTGAGTTATGAATAACGTTTGCATTTATGTACTGTCATTCTATTAATAGATGAATTGTGCAGGTGAGGAGGAAGGTTTTTCAGGACCGAGAGACAGACCAATACAAATGTGACTGTCTTTGTTACCAGGAAGATTCGGTATGGCGTAGGTGCGTACTACTCCCTGCTTTGTCTCAACAGTGAGCACACAGCACAGTTCAATCACCTCTTGGGACTGAACAAACAAGGGCAGATCTTACTTTCTGCGTCACCGCAGAGTGGAAAAAAAAAAAGACAGACACATGAATCTGCGGACACAAACACAGCAGGCATAGGATTGAACTAAAGCACTGTGATGCTTCAACCTATACCAACATGTATTAACATAACTTCAAGAGCCAACATTTTAGAAAAGAAAATGAAAGGGGACATTTAGAATGATTCTGAAAATGTCACTGAGCCACAAAGTCCTCTCTGAAAATGAACCGTGCCGACCCAGAAGGGACAGATAATTGTTCTGTGTAGCTTTGCAAAACTATTCTAAACCTTTCATTATGACAAACATTTATAGAAACATAAAAAGGATGTAACTATAAAACAAGAGGCTCAATTTAACTGATAATATGTATCTAGTGAAACATATATTCATAACAGACCAACATTAGCATGCAAATGTTTCTCCATTTCTTCCCCGTTTTGGAATAATGGCCACTGTGTTCCTTTCCAGTGCAGACTCCACTGTTGATATATGGAAGGAGAAAATGGACGTGATACTTCCTTCTTCTAGCTTCTTTTTACCTGCCAGCCAGGATGTACACTTCACACTATGCCTGCAGATGCTCCTCTTCTCTCTTTTATCTCTGTTTCACTGGTTCATTATCAGGCACTGACTTTGGGGTTTTGTGGTTCCTGATAAACTTTCCTGATAAACCTTCAGGAATTAGGGTAAAGGTGACAAAATGCAGTTCTTGTCTCTAAACCATCTAGCCTTAGGACAGTGACAGACAGACGTGTTTCTGCTATCCTTGTTTTAATGTCAGAACTACGGATCATGCAAAGCTATGCAAAAGCCCAAATTATCTGATTTCAGCCCTGTCTGACATTCTAGATACACTAAATTCTGGCGCACGCAAAATTTGCACTGCTTTTAAATTTGAAATCTCTTCTCATTTCAAAGTTGTTACCACCTTCTCCACCTCATAGCTTGTTATCACACACTCAGCATTTCTTAAGTGCTAGTAGCCCAAAGATATCGCCTGTCCGACTGCATCTGGAATCCAAACAAAGTCACAGACCCGCAGATAAACCCTTTTAAACATGTGTACGAATGGGGGGATGGGCAATGACAGATCAATTAGCAAAATTACTGTTGAAGATTTTTTTATTTACTCATTTATGCAGTAGGAAGTTTACGTGTTTAGATTGATACCGTGATGTGTAGCTGTCAAATAAGAACTAAAATTTAGATATTTGTGGATGCACGTACTGGAAAGGAGAACCATGTGCTAAAACTAATATTAGCACATCTAAATATAGCGGACTTCCCTCCACAAACAAAAGGCTTCACAAAGTCTTAACACAAATGCGCATTCGTATAAACACACACAAGGACACACCCCCGTCACCTCTCTGCTGGTGCTTGTGTGGCTGCCTGGCCCCCCATCTGCTGTTGGCCCTTTGAGGCTAAACAGCAAAACTTGCGGAGAAGGAGGGAGGTCGGGGGCGGGGCAGATGGGCACACAATACACTTCCTCCGGCCAACACAAAAGCTCCTCAGGCCGGGACAGGACAGTGGGAGGCGGGAGGTGGTAGTGGGGGGTAAGCTTGGAGGAGCACCCATCCTCCACCTGCCACTCGGACCAAGAATAAGTCCGAGGTTGACATAGTTTTAAAAAAAAAAAAAAAAAAAACTGTGGGTGATATAGGGTAGTGAAATTCTGCGGAGGGGAGAGGTTACGGAGGGGTGATCAGTTAAGCTTGCATCAATGAGAAAAGCCTCTTAACCTGACAAAAAGGGTTAATTAACAATCACCCAGAAAACGTGCCTCTGTGTGAATGTGTCAAAACGACATGATCTGATTAAGGGCATCTGGCAGACCTCACAAAACAACTATATATCCATGTGTGTGTATGCTTGTATTAGTGACGTTTGTGTGTGTGATTCACATAAACAACTGTGTCTAATGTATGGTTTCATTACTGACATTACAAGTGAGTCTTAGTAAAGGTGAGATTGCACATAAAGAGGTTTGTCTCAACCTCTCAAAAGACTTGTACTATGCCTAAACATGTGTGGTTCCACTTCAGGTGTATACAGAGGCAAGAGGAAAGTGCATCAAGATGGGAAGGAAATAACAGAAAGAAGTGGAGTTTCTGGTGAGCTCTGAGATCAGTCAGTCTGTGCAGCTACTCCCACCACCAATTGTTGTCATGTCAATTATTCCGCAACGTAAGCTTTGTTTCACATTCATTTTGAGCACACCTTTAGAAAAACAAAATTTTCACATTTTAAATTAATAATAAAGCTCTGTCCAAGCTCCGCTCTACAGACAGCAGGCTAGTTTTCAGGTGAGTACCTTTAGCCAGAGTGTCACAGAGCCCAACACACATTGATAAAAAAGATGGAGCTGCTAACAAGAGGAGGGGAAGTGAGAAAGTACGGTATGTGTACAACACACAGAAACAGCTGTCTCACTTCCTGACACAGGGTGGAACATCTGCATTGACACAAAGGCGGAGATGGAGTCGAGTCAGGGTGGTAAGAGACGAGATGGAGATCATGAACAGATCTGTCTTGCTGAAGAAGTGAACTATAGACTGAAGTCATTTGGCAAATATTTTCACTGCCCCGACTACCTCTACGTATCCCCTTGAGCTGGCTTCACTAACTCCTCCCTTTTGACACCTTGTGATTCATGGTGTGAATCCCCCACTGCGCCTGATGCAACAGATGATACTTGTGGCTTCACTGTATAAATGCAAACAGGCTGGGGTGAAGATTCATGTTTCACGCTGTGAGCTGGTGGTTTGGCCCTTTGATTAAATTGTGTGTGTGTGTGTGTGTGTGTGTATGCACGTGCAAATACACACAGTATGTTTTCAGAAAGACAAGGGAAACTAGGGAACTAAAAATTAGCTCAAGACTAACAAATCAGGGAAGCGCAATACTGAATAGTTGCTAGGTAACCAGCAAAGACTTTAGGAAGTTACATATCAGGCCAAGACATAGTCTGGTGCATAACCCCCCCCCCCCCCGCCCCCGTTTTTACACTTCCGTTTTTCACACTGATAAAACAAACAAGATATAACATGTTGATTAGTGACTTTAAGACATGCTGAAAGAAAGATGTGAATGCCTTTTAACAGGTTAGCCATTTCCCCCCGTGCCTACTCATCATGCTAAGCTAACCAGCCAAAATCTCATCTCTCAGCAAGAAAGCACATAAGCCTATTTCCCAAAATGTCAAACTATTCCTTTAATGTAAAATGTGCCTTCAACCATGTTAGAAGCTAAAAACACCACTGTTAAAACAGTCAATTAAATCAATTAGGTGACTGACCTTTAATGTCACAATAATTTAAATAATTTTGTTTAATAATAATTAATAATTAATTTGTTTAATAAGATTTGGATTTAGAAAAATACTAATACAATTTCCGAAAAGTGAGAACTTGCTAACTTTTCTAAGCACAAACCACCAATTTTGACTTCAAATTTATTCAGACAGTCTTCTGGCTAATAGTAGTCCAAAAACAATGAAGCGTGTAACATGTTGAATGAACAAACACTGGAAGAGAGAAAACACTCACTTCCCTTTACCGTTAACACCATTCAGCACTATTTAACCAGTCTGCTTCCTTATTAGGAACTGATCATGAGATCCAAGCACAAAAATACACACACGCACTTTTACACACACACACAGAATACAAATTGGCGGAGAATAAGTTCACCATATATGAAATTATGAAAAGAAAGTTACTTCTCTTTAAAAGCCATTCAGGAAGTTTTCACAGCCATCCATTCATAAATAAGGTGTGTTTCAATATGACAGAGTGCCGCATCAGCTTGGAAATTACTCTGTATTACAGATACAGTTGGCTTGCTGGTTATGTGTCCATCTATCACAACCGCAATACCACATCCTCCCAAATACACTACACCCAAGAGAAAGAGAGGCGATTGAGAAACATAAGGTCTATGTGGGGGTGGGCAGCTACTGCACCCAATCACAGACAATATAAATTGCAATCCATGAAATCATATTATGTCAAAGGCGCTTAACAACACCAAGATGAATGTCTAACAAAGAGGCTTTTACTTCAGCTAATCTATTTGTTTGTGACAAATATCATACAAACATTTTCACAAATACATGAAGGAGAAATAAGATCTTTCTGCATTAAGTGATCTGTCACAGTTTTGCCATAACAATGTCAAACAATACAGACAAACACCACAGGCTATAATATAAATCCTTCACTGACTTCTACTGTACTTGTACACAGTGTGTACTTGCTATAAGCACTGACGCCACTGGACAAAGACAAAAGCTAAAGAGAGAAAACAACACCTCTTAAATAGTCAATAAACAGGCATGTTTGTCTCAGCCCCTCAGACTGTATGGCCAAAAACAAAAATAGTCCACTCACTAAACATAAGGTACCTTTCTCTCTGACCACATAGAGACAGACACACACACAGAGTTGTGTAACACCTACACTATCAATGTGGCTCTGCTAGTCCAGACAGTGGAGAGACATAATGGGTGTCTTTTATTACGCTGATGTGATTTTCTTACATCAAACGACATCCACAGCCGCAGGTCCAGTTGCCCACTTGGCCAAATTGCATAATCACATTCTGTAGTTTTTGATTCAAATAAGAAAATATGAACTTAAAGACTTTTACCCAGCACAGGATTGGATATCTGTGACCAGGGACTTCCTAATCCATTATAACATGCTGTCCAACAAACAATGTAAAATGTTTGTGGTCAAGAACAGTAGTTTTCATAACTGATTAATATACCAACTACTTTATTGTTAAATCCTTTTGTTTACAACATACCATAAAAAAGGACAGACTCATTTTCTGACAATCAATTAATTGACTAATTTGCATGTAGATGTATAAGTACCTTTTTTGTGCACTGAAAAAATTAAGTATCAAAGCATTCCGCTTCAGAGTTGGACAAAGGACTTCCTCTTCTAGGTGAAAATTTTATTCCTAATGTTCCTCAAGAGAGGGACATAACAACAGGACGTAATGACATTAGAAAATTAGTTAATATGAAATAAAATACTGAGTGAGGGCATTTTCTCACTGCTGCCATTACAAGTGAAATTATAATTACAAGCATAGCGGACACGAACAGTGAAGCCACAAGTCACACAGACCACACTGGTGAGGTAAAAGCTTGCTTTCCACAACAGGGCAAATGACTTATAAGAAATGAACTTGATGGTGAAAGCAGGGAGATTTTGCTTTTGCTCAAGCAGGAAATCAACAGCGGAATAATGAGTAGGTGCTTTTCCAGGAATGAACAAACAACATCTCAGAGATGCCACTCTCAGAAGGACACAGTTAGAAAGGGTAGAGAAATAACTCAAAAAAGGCCACCAGAAAACCTCTTCCTCCCTCCCTCTTTTTCCTTCCTTCCGCTCTCATCTCATGACCAAAGCTTGTGCCTGGCTCTTCCTCTGTGTCTCTGTGTAACCTTTAATCAGATATGCTGACAGTGTGATCACTACAGTCAGATGGATTCATGTTGTGTGAATTGTGGGTGTCACTAGAAAGACACTGTTTTCTCAAGCACAACATTTAAGCAAAGTCTGGATTCTTCTGTTCGCCAGTTGTTTAAGGGGAAATTTTAAAAATCCAAACCCCATAACTAAGAAAAAAAATCCTCCATTGGAACTGGCCAGTGGTTACAGTTCCTCTTTTCTCAGCCAACCCTTGACAGGTGTGTTTACTTCACCACTGCGACTTCCACATCTTTCCAAATTTCAGGAAGCGCAACTTCAACGACTCACAAAATGTGGCCAAAATATTTAGTCATTCTGTCTATGATCACATCACCTTAACGACGCACATTTCACAGACTTACTTTCCAGATGAAGCAGAAGCAGGCTGAAGGACTCAGTGGTGAACCCCTACTTTCTAACAAAGACTAGAATTTGTTTTTAAAAACATCTGGTTAGCCATCACTTTAACAGGCATCTGACTGTGAACTAACATCACTGCACAGTCCTGGTCTATTGAACAGCTTTACGTGTGCAGTAAACTGTGTCCTTTTTGCAGATGACAGTTTCCACATCATGTCAACAGGAATCCTAAAGGGATTAAGCAACATTTGGTCAATGAAATCCAAATAGATCAATTTATGATAGCCCAACTAGAACTAAGGTGACTAGAGATTCATAAAACTTGACAGTAGCCCGTGATGTAACGCACTACAGAGTAGATGTTTACAGAACATTAAAAAAGATTACCAGCAGTACTGAAATAAGAAATAACACCAAAAAAAAAACAAACAATCTGGGAACAGGCACAACATACATTGGGGTACACAGACTGCATAAAAGAAATAAAATCATTTAGCCATTTCTAATGAGTGCATATTTAGTGTTAATAGTTCTACACAATGTATTAACACATAACACTGTAGCATCTCATAACTATAAACCATCTGTTTGTCAATATCAAGTTCAACTTTGCCTATCCCAAGTTGAGGCTGAGAGAAGTTGCTGATAAAATCTGAACTTCATTATTATCTTCATTATGTATTGTGTACAACAGAACTACGTCCACAGATCAAGCTGTTGCAGCATAAAATCACTGGGTATTTTGAGAAGTTAAGCCATTTTAATCTTTATTTCACAGACGATGGCTAAAGCAAGGCACAGGCTATGCTTTAGGAGAGAGATAATTTTATGTAATAAATAATTAACGTGCCCTAAAATTTTACACAATTAACTGGTCCAATGATTCATACAAAGTCCTGCCTAAGGCCATGTTCACACCAACAACTGTTTTGCATTAAAACCTACAGCCTAATTTGTAATTATTATTCATTATTATGATGAACCAGAGACCACTGTGGCTCTCACACAGTGGGGGGTCCTGACACTGAGCTGCCACAAGATAAATTTAGTGCTGACAAAAAAGTTGACCACACACACTGCTCAACTTTGGCTGCAAAGCAATGCAACATGATCCGTCAACACGGTGGGTCGCTTTCAAGTGCAGATTCAAGGTATGATACATGGACTGCATTATTCTATCGTTTACCATACAAACAGATAAAAAATGAGTCCAAAATGACGATGCAATGGTGCAACATCATGCACTGTTTTTGCGTCAGGCATACCTTCAAACTAATAGGTGCATTGTTTAAACTGAACTTTGTGAGAGAATTTCATTTACTTATGGCCCTTTTCTACTAGTACCTATATTCATTCGCCTCGCCTTCGCCTCAGTTTCGGTCGTTTTCCAATATTACAATAGAGTACCACGCGCATCACAGCGTGGGGTCGCTGTGGCAACGCAGCGTCCGAAACTCCAGCGACGTCATTTGTTATGCGACACAAACACGAAACGACTACGGAGCAATGGAGGCCACCAGACAAAGAAATGTCTGCACCTCGTTGTTGCTCCGCGGGGTTGATTTCTGTGCAGCCATCTCTGATCGTGTTCGTTGTTGTTATTTCATTTGTATGAATGTGGCCTTAACTCAATTGCTCCCAATAACCTGGTTTTCTTGTGTGCATATAAATGTAATCACTGTAAGACGATACATGCAGAGCATTCACACCCTTTGAGAGTGCGTATGTGAGAGGACACTTTAAAAAAGCCAGACCAATCAACACAGAAGGGCATGTAGATCTGTCACAGACAAACGCCACAAAGTCAAAAGGTATTGATTCTTTGTGACGTTATATTAAGCATAAAGCACTGCAAGGTGATCAAATATCAGATTGTAGGACTATCAAGACTTTGGGGCATCTCCATTTCTCTGTCAGTCTCTCTCCTACAAACACAGAAATGATTCAGCTGCACTGTTGCGCAAAACTTAGTTCAACAGACAGGTAAAAGTTTTGACAAGGTGATGTCACCTTGGGTCAGGCTGACAGATCCCTGGTCCTGGCGTCTACTGAAGAACTAATGAATACAACAGATGAGATGGGGCTGACTCAGCCGACGTCAGTGAAGGAAACAACAAGGACATTAGTTCATCAGTTCATTCAGAGAAGGGGTCCAACTGTGTGGCTACAGTTTGTCTTCAACAGCGTGAGAAGATGTCATTAAAGCAGCATATTACATCCCAGCTCCAAAATGAAAAATGTTTTTAGGGGTAATTGTGGGGTTGGAGGAAGTATATAGAAGCCTTTTACAATGACATCATTTTGTGGCATTTAAATCAAGTGTGTGTGAATGTATATGTAGTTATCTGACATACAGAGACTATTTTAAGCTGTAACATCAGAGAGGGAGCTCATGGACGCCATCTGTCCAAAGGCTCAAAAATATTTACCCCCATCCTTATGTGTTAAATTGTTATTGAGATGATGCCCACACATTTTTATCAACATTTCCAGTAACTCTCCTGCAGCCGTGATGCATCATGGCATTTCCTTGCTGCATCCTTTCTCAACATGGGATTTGTGTTTTTCACAAGTTAATGTCTCCTCCATCCAAACACTCTGAGTCACCTTTTTTTTTTTTTTAATTTATTCTCCAACATTTGGGGTTTCTCTGTGATGCAGCAGCAATGACTGACAACAATAGGTTGATGTTCACAGAAAAAGCAAAAGAAGGTCCAGTAAACAAATTGTTTGTTTTTTTTGGCAGATGGGAAACTGGTCTCCTTCAGCTTTTATTTCATCTCTATCTTTTACCAAAACTTTTCCACCTCAGCTAAGTGTACAATTATCATGCTCTTTTAGCTTTTATCTGGTATTTCTATTATCACAAAATTGTTGTGTGATTTAACAACTCTTACATTTTTTCATTTCTTATGATCTGCTTTCCTGTATTGCATGATTTTGGTGTTGTTATTTTGGTGTTGTTGTACAGATTAAAATCTGTTCTGTTGTTGCTAGGCTAACTTGTAACATGAATTAAGCACTCCATCTTTGTCAACACTGAATTCTTGGTTAATAATAATAATAATAATAATAATAATAATGATGGATTAGATTTATATAGCGCTTTTCAAGGCACCCAAAGCACTTTACATTGTATCCATTATTCATTCACTCCTCACTCATACCTGGTGATGGTAAGCTACATGTGTAGCCACAGCTGCCCTGGGGCAGACTGATGGAAACGTGGCAGCCAATCCGCGCCTACGGCCTCTCCGACCACCACCAAACATTTATATCCACATTCATACACCAGCGATGTCAACACTGGTTGTACTTCATATGCACAAAAGCACTGTCATGGACTTGAAAATTCAGGAATGACAGGATGCCACAAAGGCATGGATGTAAGCAGTCTGAGTATAGCACAAAGCCATGGCATGACAAAAAAAAAAAAAAAAAAAGAAGAAGAAAAGAAAAAGGGGAGAGAGAGAAATGACGATCAAGTATTAAACCATTCCTGAAAAGTGAAACTCTAATGTCTTCCTCCTCTGGCAAGTATCCTTGCATTCCTGGACTCAGAGTGCCTCCGGTGATCTAGATTTTAAAAATTCAACACCGATTGTCAGAGTACATATTCAGTTGCACCAATACTACCAAGACACACACTTTCTTCAACTTCAGTTAGCGACACAGCAAATGATTGGGTAATAAAAACTGAACTTTATTTTATCTTTATTTATCTTTCTCATCCTTTCTTTCTGCAAAACATAAAACAAAAGGACCAAATGCAGCCTGTTGGGCAACTGCTTGTCACTTTTTCCAGATGTGTTTTCCATCATACTATACATACTTTTCCACAATTTGGTCAACATATTTGCTATGTTTGGAGCAAATTTCATTGATTTTCTTACAGAGTGTTAATTTATGCAGGTTTATCAAAATGAAGCAAGTTTAGCAATAGTTCACAAGGACATATACGTCTGCAGTGTATCAACTGATGAACATTACATCATCACATAAAAGTTAAACTGAGCTCTCCTCATTGCTCCTTCTCTGCTGACTGTCTAATGTCTCTGAATTTTTCTCTCCCAAATGACATTTAAAATTTGGGATCCTTGGATCAATTACTATTCCTTACAGAAACACCAGTTTACTGTATCTGGGTGATGTCCACCCTCGTGAGTTAACCCACACAGGTAGGCCACCTGTGTGGGTTAACTCACGAGGGTGGACGTCAGGTGTGATCACATTGCACTGTCTCAATGGTGTGTTAGTCATGTAACCCCAGAATACATTTACAGCTGCAAGAAACAACAACACAGTTATTTTGTAATTGTCCCTCCAGGTGGATGATTATAAAAATGTTTTGAATAACAATATGATTGCATCTTTATGTCCTCGACCAAAGTTCTTTTGTGATATGCAAAAGATTCTCTGTTGGGATGGTAGGTCTACTACCTGATCTAATGTGGCCTTGGAACAGTCTGCATGTTTGAGCTGGGGTGAATGGGAGGTTTCTGGCTATCTAAAAAAAAAAAAAAAGGGATTTAAAGAGACATGTTTGGGTGTTTAATTGCTTGCCTGACTAAGACTCTGAAAAGACCCAAAATGTTGCATCATTACATTTTTGGGAGCTTACGGTATTCGGAGAAGACTACCTCTCTTTTTATCAGTATATACTGATAAAATTGATTTAAAGTTGTTACACTTGATGCAGACATCTTCACAACTGCAACTTTCTACTTGCATCAATACTGCCTAACAAACAGAGGAGCAGCAGGAGTGTCTGTCTGTGTTTAATATAAATCATACAAGGCTGACCAACACACAAAACACACGGCTCACCAAAATACAACATAACATCAAACACGTGTGTTTATAGTTAATACACACACGCACACACTCCAGCGCAGCTCTGTGACCCAAGTTAGTTTGACTGCATCTCAGTTTGAACCGCCACACAGGATGTTCCCAGGGTGCGATTCACCTGAGGAAGACTTTGTGTAATACTTATTTATCTAACCTCACACTGCCATCCCCTCTACGATGATAAAGAACGAACTGAATTAGCCGACAGTGATAAATGGTTTCACTGTGTGGCCCTTCGGTCATATGTATGCAGATAGCTGCTTTGATGTTTGTCCTTTATCAATCATTGACCGATACTGAAAGTGATCAGTCAAAAAAGGTAGCTGCTGATACTGTATAGTCACTTTACAGCCCGTCCTAACCTTCTAACGTCTAATTTATGATAGAGGAGAGTTCCTAGATTTAAACCCAGAGCACAAACACTGAGTTAAAACTACCAACCAACATTTGCTTATCACAGCTTATCTTATCACTGTAAATGTTGGATGCGGCCTATACGCAAAACAATTAAAGAGTACACAATGCGGAAAAATACTTGAGCCGATTGAGAAAGAGTGCCAACAGATACACAGCTTGTCCAGCGACGTAATCTGGACGGCACCATTCACAACACTGAGATACCGGGCAGCACATTACGGTTGAGGTGATGCTGCACTTGCCATAAACCAATTCACTGTTTGCATATAAAATACTCTTGTATCTTACATCAACTTGAAATGTGGGAAATCCTTTATTTCTAAAACACAGATCACCTGCTAATAACTGTTATGCAACTGATATGATTTTTTAATAAGAGTAATCATGACCAGAGAGGATGAACAACTAAAAAGATGACGATCACTGTCAAGGCCCTCACAAAGCAACAAATCATGACAAACAAACTGTGAAACCGGAACTATGACTCTTGGCATTTAAGCTGGAAAAAGAAGTTGCTTATTTACTTTCTGATTATTGGCTGCTCACTTGACCAATTCTTCTTTAGTGGTCTTTACATTTCACTAATATCTGAGAAACCTCGAACACTATGTAAGTTTGAAGTGGTGACACCTCCACAAACCAACAGCTGGACACAAAAACTTGAAGCATGTTTAAAAACAAGGGGGTGGTGTTTTTTTTCTGTTTTTTCCCCTCCATGGTACCCAAATTTCCTGGTTCTCCTCTGACTGGAACAAAACCTACCTTCAGCGCATACTTGTCCCCGGTCTTCTTCTGGAAGATCTCCAGCACCTTGCCATTAATGCCCAGCCCGAGCACCTGGTTGGTCACCTTGTATTCGTCTGTGATGGCGTTTTTCTTGATCTGGAGGTTGGGTCTGGCGGGGTGGAAGGGCAAGAACTGGCTGGCCGGGTTCTGCTGCTGCCCGGCCGGGTTCTGCTGCCCGGCAGAGTTGGGGAACAGCGGCTGGTTCTGTGCGTTGGACAGCATGCTCCTGCTCCCGGTGCTGAGAGACAAACAACAACCCGCCTCTCAATAATACTTCCTTGAATGTTTTTTTCCCTTCTCTTTTAGGTAGACTTCTTCCTGGGTTAGCTGGCCTGTGAGGAGCTCACCGTGTAGCAGCCAGGCCCGAGGAGGAGGAGGGGAAGACCGGCGGGTAGTTCAGACGTTACCGGTGAACAAAGTCTGTCGGTTAGCCTGAGAAATGCTAATTTAGCTAGCCGTTAGCATGCTAGCTCGACCCTATTCTTGACCTATGATTCTCGGCTAACAACTCAGCTATCGGTTAGCTTATCCATCTCCGGTGGTGTCCGCAGTCCACCGGTTCCTCAAACAGCACTTCAGGAACTTTTTTTAAAACGTCCCATGAACCGTCGACGGGAGCCGGTTTCTAAGATAGTCAAGTTAAAAAAAAAGTGAGTAGGGTAAGGTTAAAATATATATGTAATACTTAAGGAAAGTACTCCGGAGGCAGCAGCACGCCAAACACAGTTCACTTTCCGACGGACAGACAGCCAGGAGGAGCAGGTCTGCTGCTGACGTCAGAGCCGGGGTTTTTCTGCGCTTAAAGGAGAAGTACGACAGAGCAGAGGGTGTGTTTATATAAGAGCCCGAAGACCACACCGAGGGCAGCGCTGCATGCTAAATACACACACCACACACACACACGAGGGCAGCACTACACACCCAACACACTCAACACACACGCAGAGGGCAACACAACACACACTGAGGGCGGCACTACACTCCCCAAAACACACAGAGAGTAACGCGACACACACTGAGGGCAGGCAACACAACACACATAACACACATTTAGGGCAAAACAAGGAACACACACACACACACACACACACACACTGAGGGCAACACAACTTGCATAACACACACTTAGGGCAAAACAGCACAAACACATCACACACTGGGGGGAACACAACACACACTGAGGGCAAAGCAACATAACAGACAACACATAAACATATTGTATACTGAGGGCATCACAATACACAAAACACACATCACACAGGAGTCACATGTACATAAAATACACAATGCAGGCAAAAGTTATAGAAGCCAGTTTCCACCAGTGTGATAAAAAACAACAAAAAGAGAAACTTTTTCACGATAACGACTTAGTATCTTGAAATAAAGATATGGTCTCCAAGTCATCATTATAAGAAAGTTCATCAATAGTTCGAGATACTAACTCACGGTTTTGAGAAAGCTTCTCATTATTTTTTAGAATATTTTCTCAGTTTTATTGCCAAGATTTTCACATATGAGGAATTTGTCTTGGAGTGCTGATGCATAATGATAAACATAGTAAGTAGAAAATATAAGAAAAGATGAAAGCAAGTAGTGAAAGTCAGAGACATTCATTAAATATATAATATGTAATAAACAATAAAATAAATAACACTGAAGTCATTATTAGTCATATTTCAAGATACCAAGTTATTATTTTGAGATAAGTAACTCATTATTTTGATATTTCTGTGCTTTATAAAGACTCTTTTCATAATATGGTATAAATGGGCCTCTATAAAGAGTAAGCAACATCTTTGTATTTTTATTCCTTTAATCTGCAGCTGGCTTTGACATCACCCTACGAACTTTAAGGAAGGAAAAGTAAATAGCCGATTAACCCTCAGCTGCTATTCTAAAGAGACCCACTTGGTATGTTTGGATAGTAAAAGGCAGAGGGACAAAGATAGACCCCATAATCTCTAAACAGAGTCCGTATAGGTTACCTCGAGGTTAGAGGTGTTTTTTTCAGCCTACTTTTCCTAATTAAATCTATATTCATCCACTTGCTTTGCTGCTGACAGCCCAGAAGCTATGAGTCTTCAGTGGTCAAGTGAAACCCAAATATCTGCCTCAAAACATGGGAAAAGCTATCAAATCATTGTTTTACCTCTCAGTTTGGACTCTCAGGCCTCCAGGTGCCTGGAATTTAGAAATACAGAGTCATGACTCCAAGTACCCCTACCCCACAGAGACACTAAAAAGAAAACCTCTCACTCTTTTATTTTCTTAAATTATTTGTATTTAAGAGTCTCAAAGCCTTTTCTCTCTGCCTCAAGTACAGCTCCGGTGGTGAAACACTAATCCCTTGTGCATTGTGTTGGCATAAAGGCAGTCTATAAATACTGACATTTTAACCTTTACAACACCCACCAATTGTAGAATGAAAACTTCCCTGAGGTTATTAAAACCACCCAAATACGCAGGAAAACTGCAAAAGACATTAATTCAGTGTGAACAAAATATTAATAAACAAAATATCTAGCAAAACAAAAATGAATCAATCCTTATTTGACAGTAGTAGTTAGTATGGTGCATGCTTGATTATAGTTGGATTTTCAAGACAGTGGAAAAGCCAAAATGGAAAACTGCAAATTTCTTCACTTGACATTGGACAGTATAAATCAAATGTATTTTCCCTTAGCTGTTCACAGGTTTAATGGGAAATAACATTCAGTTTAATTCATATGTTTGGTCACATTTTGTGACTCTGAATGACACATTTTTTAAAGTAAGATGTGCTTAAAATCAAACAATTGAGTAATCAAGCATTACAATAAATACCCCTGACTGCAAGAACATTATAAAAAGTAGAATTCTTCTACATGTTCATATTTAAGTAAGCCTTTGTAGGCTCAATATCAGAGGTAAATTATACAGCATGGGCTGTTATTTTAATCATAAAATCCTCTAGGGTCACAGCAGTTCCATACTTGTCTGTGCAAGTACCACTTCATGCACATACATCTGATAATTCTGTATTGTTTACTCTGATTTAAATAACACTTTTTCTGCTTCTACGTGCAGTTTTTGGACTCGTACCTTCTGGAATTTAAATGCAGCACTTCCTGTAACCACTAGATGGCAGACCAGTATAAGTTTTTATAAGAACCAAATCCTTGCGCTGAACAATATTTGAGCCTCACTCAGTATTTGCAGTGAAAGTGTTTTTGGACCTGCATGAAGCATAGGAATATGTTTACCACACAGGACAAACAGTGAGTCACATAATCAATGATAAAAAAGTATTGTATTATCATTAAGCATTTATCTGCCACAGAACTAAAATTTAATTCTCCTGCTGGAACAAACTCCAAAAACCCTATCTCGGTCATAATGGTGACGCTGGTTTCAAAATACTACCTAGCCCTGATGTGTTGATCAAACATCACTGTCTCATGGCTTAAAGACTTCATTGCTGAAATGTCTCAGTATGTAGGGTAATAACACAGTTGTGTGAGTCAAGCTGTTGCCTGCTGAATCTGAAAAAATGTGGAGTATGTCTAAAACCTTCATGTCCCAGTAATGCAGATGCTAAGCAATGAACTCCGATAACCTCTGTTTGTATACATTTGTCCATCCATCAGGCAAAACAAAAACAAAGAAAAAATAAATATTGCTAAGGTTATAGTAGTTAGTAGTAGTAGTAGTAGTAGTAAGTTTAGGATGTGAATCTAGGATCTAGGTTTATCTTAAGTAATGTCACATTATTAGAAGTACACCATCCATTAAGAATATGTGGTGTAATTTGTCTAAGTGACAAACGGACGTGCACCAGTGATCGTCTTCATCTCCAGATCAAAACCACATTTAGGTTTTTAGATTGCATAACATCATACAATAATTATCCAGGGCAACACATAGAATATATTACATGGTAGATATGCCATGTCACGTAAATCATGTACCATAATATTTCAGTCGGTCTAATCTGACATGTAACATTTTGTATTTTATTGTCTAATGAGACCAGGGATGTTTGAGTCAGCAGTGACAGTTTATTTCTGCTAAATGAAGAGAGGCCAGTGTATATGTGTAGAAGTCTAATGTTGCTGTTATATTTTAAAGGGTTACTCCAGTCATTTAGTAAAGTAAGATATGACTTTGTTGATCCCAGTCCCTAGACTGTACAAAGATGACCTTTGATAAACTTTGTCCACAGTAATGCAGAGCTTGCTGCTCTTCTAAATATTCTTTATCTACACATAACATGACATGATCTGATAACTTCCTGTAAGCTTGAAACATGCTGTTACAGTCTTCAACAAACCTGTAATCCAACATGTTATCCCCAATTTTTCAAGGTAAGTGCATGTGATCTTAAAGATTCCTTGATTTAGGGTGTGTATTTAATAAAACCATGCTCTATAAGGATATTATATAAAACTCCTAACTTCCCAAACCTATAGAAAGTTTTGCTGGCGGAGCATGGAGGAGTGACATGGTCCTTAAGATCAGTTTCCACATTTCACTGTTATTATCCTCTGTTATGTAAGAGAAGCACCATCACATGTCCTCACATATATACACACAGAGTACACCTTTTAAAACACCTATGCACAAGTACACGCACACATGTACACACAGTATGCACCTAGACACACACACACACAGACTATGTGAGAGAGGGGTCTGAAATTGGAAAGTGTTGCCTGAGCTTTGACAGCTTTGTGCTGATAAATTAACATAAGCTACAGAGTTACAGTTGCTTCGCATAGCTCCAGTTCAATTATAGCTGTTCTCCAGACACTCAGGACGACCTGTTCATTACGGGGGTTCTCCCTGGGGAAAGTGTCACAGCTATAGCCTTTATTGTCTCTATTCATTATCTGAGAGACCAGAGAGCTCATGTTACAACGAACATGGTAGATTTCTGTTGGGTTACACGCCAGTGTCCCAATGTCTGCCCTGGTGCAAAAGGATCAGGAATGTGTGGCCTTGTGCTCAGAGCTGTAGAATCTGGCATGCTGACATTTTCCTTTTTTCCGCTCCTTCCCAGAATGCTCCCTCGACACTCTCTCTAGTTTCACAGCACTTCTTTTAACTTCCTGAGAGGAAGGAAATCTTAGGGGCAAGGGGTGCATCTCCCCTCGTCTCTCTCTCTCTCTCTCTCTCTCTCTCTCTCTCTCTGTTCTTCATTAGTGCGCGAAAGTCAGAGCAAGTTTGGATCAGTTATTTCAGGCTGGCCAGAACCCGTCTTTGTCATAATAATCCTTCATCACCGCCTGGGGCTGAAACCCTAGCCGGCTCTTGATATAGACCCATGGTCAGCACTGGCTCTGATATAGGATTCTAGCACCTGAACACTCGCAAGCCTCCCACCCAACATGGGACCTGTTGAACCTGCTCACCCCTCTGGGGCACGCAGACACACACACACACATACACACACCTTATGATCCCCTTGTATGAACTTTCACTCACTGTTACTCTTCTCTCTTTGTCTCTCCATCGCTCTCTAATTGCAATGCAGAGCACCACGCTTATATATGATCTCATTTTACCCTCCTTTATTTGCATCCTTCAACCACTGCAATGCATGTGTTTACGCATAACTTGTCTTAACTTAGCCTTAAAAGAGGCTCTGCAGAAACTTGAAACTTTGTCTGTCTGTCTGTCAGTCTGTCTGTCTGTCAGCCTGTTTACTTGTCTGTCTATTTGCGTTGTGATTTGCTCCAGGGCTGGTTCACCTCAGTGAAGCATGATTAAACTGGACAGGACAGAAGAGGTGGTTTCCCTGTTCTGGTTGTGTTGGACACGGATGCACAGTTCCTCAGTGACTGCAGCTTTTTGAGAGCAGTGGGTGACTAAGCTCCCTCTCCCTCTGTCTACCCCCTCTCTTTTTTCACCATCGCCCTCTCTCTCTCATTTCACACACACACGCAAGGTCATAAAAATCCCAGTGACAAGTCACTGGGACGTTATCAGCTCCAAGGCGATCTGGTCTTGTGATGGAGCGACACAGAGCGAACAAAAGCCACTTCCAATCCCCGCTCGGCAGCACAGGCCTCTGGAGATGGGAGAGTGGCGCGAGCCTGCAGGAGATGATTGTGGTTTGTGTGTGTGTGTGTGTGTGTGTGTAGTGCGTGTGGGTGTGCTATTGAATATAATTTATACAGCTCATTTATATTTAAATATAACTTCAGCTGTGCATCATTCAAGTTATTCTCTTGGAACACTTTTGCCTGCTAGTGCATTCCACTTCAAAGCCTGGAGCACTGAAAACAAACATTAATTTCTCTGTTCTCTCTCTCTGTGTGTGTGTGTCTCTCTCTCTCTCACACACACACTTTACACACACAGATAAATACCTGCACATGTGAAACTAAACATGAAAATGCACGCATCGTGCACAGGTTGCCTTTGACAGAAGAGGGGCACAATGCAACAGAAATGTGCACATGCTAACACACAAAGGCAACTACATACAGTTCTTCATCCATGAAATAGACGGCCTCCTCTATAGCCCTGCGGGGAGCATGTGACCACCACTGGAATCCCGTTTCATCCATGAACAGAGCCTAAACAACACTGGTCCCTGCTGAGGCACGAGGGCCCTCACTGGCCGTGTGTGCGGGCCTTTTCAAACTGACCCCAGGTCTGATATGGAGCTGAGGAAGAGATGGAATGAAACAGCGGGAATGTGGAGTTGATGCAATTCCACAAAGAAAACTTTGTTAGTAAAATAGAAAATTGGTTAAAGATACTAAAAAACATGAGTGAACAAGATACAGATTCATTCTTTGATTCTTTTTTGAGGTTAGTGGGGCAACAACTTGTCAGCTTATGTTTGAGCAGTTGCTCTCACGTTTTGGTCACATGGACATTCCTGTTCCTCCTCGTCCCCCCTAATAAACAAGAGGCTGTTTGATGATAGGGGACGATTATTTAGCCTACTTCTGTCGCCAGCTCGTGTTCTGCCCTGCTCAACTGTAAAGAATGCCCTAATTTTACATCCATCACACTACCAAACACACACAGTGTACACACTCGCCCACACTTCTCTCTTTCACTTTTACATGCTTGTAGCTCTTGTTTCTTTCTCACATTTGCACACATACGCAGGTCTGATTCTGCTGACCCAGTGACATGGGGCAGGGGGATGCTCCAGTTCTCCCGCACAGAGAGAGCCTCTGCAGTTATTGGTGCTTTGGCACAACGCTGACTTCCTCGCAGACACAACAATGTCATGCTGCTTTTTCTCTCCATGATTCACTCCAGGCCACTGACCCAGTCTTGGAGAGACGATACAAACTCGCTCTCACTGACTCATACAGGCACTTGAATATGTCTGTTTTGGATGTTGGACTCACGTGCAAGTCAATCCAGTCTGAGGAGTGCTACGATGGCCTAGAATATGATTCAGCTCTTGAAATCCCTTTCATGGACATGAATATGAATATGACTGTCTTACCCAGGTGTATACGATCGCGTGTGTATAAGATTATTGCGTATGTATCTGCAGCTCTGTTTGTTCTTGATTTATATAAAAATCACACTGGAGGTTTTTGCATATGTATTCAGTTCATTTAAACTTCCTGTGTCTGTTTAATCAATAAAGTCTGACAATGAAAAAATACCTATTCCCCATTTACACTGGTCCTTGCAGAATGCTGGTACTTGACTCTCGGCCTGTCATGAATGTCTGTTCTCCTCTCTTAATGTCTCTTTATCTTAGTGTTTTGTTGCTGATCTCTCATGTCTGTGGTTAAATATAAGATTACAGCCATCTTAGCTTGGAAGCTTGTAGAGTGAAAACACAACATGTCATCTTTACACTTAATTTTTTGTAGAAATGAAATAAACAAAATGTGTAAACTAAGGTTACTCCTGTAAAGTGAGAGCTCACAAAGCAGCAAATCATAGCAAATGATCAAATCAGAATCATATACAGGTGTATATGAATACACATACTGCACAATCAGGAAGAGAACTAAAATGTTCCTATGCTCTCTCTCCCTCCCTGGGAAGGCCTTTGTAATCCAATAATCCATCTTAATCCAAACTGAGATTACATGAGGTGAAAGAGCCACTTTGTGCATGAGATTATCCCTCAGTTTAAATCACTCCCATAGTTTATGTTTGTGTACATTGAATGTGTGCACACTAGCAGGTTTTAGTATATGTCTGTGCGTGCATATATATCTGCATCAGTGTGTATGTGCGCTGGGGGACGAGGGTGTGTGGTGCGCTGGGGCATCTTTAAGGAGCAGCTGTTCCCGTGGCCTCCCCTTGGTTTCTTCATCCCTTCCCTCTGTTCTGTGCATTAGCAGCAGGTCAGCCCAGTGCTCTTTAATCCTGCCAGTCTGATCCCCATCACGTTTCACCTCCTACACTCAGCCTACTGCCCCAATGCCCCAGCATGTCTGCCTGGCTTGTCTTGCCACAGCATCCGCACTCCTCAGCCCTGTGACGCCTGTAACACAGCCCTGTACCTGACATGCTGGGACACTGCCCCTGACCTGAATGCTGCACACTCACTTCGCCTCCATCAAGTCTCCCTTCATTAAAGAAAGACAGCTCATTGGGCCCCCTCTAAGACAAGTCAGTTTAATCAGTGCCCTCTCTTGTCTCATCAGTCATCACAAAGCTGAGAGAAATCCACTGTGAATTACTATTGGACTGACAGTCATGCGTTCCTAGAGTCCCGTGCTGTTGCAGTGCTTTGCTCCACACTATATTTAAGCTGCCCAGCTGGCACTACCACCCCGTCACACTACCCCCCCTCCCCCCATCTTCGCCACAGATGCACACACCCACATAGAAGTGTGTGCATGTGCAAGGCTGGTATGGTGGTCCTCTGCCTCTGTTATGCCCTTGTACGGTTGTATGACCCACAGACCAGCATGCCCCACTGGTGTGGATTTCCATTCTTGGAGCTTGCTCCTCTAACATGTATTCCCCCCAGCCAATATCATGTCCTGTCACGTCTTCTGCCAACTTGCTGTCCCACTCCTGACATACATATACAGCACGACCACGTGGATATGCAGCGCACACACCTGCTTATCTATAAGAAGTGAACCCATGCCATTTTGACATAAGCGACATAAATAGACATCTCAGTCTAAACTGCCCATACAGTACATACACAATGCTGCACTGCCTGCCTCACGTTTCCAGTGTACATTTCACCAAGTGACAGGATTAGTAACATTAATCCCTGAACTCTTGAACTCTGGACTTAATGCACTCAGAGAGCATAGAGGATAGAGACTGCACTACCACTGTTCAATCCAGCAGGCCTCATGCTGTTTTGTTTTGTGTGTGTGTGTGTGTGTAGTGCCAAAGCCAAGTCTTAACTCTGATCTTGACCGTGCAGCCACCATGAACAATGTTTCATCCTTCTAATTTGTGCACACATGTTCCCATACAACTGCAGGACAATGTTGAGAAGCAAAAGTTTGACATTTTGGGTAATACTGTCATTCGCTTAGTGGCTGAGAGTTATGGGACCTGATAACCTCAGAAACCCCCCCACCCCCAACACACACACGCACACACAACTTTCCGATGTCAGACCGGGGATCCGAAACTGATGATCAGACATTCACACCCACTTAATTCTGTGATAGGCCAGCCGTGTGGAGGTTAGAAAGTACACTGGGTTTGAACATCTCTCTCTCCTTTTTCATTTGTTACACAACTACTCTCCCATGTGTACTACTGAGTGCAACACTCTAACTGTTTTCCTGGAGAGACTGTCTAAAAATGTGAACTTGTATCCCTATTGAGATGTTTCTAAAGTGATTGGACAACATGTAAGTACTACCACTGAACTTGCGTAAACCGACCCTTGGGTGGGTAGACAGAAAACAATCTCATGTCTGTCCATTAAATATAAGGCTGCAGCCAGTTAATTTAGTTTAGCATAAAGACTTGAAACAGGAGGAATGTGCCAGACTGTTTCATGGATCTGAACAGTTTCCAGGCAACCGGCGGAGATGCCATTGATTTATTGTGCCTGGCAAAAATTGTTTGGCACAAAACCCCCATAAAATGGCAAATAGTTGTTTTTCCACTTTGGTTTTTGTATGGATTACATTTACAAGATATAATGTGTTAAGTTAATGGTGAGTTTAGAGGTGCTCATAGGCAGATTTTGGACAGAGCCAGATATTTTTGTTTGTGCTAAAAAAAGTGGCTGCTGGCTATAGCCTTTAATTCAATGGACAGATATGAGAGTGATATCAGTTTTTTCATCTGACTCTAGAAAGTGAAGTGCATTTAAAAAAATGTCACACTACTCCCTTTGTATACTGGAGGTCCTTCAGTAAAAACAGACCCAAAAAGACTAAAAGCTCCTCCACCCTGCATAGATGCATCTATTACTCTTTAAGCACTTCCACCATGCTGCTGCCTTTCATGCTCTCAATAGTTCAATGATGTTTTACAAAGCAGCCAGTTTTCCCCTCAATGCAGTGCTCCAGGTCTTAATATAGCACAGAGTTTCTGTCTTCAGCCGCCAGGGAAACATAAACATTAATGTAGTGCAGAATGACTTGAATTATTGATGCCCAGCTGATGGGCTGTGTTAAAACATTTCCTCATGCATACCCACACGCATACTTCAGAGTATGCGTGTGGGCATGTGTGTGTGTGTGTGTCAGACAGAAAACCAGACAGGCAGAGAAAGGGAAAGGAGAATACACCGTGTGATCATTATTTTGGCTGGCAAAGGAAATCTTCCTCTCCTCTCCTCTCATCGTCTCTCTCCTCTCCTCTCCTCTCCTCCCCTCAGTAGGTCAGCGTGTTTCCTGTCAGAAGCAGACGGAAACAGCCTCTCCACACTCTACCATGGAAAAAGCTCTTAGGACAACAATTCACCCAGCAGCTGCTACAAAGGCGAGCGGGTTGGAAGGCAGAAAGAAGGACACTGGAGAGAATGAGGCCGAGAGATGGGCGAAGGGGCTCCCCCCCCCCCACACACACACATATAAACATATATATAGATATCTACTGTGTACACTACTGGTGCCACCCTGTCCTGCAAACATTGCCATATAATGCGCTGTTTAAAACCTTCAGGGAACATTTGAATGGAGCTTTTGCCCCTTGTGACCAAGTAATGCAATGTGTCGTCTTCAAACCAGATTAACTATAATCAGCAGTGAATTGATTTTCCAAGTACCCACTGCTGGTGAAGTACTGGCTGTTACGAGAGAATTTCAAGTACAGATGGCATGACTGGAAGACACTAAATTGTTGTTCTTGTTAACCAATACCAGCACAAAATGTCAGTTCCACAGAATTTGTTGTTTGTTGTTGAATAATAAATAGTATGGCATTTATTGAGTTTTATGCATGGAAAGCACTCTCAGTGAAACTACTAACAAGATGAGGCATGTGATAGAAACTGATGAGTGTGTGTTTACTCTGTGTCCATTGATGCAAACAAAGACACACCACATGAGCTTGAGTCGTGTACATTTACACATGCAACCACCGAGCTAGCGGCGGGGGGGGGTGGACTAGTGCCAGGCATTTGCATGTTCTTTTTGCCTTTGCTTCTTTGTTTTTACAAATTGCCCTGATTTACAAATACCCAGACATTAAGCTCGAATCATGTGAAGTAACCTGAGCTTCAGTATCGACTTGAGCAGAGAAAGGAAAATAAGCTAAAGGTAGCGGAGCAACAAGGGCCAAGGTTCGCCCCAGCAGATGACTGTTTCCCAAACTCCAAAAATTCCCAGCTAAAGGTTTTCCTGCTTTCTCCGCGAAACCTCAAGCCAACCATAAATATCTCATTTACCCAGCAACAGAAAGGTTGTGACAACAGTGTCCAGGCTGTAGGTACCTTACCAGACAACAGACATCCACTGGTAGCTACTACACATGTTGTGCAGAGAAAAACCCCTTGCAGCTTTGCATCTACTGTCACATCACACTGACATGTTCAAAGTGGACCCACTGTAACATTGGCTGTGTGGGTGTGGATGTATGTGTGTGTGTGTGTGTGAAGAAGAGTGTGGGAGGAAAACATGTAGACAAAGCAGTGAGGAGGAGGTTTGACGGTATCATACAGCAAACTGTGTTTTATGAAGTCTTCTGGGGACAGTATTCGGGCGCTGCTGGGTGAAGTAGCCGTTTATGGCTTCCAGTGGTAATGGGTACATATAAGGACATTCACTCTATCTCCACCTCCCTTTCATCCTTGAGGATGGGCTATGAACATGAGTAGAAATACAGACAGCACTAGATAGATTCCTATAATGATTCCATCACATTTTCCACTCTACATTCATGTCTTGTGCTACATCCATTTTATCTGTTTTATACCATTTTTGCACTTTTTCATTTTACTCTTTTAAAGTTTTCTTTTTATATATTTGTATATGTATTTTTTAGTGCTTTATGCTTCTCTCAGATCTTATGTAAAGCACATTGTGTTTCTGTGTTATTGAAAGGTGCTATAGAAATAAACTTATGTTGCAATAAACTTACACTGCAGTTGACATAAGAAAAACAGGGAAAAGACAAATCCATCAGATGTTACATGTGAGAGTTCATCTGTGCTCAGTTTGTTTCTTTGCGGCTCAGAAAGTAATAAAAAGGTGTAATTTGCAGGATTATTTTTGTACATGTAAATATGCTATTCACACAGTCATGAAACAATATTTTGATGTGAAAATACGTGTTTTGTAATAAATATATTCATCCGCCTCTTCATTTTAAACAGTCGAAGAACAACAGAGTGTGAAAAATAGCCTCCGCAGAACTTTTAAGTGGGTGGGTTTTACAGATATTGCAAAATGATTGCTTTGACATCCCTTTGGAGCTGCTTCCCAGAATGTTGCTATGCAGACCTGCTGCCTTGAGGCTATAAGAGAACTGGAAAGACATAACCATAAAAACACATGCAAACTCGCACACATAAACACACGCACATATAGAGGAACAAGACAGACAGTCAGATTCATCTCAGTAGACAGGGGATGAGTCATCCCCTATTCCAGTCCCAACTGTGACCCAGGCAGGTCATGTAAACAAGACAAGGAAACTGAGAAAATAAATATGAGGGCTGCATATGCGGGCAGCAAATACAGTAACTGTAGGAAGAGACTGGCAGCCACGGTTTCAACCAGAGAGATAAAGGTAAAGGTCTCAACATAATGCCTTTTGAAAAAAAGACACACACACACACACAGCATGCATATGTGCACAGCTCCTCTGCCCTGCAGTCACTGTGGAATGCAGATTGGTGGGTTGGGTGGGCAAATGTTCCTGGAGCACAACCCCACCTCTCCCAATGATCTGCATCTGTTCAGCCTGTATAGACATGTGCTCAGCTGTGCATTTGTGTGTGTGACTAGTGTGCGCTCAGCTGTGAGCGTGTCATTGTGTGAATATGAGTAAGGAACAGTAGGCAGTAGTCTGCTTTTGTGCATGTGGGGACATGTGTTGTCTCTCTTTCTGTGTGTGTGTGTGTGTGTGTGTGTGTGTGTTGGTGCAACAGGGAGGACTAATGTGGCATTCTCCTGCTGCTTCAATCGGCTGGTTCGTACCTCAGCTGTCCCAGTGGACCGAAGCCAGACGACACTCATAGCTCTGGTGTGTGTCTGCACTCTGTGACCCAGGGCTGTGTGTGTTTATAGTTGTGTATGTGACTGTATTGTCCGTTCCAACATTCAACAAAAAAACGTCTTGTGTAAATGAAGGAGAGAAGTACAGAGGACCCTGCGTTGGAGCGAGTGGTGATTCAGTGTTCTGGTTGAAGCTTCAGTCCAGACAGCACGAGTTCCTCTGGTGGATCACGACATCAAACAAACCACATTAAAAATTGTTGCATAACAAGCAAATATGTGAGCAAACAAAACATCACTTAAGCACTGCCCGCCTTCAGGGAAATCCAAGTTTTCCAAGACACATCAGTCACTCTGTCACATCCCTAAATACAGGTTAGGAAAATCTTCTGTCGCAGAGAAAAGAAGAAAAGTACAAGTTATAGTTGGCTCTTTTTTTTGTCGGATACTTTTAAAGCCTTTGTGGTACAAGCAAAATACACCTTAACATATCTGAAGCAATGTAAGTAACAATCATACAGACTTACAGTCTTAAACTGCAGGATTGAAGATGGAAGCTTGCACTATGGAAAAGAACTAGTAAAGGCTCTTTAGATGAAAAAAGGATCAATTAATCTCACAGGTGCTTCTGTTAAACTCATAGACTGTATAAAAGAAGTGTTTTCAAGGTCTGAAAAGCGGAGCCATTGCGTAAGCTCTTAAAACTGCATTCTTTCTCATGGCAAGCAGGGGGCGACGTCACTGGTTTATGGTCTCAATCACTAATTTCAAGTCATCATCAGTACAGCATATATATGTTCATTTCATAAATGATGGTCCCATTTAGAGTAAAACAGACAATAAAGCAGAGTAAGCTTTGGGACATAGCTACCTTGTGATCGACAAGTCGCTACCGTGGCAACCTGTCAATCACTGTTTACATTCAAATAGCCATGAAGCTGTCTTTGGAGTGAGACAACTTTAAACATAAACTATATAAAAGATGGCCCTTCAGGTCTGAAAGGTGAAGCCAGTGTAGAAGTGCCTGCATTCTTTCTTATGGACACCTGGGGACGACTCAACTGGTTACAAAAGGTTCAAAATGGCGACAGCCAAATTGCTAAACTCGAGATTTCAGAGTGGACTTACACAAACCAACAAACCACTTCTTTTACATGGTTAAACTCCAAGTGTTAACCACTTTCATTCTTGTTATGCTCCTAGTGAAAGCCAAAATACCACAAGGCATAGCCTTGTGGTATTATTAATAAATAAATAAAATTAATAATAATAAATCAAGGGTTGGTTCTTAATTCGATTTTTTTTTTATTATTTACTTTTCTTGATGTGTATCCCAAAGACAGTCTGGGTTTAATTTGCTTGAGATTGACACAACATTGTGGAAAGAGGCTTCACTATCGAACTGTCTAGATGTAATGAATCGCAAATTAAATTCTATTCACCGACAGTGAAAAAGGGTGGAGGCAGGAATCTCAGAGACATAGGGCAAATCTCAATAATGGATGGATGGGCACAACTATCTGCGTGGTTTAAGAGCGCTTAACGTCTATGAAAAAGGTCAATTTACCACTTGAACTGAAAAATGGATC
The DNA here is from genome assembly GCA_023238725.1 of Scortum barcoo. Lineage (NCBI taxonomy): Eukaryota > Metazoa > Chordata > Actinopteri > Centrarchiformes > Terapontidae > Scortum > Scortum barcoo. Next base: position 19,368,757 of record CM041537.1, read on the forward strand.
TTTTGCTGTTTACATTGGCCTGTGATTAGCCTCAAACAGACAGCAGCCGGCTGCAGGTACAGGATGTACCCACATGACAAAATCAACAAGAACAACCAAGGGAACACGGAGGGAGATAGAGAGATCTTTACACTTTGAGCCAAACAGGGAGCAACAAGCGGGTCGAGGACTCTTAACCTGCAGGGTAATTAGAGAGCCGAACGCACTCTGCCCCTCCTCGTCCATGCTCATGGCCAGAAATCCTGCTGTGGCTCCATATGGTCCGAAGGCTTAGAACCGTTCCCATATGAAGGAGAGAAGAGAGGCGAAGGGGAACACCATCTAGTGTGTGCTGTCCAGAGAATAGAAGTCAGTGTGCCAAAGGGGAGGTAGGGACGTATGAGCTTTACACCATATGGTCAGAAGGTGACTGGATTGGTGTCTAATGGGATTGATGTAATCTGCTTTTACATTAATAGAATGAGGAGGAGACAGAAAGACACAATCATTGATTGTAGTAGTTAGTACGATTTAGAGAGGAGCTGATAAATAAAGAAGTGAAACGGAGAAATATCTAGAAAAAGATGGAATATAGGGGGATTATATTGCTTCTTTTTTAACATCAATTTCAAAGATTTAGTCTGCCAGAGTGGCATCACTGGTGCATAATAATGTATTAACTGATCGATATGAAATGAAACTCCTTTACTTTGAAGTCCCATTAAGCTCACCAAAACCATCTCTGTCTCCACACACGTCATCAACCTGCTTGTTTGTTCAGTCTGGTCTCATAGTCATTTGAATAAACATGTCAGTGAGGGCACACAGGCTTGCTGCGGACCGGAAGAGCGAGCCACGCCCAGACTGATGAGAAACAACAATACTCACGTCATTTTACCACAAAGAGGCCATCACGCTTTCAAGATCAGCCAGTATTAAACGGCACGATCAAATTCCCCTGCACATACTCAAGCACCTACTCACTAAATACCACCTCCTCCTCTCCTCCTCCCTCTCTCTCTCTCTCTCTCTCAACTTCTTCTTCAGCAGGTAATGTTGCTCAACTGGTTCCTCCTCCTCCTCCTCCTGTTGTTGCCTGACTTTTTTTTTCTCTCCTCGGGGCACAAACCTGCAAGTGTAGATATCCATGAATCATCAGTGCTACAGGACATCAGTCTACTGTCTTTATTACCGGGTAGTCATCTGCATCTCAGGACACAGGACAGAGGGGGGTGAGGAGGGGCAGGAGCCGAAGCGGAGGCACATTGTGAGGAGGTGGAAAGCACTTTCACAGGTAGACACTAAAATAATCTTGGAAAAACAAGACAAACATGGCAAAATGCAGGGGCAGGACATTGGACTGATGTGGTGTTGTTCAAGTTGGAGAGTCAACAGAGGCCAGAGCCATTAAAATGGGTGAGCAGCTCTTTCAAAAGCTTCCCAGAATGACAATGCCGAGCACCTGCCATCACTAACCCAATAAAAGTGACATCATCAGACACCCAACAGACCTGTTTCACATGTCACAGCAGGGCAGGCGCAGCTGCAGCTATAAATTAACAACGATACCGAATATTGTCGACGCTCGCTCATTAGCTTGCCGCAAACAAACCTGCGCCCATCATTAATTTCGTCAGCTGCAGCTGTGTGGCCACCCTGCTGTGGCACCTTTGGAAACATCAGGAGCAAACTGAAGTATTATTAGTTACCTAGCCCATGTTTAGCTGTTTGGAGGTGCTATGTCTCCTGCTGCCTCTAGATATACCATGACTGAGAATCTTCACACATACATTACGCGCTCTGTTCAAGTCTATTCTTTCTTTTTCACGACTTTCATGGAGGAGCATAATAACAAGGCAGTGTCAGTATCACACACTGCCTTGAAGTTGTGTCACAGGCCACTGACTCATCAGCGTCGAAGTGTTTGCTGGATCTGTAACCCGACTGCGCACTGAAATCTAATTCACCTTATAGTGATTCACTTCAGTGACTGAAACAGGGGCCGTCTGGAGAGATGCACTTTTGTTTCATAAAACAGGCCCCGGGCGTCAGATGGCAAAAACAACCCCGTAACTGCTGGTTACAGGAGCTCCAGGTTAGGTGACAAATGAGGAAGGCTGATCTCAGCTGAAGTTTCTCTCATCTATTGTCTCAGTGTTTGAGGAAATCTCACCAGAAATCAGAGCCTGATCAGAACAGATTTTAAAAAGCCTCCCTGCGGACAGCACATACTGGATTTGTCAGCTCTGGACATATAAAGGAAATGTTCTCTTCACGCTTCACGTGAAGCATGAAATGATTTTATGATTTTGATATATTACCTTGTGAGTTTTGTCAATATCAAAGTTTGTTTCTTTTTTCACAAAATTTTATCTGCATTATTGCACAATGTACAAAACCGTCCATATTTTACATAAAAGCCTTTTCCAGTTTTATATACACATATACATATGCAGGGCCAAAGAAGAGGTATTTACAAATACTGGTGGGCTGTAACTCAGTCCTCCATCTTTGCTCCCAGTATATATCCATACCCTTTTTACAATTTTTTACATTTTCTTTGTTTAAAATATGTGTTTCAAACCAGAAATCAACCCAGAGCAAAACATTTCAGTTAATAATCATTTTTATTTTCTTTAGAAAAAGAAACTATCACAACTTCATTTGGTTACTGTACAGTTTCTCTTCTCATAGTCACTCAGTCTGATAACAGGTTGTGATTTCATGCTGCAACACCAAACACCCTCCTACTAACGCACACCACTAGTACAACATGACAGTATACAACTTTCTCTTTTTCTGCTTTTGCATTTTACATCCTCTGATATTCTGGACTGAATAGCAATAGAAACCACTTCTATAAAAAAATGGAGACAGAGTAGAAATCCCTGACTTTCGCTTCGGAAATGAGGGAGGAGAGAAAGAACTCTTTGAGCGGTGTGGTCCATTACAACATGCACCTGACTCTGTCTCTGTCTGTGTGTGTGCGCGTGTGTGTGTGTTTCGGACAGCACCATAATTTGCCATATATGTGTGAGTTACAGAGTTTAAGAGGTTCTCTGCCCTACATGGGACAGAGTGTGGAAAAGGAGAAAGAGATGGTGGGGTGGGGGCGGTGGATGGGAATCTAGGTCAGATTGTAGAGCATGCAGACCCCCTTTGCAGAAACACTCGTATACGCATTCTCTCGCTCTCGGTGGACAAGAACTGCATGCATGTTCGTCCACAGCCGGGACAGAGGATTGAAAGTGGAACACATGAATGAAAGGTTAAGGGCTGTATCAAGTATGTCTCCCTGAGAAACACTTCTTCCTTCTGTACCATAAAAATCCACCTTTGTCACTAGCCTGTCTTGACAACTCTTCTACACCTCCCCCGATAGGAAAAAAAAAAAAAAAGAACTTGGCTCATATTAAACATACCGCCCTTCATTTTACCCCATGATCTTTCTCACCTTGCACCATTGCTCCCATTAGGATTAATGCACCACTGCCAACAATCAGCAGCCGATCGGGGGGGCATGGGCAGGTGACATTCATGCAAACTTTTAACTTTCCAAAGCCAACTTTCCACCGCGCAGGTGTGTATGTGCAATAACTCTCCTTCTCACTTTTCTATATTTATTTTTATATATATATATCAGTTACTATGAGCCAGCCTCACACGACCCAGTTTGTCAAGTACCGAGTGTGACAGTGACACTTCTGTGACAGTTGGAGTGGAGCTACTGTCCTCCCCACCCCACCCCTTCCCCCTCTTATCACTCAAACAGAAGGGAGGAGGGAGGGGCAGTAAATAGGTTGTTCTGCTATCTCTCAATGTCTCCCACAGTAGCACCGCGAAGCACACACGCATACCGCCGTCGCATGCTGAGCTGAGCTCAGATGCAAGCACCGGGGATCAGGAAAGGTAGAAAACGAGCGCAGTTAGAAAAAGACAAAAGAAGTGACGACTTATTGCTAAAAAACGTTTTCCTAATTATTAACTACATAATGCCAATCCCTCAGTACCTGCGTCAAGGCGTTTATGTTGTAGTTAAGAGGGATAATTGTCAGTGTGCGCAATCACTAGAGAATGATTCTTTTTTTAAATTTTTAATTAAATATTGGGTGAATAAATCTTTGCTTGCGAACTCCAACCTGATAAGAGTAATCTCTGTAGCCCTTTTCAAGTTTCACTCAGATAAACGCGACCCAATAAAGGGCGGCATCCTCTGAGCGTTAAGAAAGAGTGTGAAGTGAGGCAAGTGACAGTGCAGGTGTGTGCTTGAGTGTGTCTTACTAAAACACGACACTCACGTGAGAACACACGCAGGTTAAAAACATTTGCTCATTTTACGAAGCCGTCAACTCGTGAGGAAGTTTTTAAAAAGCATTATCTAAATCAAACCATATCAATGGCTGCATACAGAAATTCCACAGCCGCTCAAGGAAATCCTCTGTATAAAAACTTTTTTTTAGAGTGTTTCTTTTATTGTCTCTCTTTCTGTCTCTCTCTGTTCAGCTAATTTTAAAAACCAGAAACTGGGGTGTCGACACCACTCAGTAGAAAAACAAATAAAAGAACAACCAAACGAGTTTTAAAACCTAGGCTCCACTTTCTCCTGGACTCCGGACTCCTCCTGAGGAGTGCAGAGAAAGAAGAAGTGGAAGGAGAGAGGAGATTACAGGGCTCTCTCTCTCTATGAGACAAGTTTGGGTAGAACCGTGCGAAGAGGTATGGCCTCCCCAGAATCTCCCATCATGTTGCTCCTCAGTTTGTTGTTGGCAGCTGTGGTGCCTAAACCAGGCCCCCCTTTGGCCAGGATAGAGGGGAAGGATGTGCTGTGGTGCTCTGGGAGTCGTTTCACTGTGGCCCCTTGGCTCTTATCAGTCCCTGGTAGGGGCTTGGGTAGGCGCCGGTACAGCCAAGGGTGCCTGAGGGCCTGGCTAGGGGTAAGACGAGACGAGGGGTCCCAGTCCAGACACTTCTTTATGAAGTCAGTAAAGGTGGGGTCCTCGCAGCCCTTGAGTGCAGCGCTCCACTCCTTGCTACCTGGGGGACCTCTCATCTTGCCACGGCGAGAGCGAGACCCCGTCAGCACAGTGGCTCCCGTGGGCAGGGTGTTGGCTCCGCAGTAGCGTGGGTGGCCCTTCGAGTTGATGAAGTTCTTTGCCCTTTTGGCCTGCTCCAGGATCTTTTGAGGAGGCATGCCCAGCAGCTCCATGACACAGGCCAGCTGGTCACCCTCGTCTTCGCCGGGGAACAGGGGGTAGCCAGTCAGCAGCTCGGCCAGTATGCAGCCGAAGCTCCACATATCAATAGGAAGGCCATAACGTGAACCAAGGATCACCTCTGGAGCTCGGTAGAAGCGAGACTGGATGTAGGTGTACACACGCTGATGTTCAAAACAGCTGGAGCCAAAGTCAATAACCTAGCAGAGGCAGGTAAGGAAAGAGTTGTATGAGTGAACATCAAATGTACAAAACCTTTGAGTGACCATGAGGGTGCCAGATGTCCTACCTTGATGCCGCTCCGTCCCTGCTGTTTGAGCAGGATGTTCTCTGGCTTGAGGTCACAGTGGATGATTCTGTGCCGGCTCAGGGCCTCCAGGCACTGCAGGATGGAGTGTGCAAACTTCCTGACCAGCGGCAGGCTGAAGCCCTGGAACTTGTTACGCTTGATAAGCTCATACAAGTTCATGCTCAGCAGCTCAAAGGTCATGCAGATATGGTTGCGGAAGGTGAAGTTTTCAAGCATGTGCACAACATTCATGGTGCCGTTGCGATCCTGCTTGCGCAGGTGCTCCAAGATGCGGATCTCCTCCTGTGCCTGCCGGTGGAACCGCTTCTCGTTCCGCACCATTTTCAGTGCCAGGTGCTGCTGCAGTTTGTGGTCATATACCTTAGCTACCTGGCCAAAGCTACCTTTACCGATAATCTGGGGAGAGCAAGAGAGAGGGAGATAAAAACTGGGTTAGCTAACAATCAGAGAGAGACATCATTAGTTTTAAAGATACTCAACTGTAATAGTCTACACTTTATAGTAACATACTAAGTGTGTCTGACCTTGAGGAACTCATAGCGGTACGCCAGGTGGTCATGAGGGACATGAATGTATCCTCCCTGCTCATCATCGTAGCCACAGTTGTTGTTGCCTCCAGCAACTGCTGGCCTCTTCTTGGCATTGGGTCCCACAAAGTAGATATCTGGGTAAGAGTGGATTTCTGTCTGCTCCAGGGTGGTCAGTTGAGATCGGTACAGCCTCAGAGCCTGGTCAGGAGTGAGAGGGCCACACAGCTTTCCACTGTTCCCAACTCCATGTGGGCCAGAGGATTCACTGGAGCCCTTGCTGGATTCAGTGCTGTTGACAAACAGGTGCGACCGAAACACGGTGGTGAAAAGCTGAAGTGGTGTTCCTCACAATTGTACAAATGAACATGCTGTGAAAGATGTTTTTAAATTCATTCTGTGTCTTTGCATATGTCTTTCTCACCTGTCTACGCTGCGCTCCTTGGACAGGCTGGAGACCGGGGCAGGTTTACTGGGCATCGGAGCAGTGGTCCCAGTGTTCTGAGTGGTTGCGGTAGTTATGGCGTTGATCTTTCTGTTGTTGGTGGAGTCCTCATAGAGGTACTTGACCTTGAGCTGGCTACCTCGCACAGTTACCTGATCCCTCATTACAGTCTTGTTACTGACAGCCTGTTAAGAGGAAAAAGAGGGACATGCGGACAAAAGACAACAAGAAAGCCATTAGAAAATCCTTTTGGTAAAGTCTGTGAACAGAGTGTACACACTGCACTTCTTTATGTTGAAGACATGTAGCTTATTGTGTTGTATGAATGTATTCAAAAGAGTGAATACATTGTGTGTGTCTATCTGCTAACCTGTGACATTGTGGTCAACAGGGGCTACATGAAAGACCTTGACTAAGAGGCAACTTAACATAGTCATGCACAACATATTCATCTGTTGGTTTGAATCATGTCAATATATCATATATAATAACATAAAATAAGGTCTCTGAGACTTTCAAGCTCATTTTGCAAGCAAAGAGGGGAAGAGAGGGATGACGACTGCTGAAACTGGTAATTGCACCTGCAGGATATATCTGTTTACATATCAACACCACACACTAATATGGAAAGAGTGCACAGAGGAAGATTCCTGATGATCTCATGATTCAACCCATAAACAAAAGTAGAATGTGCAGCGAGTCAGCAGATCTAGGTCAGGTTTTGTTTGATCCAGGCCTGAATATCAACAGCTGACTTTGGAGTCACAGGCGGTGACCCATCAGCAGGGATGCAGGAAGCTGCAGGTGAACCAGCACAACTGGATCTAGATCCAGTCTGGTAGGAAACTCAGAAGAAAAATCACAAACCAATGTCCCTGCCTACTTTGTTTGTTTGCTAGCTGTTAGCAATCATGTAAACAGTATAAACAATCTCTGGCTCAACATTGCAATAAAAAAAATTTAACAATAGTGCTTAACCTCGAAAGGACTGATTGCTATTAGCAGCCAGCCACTGTCATTAAAACCTGTAACTTAGCCGATGTAGATTAGCACAAATGACAGGACAAAGGCAATTAAATTCCAATTGAGCAACAAGGATTGCGTTTGTATTAAAACGAAAACAATCATTATACATTTTGTAATCCTTTGTGACAATATCTGCCCAGAAGCTTCGTAAGGGACAGATCTGGCTTTGCTTGCGACACCCTGACTGGTTAGAAGAGTTTCAGGAAAGCTGGAGTCTTGCTCTGGCGTGCCAGTAATACAGCTTCGTTTCAGCAACCCCAGGAATTCATTCCTCCTCGCTCTCCGTCTCTCTTCTCTCTCTTACTAGCGGAAAGAACACTCCACAAGATTATGGAGCAGGGGGGAAATAACAGTCCTTAAAGTTAGATTATACTCTTAAACTGTAGAAACAGTGTGGCTGTTAATAAGACATGCCGAGTTTATGTCGGCGTGGCCTTCCTATATAGAGAGGCACATTGACTGGGTCTGTCTGGCAGTCTCCCTTTCACATGAACACTCTTTATTTTAACGGGAGATTTTGGACATAATGTTTTCTTTTCTCCCATTAAACTTGCTATGCTGCCACGTGGAGCTTCTGGCTTCGGCTCGAACGCACCGCTGAGCGAGTCTATGGCTGAAGCGGTGTCACCTGATAAAGACAACACAACAAGGAAATGCACTTTAAAAGTAGGTGTTGACACATTCCACTGGAGGAGGACACAGCTTGGAGTGTGTTTGTGTTGTAAGTTTGAGTCCTAAAATAGAGGTGGAATGCAGGATGGGTTTCCATACATGTAACCATATAGTCGTAACTTATTACAACAGCCCTGTTGCTGACCCACGGTCTCCATGCAGCTGTTGTCCCAAAGCTGCACTACAAACACAACAAATGTCATCGATCGAGGCCCTTCACAGACACAAACATTGAAAAAAAAAAAAAAAATCAAAGCTTTGTACATGTGGAGCACCAACTGTGATGGATTATTGATTGAGCAGGCAGGGGGTGCAACAACAAAAAACATTTTTAAAAAGTGACCAGTGGTGGAAACCAAGACCAAAGAGCGAGATTCTTCTTTAGCCCCGAATAACGCTGCGGGGGGAGAATCCTCTGTATGCAAATCTGCATGGTGCAACAGATGGAGGAGAGCTAATCTCTCTGCTGTCAGAGAAACACCTAAGTATTCTTTTCTCCTTCTCTCGAGCACACACTTACAGATCTGCGTGACTTAACATGTGTGAATATTTGTCACACACATCTGCAAATCATGGCCATGCATACATAAAAGCTGGGTCACATCCATGTCTGTAGCAGTATGGTGCAGAGTTGTCTGCTCTCTCACTTGTTATCCTTGTATTACCACCCAGAAACTAAGTGCCGCCGCAATTTATTTTATTAGTTTGTCCGTTCCCATAACATAGAACCAATAGACATCAGTTTATTACTTTAATGGGGCACGAGGCAACTCTGAGCACAGTACAGCGCGAACTGGGGCGAGCTACCGCAGGTCACGTTCAACAGAGGATATTACCTCTATGAGTATGACAGAAAATACAAAAGGAAAAAAGGGACAGGACTAGAATAGAAAACTAGGCCTAACCTCTGTGCAAGAGCCCACTGACAGCGGATTACACGAGACAGAAGAAGGGGAGGAGGGGGGAAAATGTTGATTGGCGATTTGGTTTGTGGGTCACATTTTCAAGCCCAATAAATCTTTACAATATACAAAACCAGCCTTTTTATCTTTGCTGGTGTGGGATGCTGTGCGGCGTCATTGTCTGCACGTGTGCATTTTCTGTGTGTGCCGAGGGACCTTTTCAGAGAGGCAAACGTAGCAAAACGGTACCCAACTAGGGCCGCTGCTGACCTTTTCCTTAAGTCTTCATAAAACTACAAATCATTTTCTTGATGATCAATTCATGTAAAACGTTAAATTAGACAGAGTAAAGTTGTTACTAGAACTCAAATCGATGTGCTGAATATGCTTTTCTTGTCTGCCCAGTTCATAATTAAAAGATATGAAACCAAAAAAGACACAGCTATAGTTATTGATCATCAAAAGCAACATAAAAAGATATATGGTCAATCTTCTGAAAACTATGAATGGCACGTCATCAGCGAGTTACTGGTATCCCCATTAATATGCATGACTACACGGAGACCTACAGATTCAACAAATGTGAGCAGATGAGGGCAGTCGTGTATCAAGCAAATGGACCATACAGTATGTTGGTATACTGCATATATACTGAAAATGTGCATCCTGTAAACTGTAAATGTATGTAAATGCTCTGTTTTGCACAGTCAAAGAGTTCACAGTCCGTCAGAGACACAAAATGGCTACTTCACATCAGCTAATTGGCCTCAGTCATGAGAACTCCCCGCTGCAACACACACTCTTGTATCCCCTCAGGCAGTCAATCAATAACACTCACATGATCATGTGTTATTCCCATTGAAGGGTATAAAGACTTGACTGAATTACACAGGTTGGAGATAAGAGATAAGACGAGAGATAAGCTACCCAACCCTGCCAAGCAGGACTGAGGGGAAAGAAGGAGGGGCGAATTCAATGTGATGAACGTAACAGGCCGAGGGGGGAATATGTCTCAGAGGAACAGGATGTCTGGAGACAGAGGGTGCTCCAGCAACAGGAAATACGGATTTACTGGCTTTGTACATATGGTGTGTGTTTGTGTGTACTTACTGTGTGTTTGGGCATGGGGGGCAACCCAGGTGGACTGTTTGTGTCCACGTCGTCTTTAAGAATGTGGTCTGTCCTCATGTAGGAGTCGTACAGGCCATCACCGTGCCGTGCTGCAGGAACAAACATGAACAAATAAATCAGCGCGATAATGTAGAACCATCAGAATCTGCGACCGTGACACGCTCAGGAGACAAGCTTAAGGCTGAGGATGACGTTCAGAGGCAACGCCTACAGAATGAAATCTAATCAGACAATCCCTTGTTTGTTCAAACCAGGTGAAGCCCCATTCATTATTTCATCAACCAACCTACCAGCACCAATGGCTGCCTTGAGACTAAAACAAATGGCTTGGTAAGGCCCAACAATTCCCTGGAGCAAACCTCAGCAGGACTGCCCCGCAACACTAGTCTCTGTGGACCAGTGGGGGAGCACATTGTCTGCCACAACATCCTAACCCACATTTACTTTGAAAAGGCCATAATTAGCAGATACATCCATTGTGTACATTGTGCCCAATACACTGTATCCAAGGCCAGAGCTCCGACCTGACCAGCTTAGATAGGGCTTAGGGTCCCAGATCGCTAGCACTGCAAGTGGTATTATTGGCCTAATGGGGGTAACAGATGCCTCTGTGACGACAGCATCTTTCCGTCTGCCCATCTGTCCATTCAGGCCGAGTCATGTCGTGCACACACCAGGTGTGCTCAGAAATAGAGCTCACATGGAAGGATGTGCGCGCTTGTCATTTAATAGTGCTGCATGTGGGCGCTCACCTCCATGGCATGGAGCCAAACACCTAATGTGAGATGATACAGGGTAGATGGGCAGGGGGAGCATTTGGGACTGTGGGAGGAAGCCAGTTACTCGAATGACAAACCTCCATCGGCCGGCTGTTCAGTTCAACAGCCTTTTAGCTTGCCCACAAGGTGCCACTTCAGCACAAGTAAGGGGCTGGCATTAATCTCTGATAGCCTGAAATGAGGCAGAGGAGCCAGTTAGCATAAGCCATTTACACAGCCATTGTGTTGGGTTAGCTCATTAGCAAAAGCCTGAAACAGTGGCAGGTTTTGGCGTCCCCTCTGCTTAGCTCTTGAGAGTGTTGTAACCATGGGCAGGTGCGTCAGAGCCTGTGTCCCTCGCTCGTCAACAGACCAGCTCCAGGACAGATTAAACCTGCTGCCTGGATACAGATGCATTAGACCTGCACAGCACAGCAAACAGAGGCATTAGGGCTCCACACATTCACATGCCTGTGCACACACAATACTAGCAAACAGGACCCCATTAGCCCTCTGCAAACTCCTAATCACGCAGTGGGGGCTCAGCACTTTCTGTACAGTGTCTGACTTTGTTGTCCAGGCAAACTTTCCCTGGGAAAAGAAAAAAATGAAAACAGAGCCCAAACTTTTTTGTAGCCAAACATCCAGCTGGTGCTCAGTTCACCTCCCCACCTTTCCCACCCCCAGACCTCTGCAGAGCACAGGGCAGGGAACAAGGTTCAAGCTAACAAGACATACAGCCGATCATGTGTTGTTAAACGTGCGAGTGGCAGCTTTTTGTCCTCCTCTTCCTGGACAAAGTGTCTCCTTACACACAGTAAGTCCTGCAGTAGACAAGAGGCTTGAGAGCCATGTCACAAAAATGTTCTTGTATTTTCTGGCGAGCAAGCAAGCTTAAAACCTGCTATTACTCCAGACACACAACACACGGAGAGGCAAACCAAGATGAGGTCAATGCAAAACAATAGAACACAATCACAGCTATGAAACATCCGAAACTGACATAAACAAGGAGTGGATATAATCATGAAGCTCATCAGAGTTTGATAAGACTTTAAATGCTTACGAGGAAGACGGAAAAAACAACTTGGAGCTTCCTGGACTGGCAGAAGTCCCGTGATCAGTTTGGAGGTGCGAAGCAAAAGAAAACATGTTTACGAGCCGCATCTTGCGCAATAATAATAAATAATAACAACATCTGTCTGCCACAGCGACGACGTGATATTTGCGCCAATCAAAAGCATTTCAGTCCTGTAAATGCCAAAGAGCTGCTGGGGGGATGAAACTAAAGCCACAAACAGAGAAGACAACATTTAGTAAACAAAGCTGGACAAAAGACACTTCGTTGTGTTTACCTGTTGCTATTGGGCCCTCTGGTTTTCTGCTTATTATCATCATGATTGCAATTAATGTGTGATGCCAGCATCCGAAGTGGGGTTAAAAAAAACCCCGATTAAAAAATGTTTTTAAAAAACCTTTAAAACTAGAGTCACAAAGCAAACTTTAGCTCACAGCGTTCATGACTTGTTTGCCTCAAAAACTGGATGTGCTGTGGGCTGAACTAACTCAAGTTATTCTCTCCTTTCTTCTTCTTCTTCTGGCTGTAGTTTATCCTCAGAGCTGTGTGTGTTTTCAGGGTGCTCCCCGGCTACCATTGGCCTCTGCTGCCGTCAGAAAAGCCCGAGCAGACGGTGCTGTCGGTGGTTGTGGTGGTGGGGGTCGGTTAGCCGGTCAGCTAGCTCGCACAGCCGCAGAAAGAGCCGCTCCCTCTGTTAAAAATAGTTTGAGTCCAAACGTTGCAGCTCGGTGGTCTGACCCTGGTGCCCCTCGCCTTTCTCTGTCGGTGCAGTGAGTCGACCCAGAGCACCATTCCCGTGCTTATTCCCGTGCTTCGGCTCTGTTTGTAGGCGGGCAGTGGCGCTAGCTCTCGCTGAAGCCCCCTCCTCCTCCTCCTCCTCCTCCTCCGGGACGAGCTCCGGGGGCCGCTCCGCTCCTCTCCGGGGATGGCTAGCTCGCTTATCTGCACTCAAGCTCCATGTCGGCTGCGGGAAACGAGCGGAGCACTGCCTTCGCTGGTAAACATATAATAAATAGAAAAATAAGAAAGCTTCGCCTGAGCTCGGTGCGATAAAGCGACGGTGTTTAGTCCGTCCTCTCCGCGGCTGGAGTATCTTCTCCGGCGCGGCTGTGTGTTGTTGCTAAGGGCGAGCCCGGAGTCAGCGGGCGGACACGGGGGGAGGGAGGGGGCGGGGCTTAGCGAGCGGCCCGGACAACAACAGGCAGGGGGGTGGGCGCCCCGCAGCGGCCACCTGGAGCACTGCAGGGGACTGAGAGGGCAGTGTGCATGCAGGGGACTGTAAATGTGCTCTGTTAGAAAACTGCCAGTGCTTCAGAGTACTGGAGAATTATACATCAGGTTAATAAAAGTTATTTTGAATGAGCATGTCTTCGGTTATATGTTGATAAAGCACTGGTAAATGACAAACATCGACTCTGTAGCTTGATCACCTTACACTCATCCTGCTGTTCATCAGTATTGTATTTTTATTATATTATATATCTCCCAACAGCATTATACTTCTACTTCTGTTTGTGTTATGTTTCTATCTATGTTCTATTTCATATTTGACTTATTTTATTTTCATATTTTATTTTATATACTACATTCTTTTCCCATATAATGAACGTCATCGTCATTTTTGCTTGTGTGTTTTTTTTTTTTTCAGAAAACCTTTTTACTTTTTTAAGCATTGCCTGTGACTCAAGCATTTCATTGCCGGTGACCACTCCATGCAATTTGTGCACATGAAAAATGCAGTCTTGAATCTTGGATCTAATCTAATATATTAATAAATCATTCATCATGCGTGATGAGCATGAAGGCTGTAAGGCTTTTAAGATTGGTACCCTCATAAATAGAGGGTAATAACAACAACGACCCAAGCCTGCAGTCGTAAATGTTAACAGTTTGGTCTCTGCATCACATCTCCAAATGATCTGAGGTCAAATAATGCATTACACGGGTCCTTCCTGAACACTAGAAAGACTAATTAAGTCTAAGTAGTTGTTCCTTTAATGGCTCCTTTTAACTGTCCTGTAAAGCACAGGTAACTTGTTTATTATTCATTAATAAAGCCATTTGCTCTTACTAATAATCCCTATACAGAGTGGTACCATTTTTAAAATCCAAACATTTGTCCACATGCCGGTTATTTTACGTATTAATGTGTGAGACGTAAAGGGCTCAGCTTAGTGCCAAAGATTCACTGGTTCTGACTTCTTTACAGACATTTCACAGACAAAACAACATATACTGAACAGATGGACTGACAATGTAACTAATCATCAGCTGCAGCCCAAGAGCTAAGAGGACTTATCCTCACGGTGCTGTCGGTCATTCACTTTGCATACCCTGAGAGGAAAGCTGAACGGCGGAGTGAAACTGGAGAGGGTATGGAGATCTATACAGGGCTAGATATAGTTAGGGGCAGGGCAGAGGACAGACGGAGTGAGACCGAGCAGCCATGAGAAGGGGAATGGGCTAAATTCAGACAGTGATACATGCTGGGCAGAGGGTGATGCTAATCTTAGCTCTTTCTCAGAGGTGAGAAGAGGGGTCTGTCTATATTTGCTGCCATAAATAAGCATACTGACACAGTTTCAGGTGGCCCTCTGGGCAGTAGCCAGTCCTTAAGGCCAGCTTGGCCACGCTGATTATTCTTAGATGGTGGTGTATAGAGAGAGTAGGGTGACAATGCCTATAAACTGATCTGCTTATTGCACTTTCCTCTCAAAAGGGTTCAAGGTGTAAGTGTGTGGACCAAGCCGGTGATCTAATCACAGCCAGTGAATTTACAACCACAGCAAGAGATGGGACCAGGTGCAAAGCTACCTATAGGTCCTTGTGGGGATCGGGGGTTCTGAGCTGTATTTGGTCTCAGAGCTTGTGACAGACACTGACACCTGTGGGTTTATTGGTCTAACACCTTATTTTGAATGCCCTTTGAAAACAGAATCTGCCTAAGAAAAACAACCATATGAAGGAGACAATTGTGTAGGACTGTGAGTGTCAGTGCAAAACCTAAATGTTCTATCATGTAGAGCAAGTCAGAACACAGGTAAACAAGATCACTCACGTGCATCTGCGTATATGCATACACAGCTACTTTCTGCATGCTGAGAAAGTGCTTGCAGTTTAGATGACGCACTGCCACCTGCTGGTTATTTGACAGTGATACAAGTTGGTCTCTGGTGAGGAGAACATGAAATGAAAAGCTCAGCACTTTCCACTTTGGTCATATCTGGACAACACATTCTTCAACACTACATGGTGTGTGAATGAGTAAATGAATGTAATCCAGCAAGCATTAAAATCTTGTTGGCTATCTAGGATTTCCTCTACGATTCACCCAGTGGTTCAAATGTTTTGTGATGCAATAAAGACCTACATGAAGTGATTTTCTGCTCAAGTTAGGTTTGAATACGTTCACACAGGGAACCATTTTGGGCTTCCTGACATTGAGGTGCACTTATAATGAGACAACTTAAAATGTAGAGGAGTTACCTCCAGTAATGTTTTATCCTCCTGCACGGCCTTCAGTGAAACCATGCAGAAGCCAGAGACATGAGGATATGAGAGCAGTTCAACAAAGGGCTTAACTTTTTATTTCATGTTCATATTCTGTACACGTCTACAGCTATATTTATACACACTTCTTCAATTAAAATAAAATAAACTGCCAAAAAAAGCATTAAGTCTCAACATCATTGACATAATATTATATGGATGAGATGGACCACAAAATAAATAACACGCACCACACACATATGCACACTCGCGCACACATACACCCCACCTCACCCTCACACACAGGGTTTGTTGGAAAGACAAATATGTTCAAGGGATTAGGGATAAAAAAGAAAAAAATGACATATACGTAAACACCACCCAAGAAACACAGCTTTGCACACATGCAAAAGCACCCATACATACACTCAGGCACCTGTGTGCTGAAACACACCTTCCATAGATACACAGGGGTACATGAAACAAAAGGCACTGCCAGCAGGAATAGCTTGGGCTTTGGGTGGTGGCCTTAAAAAAAATAAGGAAAACTAAAAAGAAGAGGTTTGGGTTTACTGAGAAGCATGTGCTTATGGACAACGGGCCTCATTTATCAGCGCTTAAAAATAAGGGAGTGTGGAAAATGTTTACAGTAAATGCTTTGGTAAAACGCATTCATTTTATGATACAGGCATGCCAAATCTCTGTTCAAAAGACAACCTCATTTTGCAGTTGTGATGTGTCAAATCACTTGTGCACTCGATGCATGTTTTAATACTTGATAAGTGAGGCCCAGTGAAGGAGCGCTGATGACACACAGACACTCATTATAAAACACTATTCACATTATCCTCACTGCCCTACATGAGCACACACACACCAACCAGTAGGAATGATACCAAAAGAGTATTAATATTTATCGTAATAACAACAAAGTTAAACCTTGTCACTCTTTTTCCAGTGTCTACATAATATATATGCATTGCAAACACATCATTGGTACATCATAGCCATTATCATGAGTTTTATATATTTTTTTCTTTCTTTTTTTATTTGTTTTTGGATGGAAGGTGGGGAGATAAAGGAAAAGAGAAGCAGAAATGTATGTCCCAACTCCTTGAGCTGAGGGCCATTCAGTGACCTGCATCTATATGTGCAAAAACAGAAATTGGTTTCTTTTTTACCACATACACCACCTTTCATTAGATACACTTTCCAATGTCTCCTGTCCCTTTAAAATCCTCTAAATAGATCTGTCCCTCTTTAAGCTTTGGTGTAAAAATCCTCTCACATTCAAACGCAACCCATACATGGTGACAGCGTGACAACACTTTTACAATAAAGTGTAAAATCTACAAACGTATGTGGGTTGCCTCACTCAGTGGGCTCTGTATGCAGGTCGAGTTCATGCAAGTTGGGTTAGATTGGGCGTTAGGGAGGGAAAATGAAATCACAGTTATCATCTGAGAAGAGGAGAGGATCGGTCGGACTGATCGTCTTTCTGTCGTCTTCACTGAAGTCTTTTCATGTGACGTTAAAGTGGGAGTGTGAAATGATAGGAACACACAAAAAAGGGGGCTAAGATTTTGGACAAAGTGGGCTCGAATGGGGTGGCGTAGGGTGGATTTTGGGTTTCTTTTCTCCTTTAGGTTTTCTCTTTGCTCAACACATGCACCCTGAGGGAAATCAGAGAATGGCTCTTGCTTTCTTATCTTTCCTTCTTGTTCTGGCCCCTGACCTTGAGTCTAAGCACCTCTGTCACAAATCCACACGTCTTATATTCCTGCACAAAAATAACACATCTGGTGATAACCCTACACATCAGTCCCATGAAAAAAAAAAAAAAGAGAAGAAAAACTCAGTATGATTGTCCTTCCATCCCAAAATGATGTTAAAAAAAGTATTCATGCCTTCTGTTTTTAATTCTAACTCTATGTGCGGGGGGATGAGCTGAGAGAGACTCATGCATAAGTAACACTTGCAGTAGCAGCAGCAGCAGCAGTAGTAGCAGAAGAGAAGGGAATCTTTAAAAACACCACTTGTTCATTATCAAGTCCTGAATGAGATTTCAAGTCGGAGTTTCAGGTCTCGCTGTCATCTTTCTTGGTGTGTCCCTGGCAACAAAAACACTCCTCTGTCCAATCAGTGAGAGGAACACACACTCTGAAGCCTTTCATGTCGCTTTCGCCTCTCCTCAAGGGGCTGGGTGTGTGGGTGGAGGGTGGGTGGAGGGTGTGTGGTTTAGAGGGAGGGGACTTGTATGCGTCCTGAGAAAGGGTATTCATCTGTGTGTGGATATACTGTATGTTTGGGTGTTTATGTGGAGGGCAGTGGGGAGGACAGGGGGAGACAAGTTCAGCTCCGGCTCCAGTCTCCGAATAGATTGTGGGTTCTCAACAGGGTCGGCGTTCGAAAGGGGCAGTCTCTCCCTGGGTTGAGGTTACAAGGGAACAGCTGATGGGGTCAGGGGTCATGTTGTCGTAGGGCCTGTTGTAGTTTCTGTCGGTACAGGGCGTATTTTTGCTCCACTGCCCGCACGCGCTCCGTCTCCTCTTTCCCCAGGATTACCAGGAAGTTTTGTAGCTCAGGGACAGAGAATGCGTGCCACTGTCAGAGAAAAAATGTAAAACCAAAATATTATATGAATGCCAGAAGTCAGTTTTCCCTATTATCTTTCTATGAATGTCTATGAAAAAGGTTTCATAGACCTTCAGTAGCCTTGTAGGCTTCAGTAGCCCGTGCAACTGTGAGACAAATCAGATAGCCACATAAAATCTTCCTGTGTAACCCAAGTGTGTGTGTGTAAGCATGTGTGTGCTCTCACCTCCACCTCTCCAGTCTCATTTTCCTTAAGGACAAAGCTGAGCTGCTCTGGGTCGGGCCCTGCTATCAACCTCAACAGAAGAGGGCGCTCACACAGAGGAAGCTTCTGGAACAGATCTGGAGGGTTGGGGGGGGCGCAAAGAAAAACACATCATTCAGTGGCCTTGTTTCTTTACATTTTTTAGCAGCATATCTTGCAAATGAGCTCGTATCTAGGTGTGCTTTCCTCACCCTGTCCATCGCGGTGCGTCTGCCTGTACAGTGCAAACTTGCTGGGGTTGTCCAACACCATGAACTTCTTCAGCAGGCCCTGGATGACCTCTCCGGTGGTGTTCAGAGAGCTGATGTGGATCTGCTTCACACAGTCGCATGGTAGGTAGAAGGACGTTCTCTTTTCACCCTGCCCGCACTCCGTCCCTTCCTGGCACTCTGGCGGCGTTTGGTTGCTGCCGCCCGTCTGCCTGGACGCTCCCTCTGTGCCCACCACCTCCACAGCGGGGACTGTGACTGGTCGACTGAGCCTCAGGTGGACCTTGATGAAGCCTGTGAAGAATCCGTCTGAAGCCTAGAGCACACACACAAACAGAGTGGGACTAAGAGAGAAGCACTGTATATGGTTCTGTAAAGAAAAACAGTAGGTTGATAAAACTCTCATGCTTATATGGTAATTATGGTTGTAGGTTCATATTTACTGTACAGACACGTACATGGTGTCAGTCTTGTCATCTAAAGCGAATAAGAGTATTTTCTAAAACGTTGAACTGT
The DNA here is from genome assembly GCA_023238725.1 of Scortum barcoo. Classification (NCBI taxonomy): domain Eukaryota; kingdom Metazoa; phylum Chordata; class Actinopteri; order Centrarchiformes; family Terapontidae; genus Scortum; species Scortum barcoo. Next base: position 19,387,872 of record CM041537.1, read on the forward strand.
TCCTTTAAAGTCACAACATAGTAGAAATTGTTGTTTGAGAAGAAAAGAGGAAATTGGCACAGGTAAAAAACACAAATAGTGTTATTCCTACTTTTGTGTAATAGGTCACCACACCAGTTCTAATTTCATTTTCCTACTTAGATACAAATAATGAGAGTGAGGAAGTTCTAAGAAATCTACTGTTAGCTTGACATTGTACAGCACAATACATTCGCTGGCCACAACAAAAGTTCAGAACTCACCAGTTTCATGCCATTTTCAGATACTTGAGCGTTATACTGTTCTATCTTTGTCTGCACCTCTTCCACCGACAGGTCCTTTGTTCCTCCATCCTCTTCCTCCTTTGCTTCACTCTGCTGTGACACAGAGAGAGAGAGGGGATGTCAGACTTAGAATATCAATAATGTTAATGGTAGTATCAGTGTTTTATTTCTACCAGCAGATGGTGCTGCTTCCACCACAGGGGCTGGAAAAAATGCTCTCTGTTGCTTTTCTTAAGTTTATGAATTGATATCTGAATACAACAGAGTCAAGAGACACCCTTCCACCCTTTAAAGAAAAGTAGCCTGGCTGACTCTCAGACATGCCGGGCGTCATATTGGGTTTAAAAACAGGACAAAACAGCATGTAGGCCCGCTCTTGCTCCCTGTGGTCTCTCAATTGCTAATGACATGATGATCATGATCATGATCATGGTAACATGATCTGTGTCTGTGTTGTGGAGAGAAAGGTCGAGTGGACAGAGCTCCATATGAGGAACATCTAGAGATGCACCTGGACTCACAGACTCTTTTCCATTACCTGTGATAAGCATGTATAATTCATGTCATGTGGCATCTATTGCACATCTGTCTGTCCCAGGGAGAGGGATCCCTCATCTGTGGCTCTTCCTCAATATTTTCTTTTTTCCCCAGAAAGGGTTTTTTTGAAGTTTTTCCTGACCTGGTTCGAGGGTCTAAGGACAGAGGGTGTCACAACTGTACAGATTGTAAAGCCCTCCGAGGCAAATGATGTTTGTGATTTTGGGCTTTAAATAAATAAATTAGAATTTTGAATTTGAATTTTTGAATTTGACAGCATCTCCCTCCCCTGTCCTCCATCTCCAGCAACCTCAGGAAGAAAAGCTGCTTCTCTGACTGTCTCTGATGGGGAGCGCACACAGACACTACACTACATCTCCTCCTCCTCAGCGGTGGCTTACACAACTCTGCAGCTTGACATAGTGACAGGAAATGCTGTGAATGGAGCAAATCACACATTCAGCATCACAGCATGAGAATATTGACAGGGCTGCCTCCCTTTCACTCTTACTCATTTCCCTCTGTGACTAGGAGTAAGTGAGGGTGAGAAAGAGAGATAGAGAGGGAGAGTGAGGGATGAAGCAATGAAAGGACGAGGAGAGGGAGGCAGAGAGGGGGAGGCAGCTAAGGAGGAGGAGGCGAGTAAGGGGTAAGGAGCGATGAAAGTGCGGCTGCTGAGCCAGCCTTAGCAACACAGAGTTTGACTGGGTTATTTATAGTACAGTGGGATGCATCCTCTCTATCTCACAATAGCATTTTTTTCCCTTCTCCTGTTCGTTTGCATTTTCTGGGGCAGTGAGGGAGAGACTCTGTGTGTGTGTGTGTGTGTGTGTGTGTGTGTGTGTGAGTGTGAGAGAGAGAGAGAGAGAGAGAGGGAATGCAGGGCAAGAATCATTTCTGTAGGGGAGTCCTCAGGTTGTGCGATGAAGTCACTGTTTCATTCAACACAGATGGAGTGTGCGAGTGCATGTGTGTGTCTCTGTGCATGCACACTTATAGACTGAGGCACCTCGTGGTAATAAACAACATACACACACACACACGCAGTAAGAGTAGCTTAGCTCATCCTGGCTGACATTCAGCAAAAAGAGGTACATATTAAATTTCAAGGCTGATGTTTGGAGATAGATGATGGCGCAGGACTCTGTGTCTGAGAACATTTTGCCTACCGCATAGCTCATTCTTTTTGTTGCTGCCTTTATCTTTGCTTTATCGGCTGACGCTATCATGGTCACTACATGTCTCACATACAAGGCACAAAAACATTTACATATGAGTTTACAGCCCTGGTTCTGTATCTGCAAAGACTCATAAAATGGTAATGATTTAATTGCATTTATATAAGAACAAAATACAAACCCAAACACTTGATAAATACATAAAAACTATCACTATTAATACATTAAAATTATGGTGGATAAACACTGTGACAAAATCCAGCGGAAAAGAATCTGAGGGATACGGAGGAGTTGACCTCTGTTAAATTCTTCCCAGTCTGAGGCAACAAAGTGAAAGGAACCTCGCAGGAATTCCTGTGTTTGTATGCATGTTTCTAAATGTAACAGAGGCAGTGCCCTGCCCTCCCTTTCTGCATACCAGCGAGAGTGGTCAGTGGACAATAGAGCAGGACAATAGAGCAGTTTCCGCCCCTGAAAGTTCCACAAAGTCCTGGGACACTGCCCCGATTGGGCCAGGTCATGAGCGAGCCAGTGACCGGCAAGACACAGACCAGAGAGATCAGAGTGAACCCTGGAAAGGCCTGCGCAGTCTGCATCCTTGTTACAGGAAATTCACCTACATTTTGAGGGACTAGCACCGCAGTCAAATGCTTGTGAAGTGACAAAACATATGTCACAGAAATAATTAATATTCCCATGATACATCTTTTGTTCAAGAGTTCTCTTTTAACTTGAAATGAATTATACTAAATGATGCAAAGTAGCAAGACTGATCTTATATTTCCATAATGTGGTACAGCCATAAACATAAGAAACATATTTGATTCAGTGAAGATAATGCAGCCAGGTTTATCTTTAGAACTACTTTGGGTACTTTACAGTCTTCCCCTCTATGATGTTCAGCTCTTGTGGAAACATAAGTCATCTGATTGCAAGTCAGTTAGTTTTTGCTTTTTCATGCCTAAACTGGTTCAGTCTCACACACCAGACTATCAGATTCTGCTGCATTTAAGTTCTTGTTTTGACTCTTAAGTATGACAACGTAATATAAATTTTAGCCAGAAAACACTTGTGCACAAGAAAGTGCATCCCTGTTACTGTCTGATAATAACAATATTACAGGTGACAGGTCTGGGCCATTTAATCCAGTTTAAGGGTGTGATTCAGATTGATGTAAAGCAGCTTAAGTGTGTAAGTTATCCAGGACTGTTATGTAAGGGTCACACACGCATATGTGCACATGCCATGAAGACACACACACACAGCCTTCAGGGTGACGTAAGTAAGTGTTGATGCTCTCACCCTGATGAGATCAGACAAGAGAGGTCATGTGACTGCTTGAAATGTTGCTGGAAAGCAGTCGGTATTAAACCATTAGCCAAATGTTTATGACCCAACTGCCTTTTTGTTAACTTAAACTCACTCCTGACTTTGTCGGTCAAACTTGCAAGTGTGTGTGCGAGTGTGTGTGTACAATTGACATCATCATCTTAAGGTAACACTAGACTACAGGATCTATTACAACTGGTCATGACTGAGGGCATGACAAGGGCCGCTGGAGCTAAAGTAACAATCCTCAATGAACAGAAAAATATGTGCACAGAATTCAACAATAACACATGAACATAAAAGTGTGTGTTACCATAACGCCTTTACTGGGTCAAGTGTCGAGGAGGAGAAGCACGATCGAGAACACACGCAGATTCCATTTCACAGCTCAGAGGCCATTGTTATGTATAGCTATGAATCATATAAGGGTTATGGTATATTATGTTTTGTATTTACAGTATTTATCTTTGTTATAACCAACTACTCCCTCAAAAAATGTAATGCAGTGAAAAAAATTGAGATTTTCATTTGAAATGTATAAATGTGTAAAGTAATACAAAATAGTACAGTATACTTCAAAACTGTATTTAATACACACTGCAGTTTTACAACATGCACTGTATAAAGTAAGCTGTGTATGTGATACTGTGCATGAGTACATGTGAAAGTGCATTTTATATGTGTCGATACATTACCTACAGCGCTGCACACACACACGCACACACAAAACACATTAAAGCTGGCTGGCTAATCTGGAGCAAAAGGCTCAGCTCTGGAAATAATTCATAAAGAAAAGAGGATCTGGACTCCCCTTCGCCTGTTTTGGTGAACGTAAGTATCTCCCTGTGTGTCTCCATATATACATGTGCACTCACGAATTGAAGAGGACTTAACACAGTGACACATTTTTAATTCAATGCAAAACACATGATGATGATGTCTCTAGCCACAGGATGCCACACAGATCTTTGCATATCTCCTTTTCATATTCAAACACAGGGAAAAAGAAAACCAACTTTCACCGAAGGGCTACTTTTAGTGCTCTACCAGAGGACGCAATCCAATTACTATGGAGGAACCATGCAGAACCATTCCCTCTGCTGTGTAGCTACATTATGTGTCAAACCTGTGCGGTGCCAAAGAAATCAGGCTCCATCAGCTGCCAGCCCAGACAAGCTAACCCCAATACCCGTCTGGCTCTGTACGGCGGCAACCCTAACTCTGACAACACAGCTGGTCAATTATTCAGAGATTATACCTTCTCCAAGTCAGACACCAAAGGCACTGCTAGGACAAGGAAAAGAAAGAGGGCTGAGCGTGTTTTATATGAATGTCTACATCCATGTCACTCATCCGGAAATAGAAAAGAAAACTCTTTTTTTCTCTTTCTATCAGTCACCCTCTCCTTCTTTCACTATAGAAAACCCCTTAATCGCCTGCTATGCATCATAGGACAAGCCTCAACAACAAACTGGCAGCACCTGACACCCTGCAGTGGAATTAATACTGTACACACTGTAGCCGTGGCTTTATGACACAGTTTGTGTGTGAAATAATTAAATGTACAGTAGACCAAAACCAAATCTCAGGAAGTGTGTAGAGAGTGTCAAAAGAAACCGTGTGTTGCTATGGTAACTAGGCAAATGGTTTGCTACAGCCAAGTAGTTGCCCTACACACTATCTCACTCACACACACACACGTTCTGGTGCAAAAGTATCAGCTTTGTTTCTACGGAAACCTCTCCCACGCACTGTGGGAAAGAAGCTTCTATGGAATCTGTAGGTTAGCATCATTAACTCAGTACCTCTGCATTAACACATGATTGCGCTCTAACTCTGTCGACCACTGAGATGAAACCACACAGAAATTAGCCATAGCCCTCCAAACATTATTATTATATTATTATATTTTTCAGACTGTGATGCTAAGTCTATGCCAGCATTTTCATGATAAATGAGCTGCCAAAAAGCATCAAGGCTGATGAACAAGGCGCACAGGCTGGGAAATCAATATTACACAACAGATGTATGACAGTAACCCCTTCCTACACTCTCACACACATTCACATGCACACACAGGGGCCTACTCAAGAGTGCACAAACACAGCCACTTCCTCCACCACACTTCTGCTTTCTGGTTGAATGTTTTTGATATAAATGGCCGCTTGTTTCCCAGCCCAACTGAAAACCCAACCACCTGAGTTTGTCTTCTTCTCACTATTTCATCTATCAGAGGGAGGGTGCCCTGATGATTTTGTACCTTAGCTGCCTGCTTGGGCTTGCGGAAGAACGAGGTCTTGGCTGTGAAGAAACTGAAGTCTTCGCTCTCATCGTCCAAGCTGCAGTACCCGCTGCTCATGCTGTTACTGCTGGTCATGGAGGGGGTCAGCACCGTGTTGACAGTCATGGAGAGGTCCAGGGGCGGCCTCCGGCACCGGCGCAGCACCAGAAAGGCACGTTGAAAGCTTAAGGAAGTTGCTGGTTTATTTTCGAAGAGGCAAGGCCGATGTGACAATCAGTCACGGAAACTCATCCAATGGCCCTTCGGTCATCCGGAGAAAGACAGTGCTCCTCTGCTGATGCATCCAGAGAGTTACAGTCCCACCTGCGGGTGCGAGACAGGTGAGCTCGGCTCAGATTCGGCGCCTTGCGAGCCACCAGAGAGGGGACCAGGAAATCCGAGAGCGAGCACAGACGTGTCACTTCCTCCTGATGCTTTTGTGTGTCTGTACGCTCTGACGCCGGTTTCACAGACGCACACGTACCATACAGTATGGTGCACCTGGTCAGTTGCTGCTTAACATATACACAAGTGCATGCTCATACACCGCATGTGACAGTCTCTCACACACACACTCAGACACACACTGGTGTCATGGAGTCAGATTACAGGTTGGTTTCAAGTTAACCCTGCTCACCTGAGAGCCCCCGTTATGCCCGCAGACAAACACTCATAAAAAGGCATGCAAGCAATACCACATCCTGCTCTCGCCCTGTTTCTGTGTCTCTGTGGCGACCCACTGCGATGAAATGGAGAACAGTTCAATTCAAGTCCCGATTTGCAGCAGCTCAATTATGCCGGCGTTTATGTGTGTGAGCATCCATCCATCCCTGGAGTCCAGCGTAAACAGCGGCAGAGGATCACTTGGCGTTCACAGACCCTGTACTCCCTTCCTCTTCCCCTCTTCTCTCATTCGCTTTGGCAATACTACCACAGAGATGAATGCCTCCCACTCAGCCTCTCTCTCTCTCTCCTTTCTCTCTCTCTCTCTCTCTCTCTCTCTCTCTCTCTCGTCTGTCTGTCTGTGCAATCCCGCTTTGCTCCCTCACTCTCTTGCAGCCCTGCTCAACCATCTGTGGTTGAGTGTGTTATCAGCCTGCAAGCTCCCTCCCCCTTCTCCCTTAACTCTCTCTCTCTTTTTCTTCCTGCAAGCGACTGCACCCTGCAGAGCATGGCCACTTCCTCTTACAGAGAGAGAGAGAGAGAGAGAGAGAGAGAGAGAGAGGCATGGTTAAGTAGAAAGAGAAATGCTGATGAGTGAGAGATACGAAAGCCTCCTGTTCTACATACGTAAGAGGAGCAGTGACAGGAAGCAGCAGCAGAGAGGCTGGAGGAAGATGGCCGATCCTCCGGTGAGATTCTGCTGCAGCATGCAATGGTTCACTAGAAGCCATCTAATCCAATGTAAACATGTGGCTTTTATGTAGGTCCATGCCATCATGACGTTCTGACACCTAAACTAATCAGGGACAGATACAGACCAGAAAAAGAACATCTGCACCACCACTGCTGGTTTGCTGGTGGAGGGGAGGGCTTGCTCACATCGCTTAAGGTGAGATTAGGAAAATAATGAATGATTGCCCTCAGGATAGAGCTTAGAGTGACCTCTAACCTTACGCTGACCCCACAATCCACCCTCTGACTCTGGCACTGACCTTCTCATCAAAAAGCAGCTAATGCCCCTGTCAGTGCTGAGACTGATGCACATATGTGCGTCTGTCTGCACATGCTGTTCCTGTGCGTGTAATATGATTTAAAAATCTACTCAAACGTGATTATAGGTAAGCCTGCGCACTACTGGAGGGAGACACACAGGGACAGTGTGTCAACCTTTCGTCGGCTATCTTTCTGTCGGGTTTGAGTCAGCCGAAGACTGATTACCTGCAGCTCTGCTCCTTGCGTCCATCAGTGTAATCACTGAGGGAGAAGGCAACGCGCAGGGGGTGGGATGCTACACACACACACACACACGCATACTGAGCGACACTCCTGCTCGCTTCAAGTCGATGAAGCCTGGTCAGTATGCTGCATGTACTGTATGTGCTTCTTGGGGGTAAAAAAGGGGATCAATTTCCACTGATGCACACACAAGGAGGAGCTACACGGACAGAGGGGAAATAAAACACAACCACACACACATACACACACACACACACACAGCCACAGCTATAAAACAGAGCAAAAGGGGAGAAAGAGGACTGCAGGAAATGAACTGTCATATCTCCTCTTGTCTGCAGTGCCAGTGTACTCTAACACTAATGCCTTAGTCACAGAGTTCACATACCTCCAAGACAGACATCATCAACGCTCACTTAATTCAGACTTTCAGCTCATTATCTTTAACTACACAGTCATTACACTCAGAGGGAAGAAGTAGCAGCGGTTAAGCCAAAAATGCAAAATGCTAAAAACTGCATGTCATTATTTTGTTCCAGTAGATGTGAAATATTGAGAGAAATGAGCATGTTTTTGGACAAACAGCCTGAACTGCAGTTTGAGCAGTTGCTGCTTGAAATTTCGTAAAAGACATTTGGCAATTTATCCCCTCCTCGCTTGCTCACTCCAATTCTCGCCGTTCCCATCAAGGTGTCTCAGGGTGGCATGATTGTTTGCGTTTGCTAAGGCTCTCTAGAAGCGGAGTACCACCTGGCACACTACCAGGGGTCTAATTTTGTGTTATCTGGCCCCCTGGGCACAGAGTAGCTGCAAACACTGCTGCAGGCCTGTGGGGCTCTCCAGCTTACTCTCATGATGGTGCATGATGTGTGGGTGTGTGTGCGTGAGTGTGTGTGGACCACACTGCGTGGGTGACTGAGGCTGGGATGCCAAGAGCAGCATGCAGGCTCACAATATTCCTGTGCTCACACATGTGCTCACACAAAGAGTGGGTGAGGCACTATTTTGAGGATGAATTTTACATAATTGCTGTATACTGGATGGCCTGCGGCTCGTACAGTGTGAGCGTACAAACGGTGAAATGATAGATGTTGAGTTTAACTCAATGCCGAACGCTGAAACAGTGGATAACTAAATATATTCCACAAGCACGCATAACATCTGTGAGTGCTTTGAGCTAACACAGCTAGCTCCCCACAGAGGACGGTGATTAACCTAATTAGTTTGCATCCATATAAGAGGGGCTGAGGACGCGAGGACACGAGGACATCGGGCTCCACCGCTGACTGAATAAATCAGAACCGTGCTACAGGGGAGAGATGCCTGAGCGAGGCCATGAGAGCAACAGAGCAGGCAGGAGGGAGGGAGGCACATCAGATGCTTAGGTGACGTAGTATATTCTGTCCTGGGAACGTTCTGTGACTGAAAAAAGCAAATAAGCGAATATATAAATTCATAACTAGACAACTGAAGAGGAGGAGGAGGAGGAGGAGAGACAGTTGTGAAAGAGGAGGACGGTTATGTAAAAGTGTGGGCTTGGAGAGATGCTACAGAATGAACCCTGGCGTCACCCAGCTGTGACTCAAGTACACCTCTGCAAAATAACACACAGGAGTTCAACACACTCGGTTTTGGGTGAATATGTTTGTTCCTCAGCCAGTGCCCCTAAAAATGCTCCCCCTCAGAATTGTTCTCCACATCGCTTTTGCTAATTTAAGTCCCAAGTAATATTTTTTGTTTTGTGATGAAATGCCCACCTTGTGTCGAGGGGGTGTGGAGGAGCAGTGGCTTCTGGGAGATGGAGTTTCTTCGCGAGCTCTGTCCCTCTGGTTGCAGTCCAGCTGGACCCGGCTCTCACACTCCAGGTGACAGGTGTAGCTGCAGTCTGAGGGAGGCAAGAACATACCAATTAAAGACAGGCAGTAGGACCTAACCAATTGCTGGACAAAGCGTTGAACAAAACATCAAACGTTAGTCTAACAAAGTGAACTGTACTGGTGATTCATGTCAGAGAGTGTAATGCAGATTAGTTACCTGTATATGCTTGAGTGTGAAAGGAAGAAAATCTCATTTAATCAAACATGTATACTCATGCAAAAACTCCCTTTACATAGAAGATCAGCTCCATCTAGTGGCTAAGACGCACACCTACAACGAGCTGGACTGCAGCAGGAGTGCTCGTCAACAAACGCCCCCGACAATACATGTTGACGTGTGGAGCGATTTAGATTAAATAATATTTCTGCACACACAAGCCACACCTACACGCTTCATGTTTTAACATGAAAATCATCCCAGCAACTAATCTATAAATGCTGAAATCTTAAAACTATTAATGTCACGCTCAAGATTCACATCCACTCATCTCATTTAGACATCAGATGGCAGGAAATACTTAGCTAAGTACAACTGTCACGAATGAAACATGATATCTTCCGGTGCAGACATATCACACAATCTATAATGGACATACGCAGTCCAGCCAAGAACAATAAAGGAGACAAAGACATAATGTTATACAGACACAGTAGATTGTAACAGTGGATGGACACACTCCTTTCATGTATTTAAAGCCAACAAACTGCACCAGTATAGCAGCCCTGGTATGGTCAGCTTAGCTAGAAAAGAATAGATTTAGGTACTTCCCCTAAAAACTTCCCAAAAATAGTCCACAGTTCTTTGATGTTCAGTCGGTCCCACATATGACAGCCGCGGCTTGTTTATGCCTCGCAGGCTTTATTGTGGCCACAGGCTTTTCCACTGAGACGCATAGCCTCACGTCTAACTTCTGTTGGTGAGATAATCCATGCTAAAGAAAAGAGAGATTTTAAAACCGCATGAGCAAAGAGAGGAATGCAGTATTTTGGGGGGGAAACTCTGAGTCAGATCCCTTTTGCGGTCCTCGAGCAGGAAAGCTCCTTAAGTGAAGCACTGTACAGTAGCCGACGTACAACCAGCCAGAATGAAACATAATGAGTAAAAACCGTAAAACGAATTCATCAGTGTTCTGTTTGGAAGCCAACACTTGAATACGTGCTTTAAAACAGCGCGTTGTTTCCTGCTCCGACCTCTTTGCTGCTGCAGTCAGAGTGCGCTGAGTGAGCGAGCCAGAGCCAAGCCTGGTCGGTTTCCCTGTCTACTGATATTAGTGGCTCTGCCTGTATCCTGCTAAGAGAGGGACGCCACTGCGTCTCTCACGCTCAGCATCAGCACCGTTACCATAGCAACAAGCCTCTCCATGACCACTGTAAAGAAAGAGAGAGCTCTGCCTACATAAGGTCACTGCTAGAAAGCTGAGCGTCTTTTTTTTTTAGTTACAAATGTCAGATTAATCATCAGTGACATTTACTTTCACACCAGGAATTGCAGGTATTTTCAAAATAGCTTGTTTGGCAATGAAACGTTCCATGTGTTTTTGCACTGGCATGGAAAATAGTGCGTCTGGTTACTGAAGCAGGAACAAAGAAGAGGGAGTAAACAGACACTGGACTGGGCTAACCGACAGGAGGGATATGTCGAGCAAAGAGGAAAGTTCAGATAAAGGATGCTTTGCTCGTGACAGTTTAGAGGTCGCTGCATTAAGTGAGGGAGACAGACGTAAGTATGTGCGTGTGACAGACGCAGGTTGGCAGAGAGAGAGAGAGAGAAAGAAAGTGAGAGGGAAGGGCTGCAATGCCTCGCTGACAGGAGGGATGTGTTGAGGAAAGAGCCGAGTTCAGATAAGAGCTGCTCTGCTGAGGACGGTTTAGAGGTCACTGCAGAAAGAAAGGAAGAAAGGAAGCACAGAGGGGAAAGGAAGAGAGAGACTCCTTTCCTGTCCTGCTTTCCTTCATTTACTCCATCCACCCCTCGCTCCGGATCGCAAACTGTGCCTTTTTTTCCACATTCGGCCATATAAAACAATTTTAGGAAATACACTTGCCGAGAGTTGGATGAGAAGATCGATGCCACTCTGACAGCAAGCTAAATTATCGCAAAGACTGGAAACACTTCATCTACAGGTGACTGAATCAACCTAAGTAAAACAGCTAATGACAAATCCCTATCGAGAGACACTGGAAGGCCCCACTGTAGCTTCTAAGCATCGTATTTGTCTTATTACAGAGACGGGAGTGGTACTGATTTCCTTACCTAACTCTTAAAACTCTTAACTCCAAAAGGAATTAGCACATTTTACAAAACTGTTTTATTTTTTAAAAACATTATATTATATAAATATAATACAATGTGCCAAATTAAGTTATATTTACATTCAGTGTTACTCACTGTGTCACTGTGTCTCCTTTTTATTGCATCATGATATAACGAAAAATTTAACCTAATTTTAAAAACACTGCTCTACAGTGCTACTAGTGGTCAAAAACTGCACAGAGCAACTTTAAACTTCCTCTGTTGTCCTTCTCAAAACCAAATTGTTTTTTTGAGTATCTGTTTTGGGTCGTGATTACTTAGAGAGGATTCTGCCCCTTCACCTCTTTCACCTGATAATACAGGAACTCCTGCTTGGCAATCTGCAAGGAAAATGGGAGGAACGCTCAGAGATTGAGACATGTCCCTCCCTGTTCCACACCTACAGTGAGATACACCACTGTCAGCAAGTCACGGTCCACCCAGGAGCCAGACTATTCCCACACTGATAACACATACGCTGCTCTCTGTCTCTCACTCACACACATAAATACATAGTACTGTGTATACACACAAGGAAAACAGCGTATCAGCATTTTAGACCAAGTGCTGGCTAATCCAGAACTGACAGACACACGCAAATAAACAAAGATTTGTGCGACAGTGTGTATTTTTGCTGACACCCTTGTAAAAACATGTTCAAGTTTGACACCTTGTTTTGCACCTTACACAAACTCCGGTGGTTGGACTTTAAAGTTAGAGGATTAGTTTAACTTTAAAATGGCTGCTTTAGTAAAGGTCAAGCGAGTCAGGCTTGGTCTTGTATGTCAAAAAAATCTAATCAAATTTATTTATTTAAAGCCCAAAATCACAAACATCGTTTGCCTCTGGAGGGCTTTACAGTCTGTACAGTTGTGACACCCTCTCTGTCATTAGACCCTCGAACCGGGTCAGGAAAAACTTCAAAAAACCCTTTATGGGACAAAGAAGATGAGGGATCCCTCTCCCTGGGACGGACAGACGTGCAATTAGATGCCACATGTACAGAGAACATCACCATCAATATGTTTTATTACAGAAATATACTGTATTTATGCGTACTATGTGTGTGTCTACTTTCGTGGACGTGTGTGCAGGTCTTGTATTAGGAGGACCTCCTTGGGATGCTGCACCATGCATATGTCAGTGCTAATGAGCAGGTGGAGTAACTGCAGCAGTGATCCAGTGACCCAGAAGGGCTCTGAAGGTTATGCAGGCTTGCTGACAGAGGCACAATCACAGAGACTCGTGAAAGAGAAGAATTAAAGAGAAAGCGAGAGAGCAAGTCAGCAAAAAATAAAATTTTTCTTGAGTGCCTTTTTTTTTTGTGTGTGTGTGTGTGTGTGTGTGTGTGTGACTGTAGAATGAATGAAACAAAACTCCCCTCTGGAATCCATGTGAGGACTTGCAGGAGTTTCCCTTTGAGCTCTTCTGTGGAAAGTACACTGTTGCACAGAGATGAGGAAGTTGATTTAATTCAAAGACAGTGAGACCAGTTCTCCTCTGTGGGACTTTTAGGAGAAGTTGTATTCAGGTCCATTTACAGGAATGTCAAAACACGTTATGTTGGACCCCCCTATCACTGTATTCTGCTCTGACAGATTCATTCACTGGTGTTTTTTTTTGTTTGTTTTTTTTGCCATTTCCCTTCCACATTTATCACTCGGGAAAGGAGCTTTCATGTATTCTGCTCCTTTTGACTGGAAAGTGCTTCAGTCACACAGAAAACTTCAAGAACCTGTCACACCGGACACTTTTAAAAGTATTTATGATTTGAAGGTGAGCTAATACAGCTGTCACTGCTCATACAGCATTTTATTTGACTGGCCCTTTAAATATCCTTTGTCCAATAAACTACAGAACTATGATTTTTTTATATCCCTGTTCAGCAGGTTAAACTGTCTTTATTCAGACATAACAAGGTACATTTTAGAGGATTTTTACATATTTAATGTGGTTTTGTTTTTGTTTTTTTTGCAGTATATATCTGACATTTTTAAAGTTTACATCCTGCTGACTTCCTCATATTTGTAGGTGTGTGTGTGTGTGTGTATGTGAGGGTTGCTGCTGTCTTTGCCAGCCTCAACATCCTGTAAGAGATATTATTGAGTCAGTGAGGCATTTCCTTCTTAAATAAAGCGATTATAAAAATGTAGACACAATGATGACAGTGGTGAATGTGCAAGCACGGCTGCATGCAGAGGGGAGGAGGACAACAGTAATGAAGTTGAGCCGTAAACACTCATCAGAGCCACAGAATCTAGAGTCTGTGTGTGTGTGTGTGTTGCCTCAACAAGAAGAAAGGCTGTGGTGTTTTGTGCCGCTATGGTTAGACTGGCCTCGGTTGTTCCTCCGTGGCAGGAGATGCGTGCATAGACACTGCCCCCCACCCCCGCCTCATTTTCCTCTCCTTGTCTTTCATCCCATCATTCCAGTCTGACTGCTTTTAAACTGATGCTGCCTCCAGACAGAGCGGGACGATGATGCACAGCGATAGAAAGAGGCAGCACTAGAAAGCTACATCGGCGCAGTGGAAAAAAAGACGAGAGGGGTCGGATGTACGGCATGTAAAGATCTATATGTGGTGGCTGTGTTAACTTCCACTGCCGCACTTGGGTCGATAATGCCCGCTGCGAGAGGAGGACGGGATAGGAGGAGCTGCGATTGCGGCGTGCTGAATGGTGACAACTCGGTGGAGGCCGCTAAGTGATCTGTGGGCCAGGTTTCTGTCTCCTTTGTTCTTCCACTCCTATCTTTCTTGGAAGGCGCCAGAATACCGTCCCCTTACTGCATCACCTCCTGTAACTTCTTAGAAGATATAGAGGACGTGGGTGGTTGTTTTGGTGGTTTGTTTTTCTCTGAGACAATGAGAGTGGGACAGACAGCGGAGGGGTAAAGACAGAGATTAGCAGGTCGCGGAGGATGTCTGTGTGGCACCAGATAGAGGCAGAGGGAGGGACATATTGTGTTTACTCCCCGTCTGGGTGAGGAGGGAGGGCTAAATAGGGTTAAGGTAGCTATAATGTAGAGGCGAGGATATTAACACAGTCACTAATGAACCTAAAGGGAGCTCCGCAGGTCTTACGAAGGAATTAAGAGCAGCTTTGGGGTCTTTTGGTGGGGGCTTTAGCCAGTATGATCCCATCATAGTTCATTTGGAGCGGTTATCCATGTTCTCCTACTGTGCGGCTCACTCATACTACAGTTCATAATCCCTCATTTCGTCATTATAAATAAAAAATATAGTACATTTGTTCTCTCACTCAAACACACTTTAACTCAACGTGTTTCAACGATACACACTTCGCATGCCGACCTACCAGACACAACTTAAACAAATCTCTCCTAATCTAAATAAGATGAATAAAATCCCTCCTGTTCACCTTGACATCTGTGCATGTTTGTGCTCAAACAAAGATTTCATATTTAATACTGACATTCTTTATCTCCATCACTGCAACATCTCTATCAATCTCCGCCCTCGGTTCCTCCATCTGTCAGGCTGCAGATGCTCCCCGAATTAACTAAACAAACAAGGGAAGAAGACCCAGGCTTTGATTTCTTTTTTGGTTGGTTTGTGTGTTTTTAGAAGGCTTACTCTGTCCAGTGAGCTGCACATGGATGCAGCTGAGAAGCTTAAAGGGGTATTTTTTCCTTCTTGAAAATATTTCTTTTGCTGAAGATCACATCATTACTGAGCTTGTATGTTTGGTGATTTTATGTTCACTTCAGTTATATGTTCTTCTGATGGCTGAAAGAATCACACTTATGAAAACTATTCAGGAACAATTAGATAATCGAGAATGCAATGTTGTTGAGATAATATAGTCTGGTTTGGGGCAGGGGGACAGCAACGTCTGATATTGAGATGTACATATATATAATGAGCAAATGTAGGCAAAATAACAATGACTTGACAAACATTCTTAACTTAGGGACCATTTAGTATACATTTGCCAGAGCTTTCAAGCACATCTTTTAGCCCGATGGGATTTGCTCGGCTGTCAGTGAGATAATTCGAACTTAGTTTCACACTTCGTCTGAACTGAACCATCCCCATTACAACTGAAGAAGAAGATTCAGAAGAAATCAAATGACTAGGTGCGGAGTTAAGAGTTTATTTTTGAGTAAACAATATTTTCTAAGGTCAAGAATTAAAGTTTAAGCTCAATTAAATTGATGTTCACTTCAGTAAAAAGTGTTCTGCTTTTACGAATTTGATAAGAGAAAACTTTTCTAATGTAAACAAAACAAACCCATTTAGTTTTTAATTACAGTTTGCTTGAAAGAGAAGGGATACTCCTATGATTTAGTATTGCATTTGTTTGGGAAGTCAACTCAACCTAACATAACGGTCAAAATCAAAGCCGCAGGGTCATGTTCCTAAAAAACCCTACATTTCCCGCAATGCAGTTTGATGCATCGTCTCCTCTGACTCTCTCTGCTTGGTATTCTCCGAGTACAACCCGAGGTAACCCTGATGACATCATCTGGTTCATTTCAGTCAGACTTTAGAAAGCCCCCTCAGAGCCACGGACGACATTATACACCTGTTTTCACAGGTTGAGTGGTACCCTCCATGGTGGGTAAACTTTATGTGTACAATCAATGGAGTGTAGTTTAAACCTGGCCTGAACACGCACATTCCCTTAACAGTACTGCCCTAAAACACAACATCCTCTTCAATATATGTGACTACAATTCACCAAGTTGCTGTATTTTTAGCAGTTTAAAGAATTTGAGAGAAATTTCCAGACAGTATCACCCGAGATCATGACGTAGGCAGACGATAATAACAGACAGAGGAAGCAAAAGAAGAGGAACTGAGGAATCTGGTTTGGGCCAGTTCGTTTTTAAAAGGATTAACTGGGTTTCCTCACAGGGAACACCATCTAAAAATACCCATTATCCATCTGCGGTGGCTCAGGCTGTTGATGCTGTTTCTGAAGCTCTTGAGGCTGCAGCATGACGTCACTCAGGTGGAGTGACAAGCTCTGGATGAGCAGCTCCCTGAGTCATGTTTGGTCAGGGTCTTATCGGGCTTAGACAGGAGGGCTCACACACACACACACACACACACACACACACAGTAAAAGAGCTGAAATAACATCTTGTTTTATTTAGCTGTCAGTCTCCTGCTGTGAATTAATCAATAATTCTGCAGCACCCAGCCATTCTGATCCCTGCCCCCCTTTTATTAGCCCAGCCACACTTTGTGCTACTGTTACATTATGTATTCATCACCCCCAGCCCCCACCCTCCCAAAAAAACTGCATTAGCCAGTCCTCTATTTGAAGGAAACATGGGAAAAATCGATACTATGCAGCCTCCGGCAGGCTCACTCTTATCTCAAATTCCTGCTACACATATGAAAGTCAATATGATAATCCACTTAGGTAGGATTTTCTCTACTGTTTGAAATTATGTACGTTCTCTGTGTGTCTGGAGCAAGAATCAACTGTGGATCCACCAGCTTTCATCTGACCTGTTTACTGGACTGTTCTGCCGTTTACAACCAATATGCAGCCTGCGTCCTCACTGTTCACACACAATTTTACACACGCACATACACAATATGTGCCTGTACGTACACAAAAGCGAGGGGGATAGATCTGCCGATAGAGAGCAAGAGAGCTACTCTTTGTATAGACAAAGAGCGGCAGGGCTTGAGGGCATTGCGGTTCACAGATAGACAGACGCACACAATACCCAAATATTTTGGCCCACAGTCAGCCTCTGAGGCTGACCCTGCTCAACCTGTCTACTCATCATCTTTAGCTTTCCCCCAAAATACTGACCCCTATCACCACCCAACTGATCCGGATCAAATGTACAACTTCTCAGACTCAATGCCCACTTTTTGCTACTTAAGCACACTCCCTCCTCCACTGCATACCTGATGTGGTGAGTAGCGATCCGTTAGAGGATGACCGTCGGAGGATGCGCAGGCTGTCACTCCAGGAGCGAGACTTGGGAAGCCTCTTCAGCAGCCGCCCCAGCCGGCGCGAAACCTGTCCGAAGCAGGCGCTGCCAACCTCCCCCTCCGAGTCGCCCCTGACCTCCTCCAGGCGCAGTGACACCTGGCCGAGAAACGTCCTGCCCACCCCGGCGCCTTCAACTCCCGCTGACCCGACCCCCACCCCGGCCTCCCCCTTCGCCTCCTCCCGGCCCGGGACGAGAGGTGCTATCTGTGCCATGGATGGGGCATGGTGGCACCATCCGGCAGGCACCGTCCTGTGCGTGTAACCCTCGCTGGCCCTCCGATCCTGCCCCCGGACGCCCCTGTCCCTCTGAGGACTGCCCCAGCGCCAGCCACCCCAGTTCCCCCCTCTGCCATCCCAGCGTAGCCACTCTGCCACCGGTGCCACGCTCCGAATAAACAGCCCCCTCTCCACTCGCTCTGCCACCCCTCCACCTGTACTCCTCACACACTCCCTAATGCTCTCACCTCTCACCGTTCGCACTCACTTTTCCCCTCCGACCGGCCTTCCTCACACCTCAGCTCGCGGACATGAACCCCCCCCCGAATCACTGCTGTACTTCTTGTTCCTCTATCAACGTCTCTCCGTTATCAGTGCTCCCTCATCCTCCCTCTTCCTCTCTCTCTCTCTCCTCTCTTTCTCTCTCCTCTCCCTCCCTGTCTCTACTGCAGCACCCACACACTCTGCAGTAACAAACAGCCAGCTTAAAGAGACAGAGACCCCCACACAATCCCAGCGCCTCTAGTCCCCTCTCTCCTCTCTTTTCAGCAACAGGAGCCTATCTTCTCTGCGTTCCCTGAAGCGGTTGATGGTACACACTTTCATTCAGCAGTAGAGAACACGGTGGGATCTCCATTCAATAGAGCAGAAACGTCACAGACCCCTGCAGGGGATGTTTACCAATGCTAGCTCCTCTCTTCTCCCCCTTTTCTGTCTCCTTGGTGTCAAACCCTGCATGATGGGAAGTGAGTCAGCCATCCTGTCTAACCCCACAACAGTGACATATCTTGTCAGCGCGAAGGACATGCATCACTTCAAGTGCGTGCGTACGGGTGCATGTGTGGGCTGAGGTGATGTGCAGTCCGTCAGTTATTAATATGCACTGTGAAAGAGAGAAAAAAAGAGAGCTACAGGAGTTCTTCTGCCCTACTTCTGAAATAGAGAGAGTTTGGAGGAACAGGATGTGCTCACCCGTTTCACTCACAATAGTGTATGACATAATCAGCAAAAACACCTTAAGAAGGTTGTGCTCTGATGTCACCTTTTCTTTCACTGCAGCGAGAGTATGATGGGGTTTTTTGTTGTTTATGTTTTGTTTTGTTTTTTATGAAAGAAAAACAAAATCCTCCTAAACTAACATGCACTTAAGAATGCCTTTCTCTTGTCCTCTCTGCCCCAACCACCTCAGCCTCTGCAGTCCCCCTATCACTATCCACCAAGGGCAACCTAAATATAGCCTTGCTTGAAAATCCCCACTGTTCTGTCATACATACAGCTGAGCAGCGATGCTCAGCGAGAGAAGCACAAAACACCACGCAGGTCTTTCTGCAAAAACAACAGCCTTATCTGCAAAACCCATCTTGTCTTTTGTTTTGTTTTTTATTATGGTCAAATAGTGTACGCAACGAGCGACCAGTGTTTGGTTTCTCTTGAAGAAACGGAGAAAAACACAGCATAGCAGAAGTGTGATGGACTTACTTACGTGAACTTGAACATGTGTTCAGTAGCTTCTTTCAATATTCAATGCACCCTCTTGTATTCAGATTCTGTTTGTTTTCAGCTTGAGACATATGAGCTCTGAAGGAATGTTTTGGCTGACGTCTAGTTAAAACTATATTCATCACAGGTCTGGCAGAGCAGCAGCACTGGTATGTCGGGACAAGAAGGTTATGAGCCATTTAACATAACCCTGCTCCTATGTTTTCTTCTCTCACTGTGAATGGAGCTTTGAGAGGGCCGATGTAAGACAAGGTCGGCATTGTGCAGATCAGGGGAAGAAGCAAAATAAGGATGGAGTTTAAGCAAAAAAAAGAAAAAAACACCCCCTAGAGAGAAGACAAGAATGCCATGGGGCCTAAAGAGTACACTGGGACAGTTACTGTGAAGGTCTGTCGGAAATATATGTGTGTGTGTGTGTGTGTGTGTGTGTGTGTACCTGGGGGCTTCCTGGCAGTCATGTGTCAATGTGAGTATCCCTCCCTCCCACATCTGCTGCCGTAGGTGCACTGTAAAAACAACCATCTCCACTCTTGCTTGCAAAAATCTTAGCACAAACACCATCACCGGGGCGATTATCAAATTCTGAGATCTATGTGAGCCAACTGTGCTCGCATGAGTAGTTTTACAAAGGCTTTTTTCACGTTGTGAAATTGTGTTCAGAGGAGCTCTGATCTCTGGAGCGTTCACCTTGGACACGGAGCAGAAACAGGGGCGAACTTGCAGGAACAACAACAAGCCAAAGTACACAGCAGGGGAGAGGTGGGTACAAATTTGCACAAACACGGCTACTTTGAACAATCTCTTGAGTACCCGGTTAATGAATGCAGTTAGATTGAAATTAGCTGACTGAATTGATTAATAGAGGGACATCAAATTAGTGATTAATTAATAATTATTTAATTATTAATGTGATGATTTTAATTATTCATTTAGCAAAATGCCAGATTCTCTGACTTAATATTAATCAATTTACTGCAATAATGAAAACAAACATTAACTATGACCTTAACTGAAAGTGTACATATATAGTAAGTGGTTCTCTCCATTACCAAACATTACTGTGTGTGTATATTTGTGTGTGCGGGTATGTAAGCAGTCAACAAACAAACGCAAATGCTATTTTTATCTGAGTTTCCACTGGTTGTTCTCAGGTCATGGCATGAAGAGATTAATTTTAATGCAATTAGTTCCCATTTGGGAATTTATTATTGATGAGCAGTACATAAGCCCACATTTAATGGTTTAATGTAGCTGTAAGCAAATATACAGACATTTACTTTTTACATATTTATTATGTGTTTGTCAACAATTAGCTCTATTAGCTCTATTCATATCTTGTGATATTTGATCCTTACAGCCTGTTATAAGGTATTAACTGTTTGAAATACATAATCAAATCATTCAGGTGGGTTAAATCTCTGTATACAGGTGAGTGAATACTTTTATGAAAACTTACAAGTGTCCTGAAATATGCTTACAACTTCACTGTCGTATGTTATAAAGCATTAATTGGTCATCTGCTGCGTAGATGTTGATTTGGGGGGTTAAGTGCTACCCTGCTGTCTATGTACAGTAAGAGCTACATGTCTTATGGCTTGGCATGGATTGAAACACAGTGTGCCAGAGCCACTGGTGCCACACTAGCATTGTTCCATGAAAGCTTTAATTAAATATTAATCTGACGTCTGACTCTGTCTGCCAGTCTGTAATCCCAACCTCTCCATCCCTGAGACATAATCCCAGGCAGGAGACACCCAGAGCTGGGATTAAGGAGGCTGCCATGCCACTCCCTTCCCTCGCTCCCTGCCTCCCTCCTGCCTTCCCCTACCAGCATGGAGCGATGACAAATCAAATCATTGGAAGAATGACAATGATAAACAAGAGCCAGTGACAGGTTCCTGTATAGTTTTAATTCATTATATCATTATTTCTGTCAGAGGAGTGTGGAAGACAGTGGAGTTCTCTTCCTAAATGGGTCAGATTAGTGTCAGTAAAGAGGGTGTATAGAGCTCATAGAAGTCTAGACTGACCTTTGACATGTTGGCCAAATGCTTCATTATTCAATGCCCCATTTGGGCCCGATGGTACGGCTCTCATCTGTATGTGTGTCGTGTATTTATGCATATACACTGTGGGAGTTGGGGGACATACCACAAATCTAACTCAAACATCCCAACTCCCAAGAGGAGCACTAAAGAAAAGAATAAAGCACAAACATGGACCAAGGCCAGGCATAGGAATACATTCGGAGGATTATACAACAACAGCGGAGAGGCAGACTATGAGGCTGGGAGCTCTGGCTGGATTGACAGATTCCACTGCGGGGCAAGGCCACATCACAACCCCGCGAGGTCTCGGCCGTCCCACAGGGGAGAGGAGCTGCCGGGCTCTTTCTACGAGCTGCATATGCAACAAAGCCAGCACAGATACAGGGAGGGTGATAAATTAAAGACAGACAGAGCGAGCGAGGACCCGCAGCAAGACAAAGACACAGAATGATGGTTGTTTATGGTCGCGAGGCCTCCGTCTCTCACTCCCTGTCATTTGCTGGGTGTAGTTGAAAGGAGAGCGTGTGTGCGTGTGTGTGTGTGCTGTTTCTATTTCAGCAGTTTTGGTTGCGTTTTTGGCCCCAAAAAAATACCCTGAAATGCCCAGATTTGTATTGCTTGTCATAAATGCCCTGGTGACCCCCGTGACTGCACACCGCACTCACCTCTGATGTTTTCCGGGAAAAGGGAGTGTAAAGGACAGTCTGCTTCTGTCTGTAGGCTGCTGGCAGTATGAAACTACAGCTAATTAAGCTTGCTCCATAAAGAGGCTGGTGGTAACAATAAAAAAAAAAAAACCTCAGTGAAGTTCTTGGGTTGTAAAGAAACTCATGACTGTGCATGTGTGTGTGTGAACAGTGCTCCAGTAATCTGCTCTCGCTCCACTGATCTCTTGCTGATAGCACACTAAATCAGACAGCTCTGCAGTGCTGGGCAAACTCTTGCTCTTTTTCTCCCCTCCATCCCTCACTGGTACTGGCTCTCTTTCCTCCTCATTGCTCTTGATCCTGCACTCCGTCGCCCCTTGTTCCTATCTCCTTGCCTCCCTCCACCTCTCTTCTGGCTCTTTCCACTATATTTTTCATCCCCACTTTCCGACTTCTTGTCACGCTCTCCTCCTTCCTCAGCTCTTTTCCTCTATTTCAGCCGGTCCGTTCTCTATCTATCTATGCCTTTCTTTCCCCACTTTCCATCCTCTCTTCACTTCCTTTATCTCGCACTGCTCTGCCGCCGCAGCCTCCTCGTGACAGAGGGCTGCTGACACAACGCCAGCTCAGCAGCCGCATGCGCTCACAGACACACACACATACACACGGCATGCATGTACAGTATGTGCGTGGATAAGCTGCCACTCATACACACGAAAACTCTTCAAGTTGGACTCAGTGTTTCGAGCAAAATGCGCGTGAGTGTGTTTTAAACGCACTGCCAGGTCAAATTGGCTTGGCCCAAACTCTGTGTGTCCCGGAGCTGTGCAGGTGGGAGTGATGTCGTCAGAGGCTGAGCCGCTCTATAGTCAGGACAGTCTGGTATGTGACTGCAGATATATCAGGCACGATGAATGTAAAAGTTTTAAATGACCTTAAACAGCCATTTATGGGAGAATATACAAGAACATACAATATATTTCAGTGTCCCTAATACATCCGCACGCTTCTTTATCCCTCTAATACACAGTTTATGCACACTCAAGTAAATGTGAGCTTTACACAGTGTGTTTCTGAATTTCACCAATGCACCACTGTGAATCCTAATGTCTTCCCCTCGCTTTTTGAATCGAGGCTGCAAATCACAGAGTGCGAACTCTGGGAGGACAAGATAATGGGCTTTCCATGGAAAGATTCTGGCTTTGACTGCAGAGCAAAAAGCTTGGAAATGTCCTTCCCTGTCACATTGGCTCACTCACAAAGGCACATCCACGCTTTGTTTTTGTGTACAAACACACACACAGCCACCAGTATGGAAGATATTGGCACTGGAATACTCGTGCCCTTCATGAAATAATCTAATAGCATACCAGAAAGTAGATATAGGTCAGCATTAAAAAATCCCCTAATTTACCAACACAGCCTATTCTGCACCACAACAGACAAGTTTCACTGGACTTTCTGATGATTTACTAAAATTTGTTCACTGTTCTGTTAATACTGCCACCAGGACTTCACTCCAGATTTAGTCAGAGTAGTAATCTTGTGAAGCCACTTGTACTACAGACTATAGTTAGTTAGTTAGTTATAGTTAGACTGGCATAAACCAGAAACCACAATCACAGATGAAGACTGTGGAGAGCTACCAGTATGACACATGGACCATAATAAAGATCAGGCCCTTCATCAAATAATCCGATAGTGCACTGGAAACAAGACCCAGACCAGCAAGTCGAGCCCCCCCCCAGCTGATCACAGCGGTGTGTGCGCATGAATGAAAGTGCATCTTTTAGACACACATAACATGAACCGCTCCGGTGGGTTAACTAACAACTAACACTTACTTTGACACTTGAGCGCCTGTGCAGTGATCGGACGGCTGCAGGCGTCACACCAGTCCAGCTTAACGGGCTTAGCCTCGAACCGGTGTCCCTCTCCCCTCTCGGTCCTCACCCGGGGGTCCACCCCCCGTGGGAAGATGGACCAGGCCTCCCTGCGGTAAGGCTCGGTGCGGGCCAGCCTGACCACTCCGGTCTTTCCCTGTGTGACCCGGTCCAGCTGCAGACTCTGGCCCCGCGCGGACCCTGAGGAGGAGGAGGAGGAGGCGGTGATGCTGTGGTGCCCGCCGTCTCTGCTCCAGGTGTCTCGCCTCCTGTGCGGCGCGTCCCGGTGCCGGTGCGCTCCTTTGTGTCCGTTCGTGATCGGCCCGCCCGGCATGACATTGACGGAGGACTTCTTGAACGAAGTCCCCCTCCGACCTCCCGAGTTACGGTTCGGGTCACAGTCCGTGTTGCAGTTGCAGTAGTCGCCGTCGGAGTCCGCGCTGCCCCGCTCTCTGTCCCGGTCCGGGCTACGTGGCGCAGCAGGGGCGGCCGGAGCTCCGCATCCCTCGCCGGACATCACTCCTCCTACCGCCGGTCCCGGAGACGAGGGATGAGAGCCCGGCTCCCCTTCGCCGCTCCCGGAGCTCCTCCTGGACAGCATCTTCTCCCAGGACGACTTCCTCGGCAGGGTGATTTTGTCGCTCAGTTTGAAGATCCTGTGCGGACCCGGGTGCTGCCCCACCACGCTCGCAGACGCCATCGTCCCGTCCCCCCGCGACGTGTGTGTGTCTGTCTGTTCGGAGAGTGTGTGTGTGTGTGTCAGCGTGTTTTCACTCCGTGCACTGAATGTAAACTCAACTCACGCTCGCGACCAGCGTGTAGTAGTGACGCAAAGGGAGCTGACGACTTTAAATGCCACGAGCGCGCGCCCCCCTCCTTCACAGCGCCGGGCGCGCGCACTAATCCCCGTCTTATACTAGTGGGTTTGATTTGGCATCACTTAGTGAAATATTAAGCACCAATTCACTGGATAACAGCGCTCAACTCTCTGATGACTCTGTGATGTGTTAGCTGCTGTGTTACCACTGCTACCAGGCCTTTACTCTAAATTTAGTCAGAGTAATAATCTTCTGAAGCCACTTGGACTAAAAGTAGACTACAGAAACTAGACTGGCATAAACCAGAAACCAAAATCACAGATTAAGAATCAGTGGAGAGCTACCAGAGAGAGGATTAAGAAGTATGACACACAGAACATAAAAATAATAATAATTTTGGTTTCCACTTTTATATTGTCTATGCCATGCTAAGATTAGTTTAAAAATGTGGTGGGGCAAAATATTACAGAGTTTCATTGACATATAGTGCCTGTTTTTGACAATAAGTCAAAAGACAAAGACATCTATTGTGTATTGCAATAATATTGCAATATTTCAACTTTTTTTTGTAGGCACTGGTCAGAAGTGTTGTGCCAATGATCAACCAGTTATCTCATAAACTAATGTCATGTGCGTGTATGAACCAGGACTGACACAGCAAAACTTGTAAGAGAGCCTAAAATATGTGTGAATATTGCCAACAGATAGAAAGTGACAGATAGTGATAAAAACACAATTTCACACTTTGTTTGTGGGGGCAAAGAACAGGAAAGTTATCAAATTTTCCACTTTGCCAAGAGCACGTCATATGAGCAGCACAAAACCACAGAGGCAGTTGCACTCGTTCCCCCCCGTAACCAAGCCGAAAAAGCCCCTGAGGACACCCCACGCCACTCCCACACAGGCGGAGTGAAAAACTTTCAATTTCGTTCCCTGTGTGCTCTGCAGTGTCACAACATCTCCCTATTGTTTTGTTTGAGACCTTTCATCTCCTCAGCACAGTTACACCTCCCACCACCACATTTAAAATTAAAGTAATTTGACTACAGACTGAGGATGAGTGTACTGTTGACTTGCAGTCATTGGAAGCCCTGTTGACTTCTTGGACGCGGTGATTCAGCCTCAAAGAGGTTTTGATGCTACTGTAAACTCACAAGACGGGACATGAAATGGCTTTTACTTTCACTTTTCAGCCTGCATTACTTCGGGTGAGATAATACCGCTTTTCAAGATGAAACAAACAAGAGATTAAAAGCTTATAACTATCTGTAAGTATAGTTGAAGTGTATTTTACACTTTTCTCAGACATGATGCATGACCGCATTCTAAACAAACCCTGGGATTTCCCCACCGTGTGAACTCCACCAGCTAATGTCACTTCATGCTGTCCATTTGCTGCTCTATCACTGGACTGTGTCAGCCTCCGTGCGGTTGACTGCTGAGTTTCCCTGATTTTTGTTACTTCTCTTTAACAGTGAAACCTATTATAGAATACAGAGAACTAACTTATCATTGAAGTTAATCATCAACAGGAAGGGAGGCAAAACTACAGTGCTGTGTCCTCGGAGGAGCTCACAGTCAAGTAACGTAATCAATCAGTATTCACAGTGATATACTTCAAGTAAGTTTAGTAATGAAGTTGTATGAAGCGGTTTGAATGATCAACCATTTGGAAAAAGATGACAGACATACAGAGATAGAGACAGAGATATATAGTCAGTCTGGTTAAATTAATCATTTGAGGTTCTCCAGATGTCGCAGTGCTTCTTCTGTGGGACAAAGAAGAAACAGCCTGAGATAAAAACAACAGCAAAAAAAAAAAAAACACCCCAGCAGCTGACCTAGCATTCATTTTGCTTTATCCTGACAGTCCATCACTGTGGCAGCCTATCAGAAATACAATAACACTAAAGGCATTAATGAGGTTTATATTGAACCACTGTACTCAGCTGCCAACCCCACACACACACACACACACCCACACACACTAGTAAAAATCCATCAACGGCGTTTCCTCCTTCTCCATTCTTTGCATCTTATCTCTAAATTGAGATTCACATTTTAATCGATTGTCTTCCGATTGGCTTCTCGATTGTCACCTTCACACAGCGTGAGGCCTTGAGAGAGGGCCCGCTGCTTTGTTCACAAGTGTCCATGAGTGTCAGTTGAAGTTAGGCGCTTTGCCAGAGAGAGGATTTGTGAGTTAAGATGCGTCGATGCTGCACTTTTGTCACAGCGTCGAAGGTCTGGCCAGGCTCGGCTCCAGAGCTGCGGCAGAGTTCACTGCTCCCAGACTACAGAACAAAAACAAACACAATCGGCGTCATACTTTCAACATCACCTACTGGAGAGACAGGAGATGTATGAGCAGGAAGTTAGTCACTCAACCGACCTCTCTATAATGTTGTTGTTACACTGTAGTTCCCTCACCAAGATCTCCATTTCCTCCTTAAGATGGTGCATCCTAGAACAAAGGAAGGTGCGTTATCAGAGCGACTGAGCATCTGTCTCTATCTCACGCTTTTGCACACACGCAGACACACACAGACACACACACACCTGGAGACCATCTGGTCCTTGTCCTTGGGTGTGATTCCAGGCTGTTGTCCTGCTCTCGTGGACTGCAGGGAGAAGATGATTCTGTCCAGAGCCTGAGGAGGACAGATGAGAGCGTCACATGACTGAGACACTACATGAAGCCACCAACATGACCACTGAAATGATACTCTAAAATCTACCTAACAAAAGAAATAGCCAAAATATTACAGATTTTTTTTTGTCTGTGCAAGAATACATGTCTTTGATCAGAGCTGCAGAAACAGATCAGAAGTGACGTGTTGACCTTGTTTTGTCGCTGCTCACTCATTTCCAGGTCTGCCAATAAGCCCGTGGAGAAAGAGCCGAAGTCCTGCAGTCGAGTCTGCATCTCGAGTAAAACACTGCAAATACAGCAGAGACACATTTCAAAAAGTCTTTAACATTGTGAGGAAGTGTTGATTTGTTAGTTCAATTTGAAGGCTAAAATCTGCTATGGCTCATTTTAAATGAGCAGAATATGCAGTGACAGATCATTATTATTATTCAAATAATTTATTCATCAATTATACAGAGGTCTCCATTTTTAAATTAGATTTTTATCATTGTTTTATCATAAATGTTCTCTTAAGACCAAAACAATACTTGAAACTTAACCAAACTTTAATCAGAGCTTTTGTTACCTAACCTTCACCATAAGCTTGAACATTTAGTGAAGTCACACCTGAACACTGCACTACTGCTGTCTACATGTTAATGGAGGACAGTTTTAATGTGCAGTGTGGACTTACAACATTTAAATTTAAAACATATTCTTAAATTGATTGCTTTTTCCAAACAAAATTGAAGAGGAATTCAAGAATTACAGACTAAAGTGTGATCTACTATTACTCTATATTCTCCATATTACTTGCTAAACAAATGTGAAGTGGGGATTAATTATACAGCCGGACTGCTGTTTAAGCAATGTCCTACTGTCCTGTTAATCCTCTTCATTTAAGCTTTCATCATCTGTGTGAATGACTGTCAAAACCAAACAAACAGTGATCCCATCGCAAACAGTCAAGAGCGGCTGGGATAACACGGCTGAGGTGAATCTGGTCCAAAGTCTACACTGTGTTTGGAGTTTAAAAATGCGACTTGAGAGCCTGCTCTGACCTGCTCCACGTCCTTGTTGAGGCCAAGAGCTCTTTGTATCTCTGCATGCAGTCCTCCCTGCAGAGAGATTTCACTCGCTTAATGTGGCACAACAGGTGGATTCTGGGAAGGGAGAGTGACAAGCAGATTACAGGAGAGCTCAGACTAACATCCTTTCGCAGTCTGGACAAGCAGGCTGGCAGCGATGTGGGCACATACTCACTTCTCAAACTTGTGGATTTGTTCATCGTTATACGGCAACTCTGTGGTAAAAAAATGAAAAGAGTAAGGCAATGTCAATTTTACTGTGAACAAAAAGAGTAATTCATGCACATTATACATCAACAAATAAACATACGTACTGCCGGTAATTCTGTCTTTACGATAATGCTGATGAATTGCCGTTATCTTCTGCAGCAGCATCTCCATCTTCTGACAGCTGTGGGAGGCAAGAGGTCAGAGTTCAAACACCACAAAGCCATGAGGCCACCATGAAGATTTAAATCACTGAGTACCTCTTGTCATTGGCCAGCGTCTCTGCCAGCTTGGCCTGTTCAATCTGCAGATGGTCCAGTCTGTTCTGAAACTCTTGGATGCCAGCGGCATATATAGGCAGGTGCTCATGGACCTGTAGAGACAGCAGCCAAGGACTCTGAAACCTGATAATTCCACCAGTCCACTATCCTACACCAGGATTACTGTATACCATTCAACATTAAATGTGTCTAAAATTGGGTACAACTTTGTAGGACTGAGTCTTTCCACTCACTTGTGGTATTGCAATGTATAATGACGTAAAGACTCTGAAAACAGGAGAACTCCTAGCACATCCTATATGTTGAAAACCAGCATTAGTCAGATTTGTAATCTTATTTAGTAATTCTTTTACACTAGATCCGTCACTTAGTAAAATTTTCCCATGTCTGTTTTTCGAGATTTCGAGATCGAGATTTAAAAGATTTTAAAAAATGGGTATTTATACCTATAAGAGCAAGCGGATTAAATTCACCCCTATAAAAAACACAGCAACATTACTTTTGTGCATTAACATAAACACCCTCATTATGTTTTTTCTCTTGGGAGAGTACCTAGTTTTTTTACTGTAATGTATTGTTTAGTTAAAGTGATTATGATACACTTTTCATGGGGTAATAATGTCTTTTGAATTTTGGATTTGATTAGAAACATTTCTTCTCAATAATTATTTTTGTTTGGACTTTTTAAACTGTTTTATAAATGTTTGGATGCTCATGAGTTTGGGACAAACAACAGTAAGAATACCATATATTCTTATTACTATTATTATTATTATTATTATTATTATCTGTTATTATTACCATGTAGGCCTATAAAAACACTGAAATACTTGTTTTTTCAAATTGCTACATACCGAGTGGATGGCATCAAAAGAGCCTGCGTGGACATGCCTTTTACAGATGCATAAGAGCAAAGGAAAATGAACTGCATGATGAAGGTGCAATGCAAACAGAATAACATTCTTTGAATGCTTGAAGAGAGAGGATGCTGTTTGTGGTATAATGTATAGCCAAGGTGCAAAGTGCTTTTGAGCAATATGTAGCAAAACAATCTCAAAATCAATGCATTTTAATGGTAAACGGGTAAATTATACCCGTTGGCAACTTTAGGTATTCAGCAGTCTCTTGAATTTCTAGTGTTAAACAGAAACACTAGTTTCAACATTTCAGTTTGGCTTTGTGAATAAGGGGTTTAAAATCAGTGTGTCATTGTGATATCGGCACTAGAATAAAAAAATGACCAAGTACTACTTTCCTACCCATGAATAAAGGAATAACGGCATTAAAATATGGAAAAAGCCCCATTCCTAACACCATTTCCCTCAGCCACATCAGTCACAGTAGCTTCTGTGATGCTTCTTCCTGGCGCTACTCACCAGCTTCAGCTTCTGACTGTTATCAGCTGAACTGTGGTTTTCTGAAGGGAAATGACCTCTAAGAAAAACAAATGGACAAAAAAGGGGAGAAAGTTGCAGGTTAGAATATGACAACATCAAAAATTTCAGAGAAGTTTTTGGTTCACATTTATCAAATCCACTACATTCGTACAGTGAGAAATCCAAACCTACATCACACTCTCTCTGGCAAATTCAGCCTCAAAAAGCAAAGAAACCCCTATTTTTCCTACTGCTGAGTATCATAATGTGTGTCACACAAACATGCACCTGTCCAAATTACCATACCAAATAACCCCACATATTCTTTTAATTCAGATAAAAAAAAAGAGTGTAGATAAACTCACAGTGTGTGAATCCTGTGCTCTACGTTGAGGCAAGCCTGCAGTCTAACTGTGATCAGTGCGATACTGTGCATTGATTCACCACACTCCCTGCGCAACCTCATCCTGAGGAACAAGACGAGTGAGAGAGAGAGAAGTAAATCATGGAGTGCAGTCAAACAAATAATCCTTACTGCAGCATGTGTGTGTCTCACATGTAGCTGTAGTATCCTTGCAGCAGCAGCTCTCGGTGTGTGTGCAGCAACTTAACTATCCTTAGATACTGGTGCACCACTCCCACTATTACCTACAGAAAAGAGGGGGGTTTATGGAGATAATAAATAATGGTTTGTAGTCTTTTACTACATGACATAAAAAACAAACATTAGACATAGATGGGATGGCAAATGAGCGGAGCAGCAGTACCTTGGAGAAATTGTAGTCCGCCAATACGTCAAACCTGGGCGGGATGACTGGTGCCTCAGCTGCAGGAGAAAGAAGAACCCACACCCCAAAAATATGACTTAAAGAAACACTGCGTATGTTTGCATGTGTTTTGGCATTAATAATTTTATGCACACACAACAACAAGCCTTCAATATGCACTCATCTTTTATATGCAATTTCCCTTTATCTGGGATTGGCAAATAAATATTACTCAGCAGAATTAGCATATAATGGTTGATTCACAAAGATTTTTTTGTGTTTTTTGAGTAAATGAGATGCTGGAATACACCTTGTTTCAAAGCTCTTTCATATCTCCCTGGGGGGGAATGGCAGAGAATAAACGAGGGAAATCTTAAGACTACGCAGAAACATATCAAAAGGGAACCTGAACAAGTAGTCTGAGGCCAAACTTAATATGATTATTTCATTTAGATATGTAAAAATAAAACACTAAAAGTGGCATGAGAGGAAATCAGAAATGTGTGTCTGTGATTGTCTTACGTTCTCTGAAGGGCAGGCCAGTGTTTGCTTCAGGCCTGTAGCTGAGCAGAATGAGGGGTCGGTCAGGTGAAGTACGCGGGAGGTTGACTACCTTCATGTTGCCCTCCAGAGGGAGTTCGTGACCCAGGTACAGCAGATGCTGCTGCTGTACTCCTATACCGGTTTGAGACGCCACCTCCTCAAAGAACAAAGACACCCTGAGAGGATTGAGAGGGAGAGAGCATTGTCTGACTGCCAGACACCTTTTTAAATTTCAGATTAGTTTTTGCATTCTGACTAAATAGTACGGTCAGGGTCAGTGCTCTCAGTCACTGTTGTAATCATAATTCTCTGGAAGAATTTACTGGGGCATCCATAATGCACAGCGCAGATGTTGAGGTTTTTAATTTGTATTTATGTTTGTGGAGATGTTGAAAGTTGATGTGCAATGATGCATGGAAAAAAAGACACAATAAACACAACCGGTAACTATGGAGTGAAAACTGAATGTTACATTAGCAAATGGCAGCCTGCAGTTTGTTTGATTCAGGTTAACCAGTAAGGTTGCATTTAAATAGATCTGGCTTCCTCTAAATGTCAGTGCCAGTAACAACAATATTATCAAAGTCTGCTTAAGCCATAAACAAATTATACATAAATGATATATCCTGCTGACTTTTCAAATCAAGTTATGGAAGTTTTATTTTCTTTCATACAAAACTGATTCACCACTATAAAACATAACTAAATTATCTTACAGCCATGATTCAGCTCACATCACATCATGTGCCTCTAATTAGAAACTGCAGATGTACCACACACACACACACACACACACACACACACACACACTGTTCTTCCACGTTTAGAGGCCTGCAGGAATTCAATCAACTGAGAGAAAAAGCCTTCATACAAGCAATTGTGGATTACAGATATAATCTAGTGCTCAGCACTCTACTGAAGTGGAATTATTGTCATTATCACATTAGGAGCATTACATCCATTTTTCTTTCTGTAGAACTCTGCTTCACATTTTTGGTTTGTTGGTGAAATCATAACATGAATGAGTCAAGTTGTCAGTAACATTCAACCATAACACCAACATCCCACCTTGTACAGCCTCATTTACATGAACTCACTTATTTTCTCTGTCCCCACCCACTCATATGTCTGCTGTAAAGTAGATAAAAACATCAACAGCAAAGGACATTTAAAGGTCAGGAAAATGCTACTTCTCTAGCACTGTATGCAACAATCTTTAGTCATGAATCTCTTTTGGGTAAGATTCTGCAGTTTGAACTTCTGGTTTGGAAACAATAACACCCACACATAAGCAGGTTGTGGCATCCTCGTCATCTTTCTGTGGCACCTGTCTGTCATGACTGCAGGACAGACTAGAAATCTGCTTCAGTCTGATGACGAGCAAAAAACACATGTATCCTGCAGACTGTTTTAATTGTGTTTGTTCAGGATAATATGTGCAGTGATACGCCTGTGCGGACTCACGTGTTGTAGTGATGTATGTAGATGCAGTGCGCCATGGCCTGTTGCAGAGAGAAGAGGTGAAAAGGCTGACGCTGCAGTATGTCTGTGGTGGCTGTGAAGAACTGGTCAAAACCCCAGCACCTCTCCTGGTCAGCCTCCAATATACCTGCTAGTACTGGAACCAGCTGCACCATCAGACCCCTTCGGACAGAGAGACACAGAACAGAGGAGAAACAGATGGAGACGATCACAAATAAATTTAGCATCACATGTTCTAATGAAAGACTCACTGAGAACACTGAGATGTTCAAATGCTCTTTATTAGGGGACATACTGTGAGAGCTGGCAGCTGTGAGGTAGATGGTAGCTCCACTCTATAGGTCCGTCCGCCACTCGCTGTATTCCAGCTATTGCCCCCATCGGCTTCTCTGTAGTTATTTTGAACCTATACAACAAAAACAAGTCAGGCTGAAGGATCACTGATAGATAAAGATACCTGAAGGATTCCTGGAGAAACCACATGCAGCTAAACATCTTTCTCTAAGGGGAAATCTACACATTTTGCACAATTAAAATAGTCGACTGATGTTTTCATTATCACAGAAAAAACATATCATGGGTGATTTAATGCTAGTATGATTTCCAGGATTGATATGGAACTTGGCTGGTGGACAGAGAACCTAAACAAGTAGTTTGAGGCCAAACTTATTATAATTACCTCATGTAGATATGTAAAAAACACACTAAAAGTGGCATGAGAAGAAATCAGAAATGTGTGTCTGCGATTTATTTTTTCCACACCTACTCTATTAACTTACATGGTGGGCTTGTTCCTGCGGGGTCCTCCGTACGGCGTGAAGGGAAGACTCCCAGTGGCAGCGTGGTAAAACGTCACGCCAATACTCCACAAGTCTACACTCACTCCGTAGCACTTCTGGTGAGGCTTACGCAGCACAGCACGTTCATACATGTCTGGGTGCTAGACAAACACACATGCACAGGGTTAGAAGAAAAGACAGAGGCAAGTCTGTAGAGGTGGATGTGCAGTCATCATACCCTAATATCCTCATACTATTTAAGATTATCATCTTATCTTGTATTTTGCAACTGTTGAGTGAAAGTTTGTTTTGCCCCAACATGTATTCTCTCTTCAATCAGGGAACACCATGGCATGTTGAAATGTATGAATATAATACATAATAGGTATAATTTCATTTTGTTAGGTATTCACAGATCACACATACACTGCTGTGTACTATATTGTTATTGGATAGAAATATGATTTACATTGTGGAACATTCATATAGTCACTGTGAATCATATAAGCTAGTGATTTTTGGTCTGTCAAACTGTTCTTTACATGGAGCATTTCCACTTACAACCATCAGCCTTATAACTAATACATTTACCCTTTTGTCCACTAGAGGGCCACCCAGTCTTGATAATACACATTACTCTGAGGTCATTTTGAGGGCCCGACTCACAAAGACATTTCGAGCTGGCTTGTCTTAGCTGTGAAAAGTGAACAAGGGTAGAATATACATCAAGCTGGAGCTGATTCACATGTGCTGTTTGGGTTTGTAACAAACACACCAATCACAAGCAAAACAGAAATTCACATCAGAGATTCGAGGGTCAACTAATCTCATGGAGAAAGAGTTTGTGGTTGGTTGGTTGGTTGGTTGGTAGGTGGGTGGGTAGGTAGGTAGACTTTATTGATCCCAAGCTGGGAAATTACCGTGTAGCAGCAGCATTACACAAATAACAATACAAAGAAATGAAAAGAAAAAAAAAAGAAGAAAAACCTAGACATATTAAAACAATATAAAATGCCATATCAAAATGTATAGAAAATGTATAAATAGCAGTACTGATTGTAGTACTGTACTGTACTGTATAGATTAATAGATATCATTGACCCAATTAGCTACCTAATAGGTAATTAATTATTTGTTTGTGTGTGGCTATCTTGTTCTGTATTTCAAAATTCATTGGTCCTGTACTCTTCAAGAAGACAAAGAGGTGCCTCTCTCTCTCTCTCTCTCTCTCTCTCTCCCTACCTCCCTCCCTCTGTTATCATTTTTTCTAATTCTCTGTCTCTCCCCTCCAGCTTGTCAGAGGTGACATCTGGAACAACACACTCTCTGTGTTCTTTACAAAATGTCCTCGTTTATAGACTGTAAGAACACAACGAGAGTATAAAAGGAAGCAACTGCATTAGTGAGAAGGACACACACTAGACTGATTGCACCCTTGACTGTAAAAAAAAAATGGATGCCGTTGTTCTGTCAAGAACAAGATATTATTACATCAGTAAAAGGCAAAGCTGCTGAAAGCCTTGGGAGCTTTCTCTAGAGGACAACTGAACTAATACAGAAGGCTACGAAATGTGCAATAATGTTATAACTGTCGATCAATAGGGAACATAGGGCATACTTTTTATTGATGCAATAGTATTTCATCAGTTTTTTATTTTACTTTGATGTCTTAATTTTATTTTTCCAGGACATTAGACGAGCACGAACCAGCTTTCTCAGCGACATCACCCTCCACTGTGGCAGTAAAACGATTTCTGTTCATAAAGTCACCTTGTGTTCTTTAGGGCTGCAGTAATGGAATATGAATGTGACAGGCTATGTTTAAACTGCCTGCAGGCTTACCTGTAGTAAAGAAGTCTGTAAGCACCACATGGTGAAAACAAATCTCCATAAACGCAACTGCTGAGACATCAGAGGGGTTTATGAAAATGTCATTTCCACTTGTGTTTCTTGTGGGCATCTCTTTTGTTTATTACCTTCACCAAGAGGGTCATGTTCTCAGATCTGTTTCAGTTTATTTCAGTATCTGTTTATTTATCAGCAAGACAACACACATTAGTCAGCATTTATGTAAATGTGCCTGCCAGCTGTTTCATTTTCAACTGACATCCTTTTGCAAAATGTTTTGAGACTTATAAGGTTTCTTGTTTACTTTCCAGACTGTATTGAAACAATGTGACACATTTTAATGAGATTTGGTGAAAAGTTGAGGAAGAATCTGCAATTTTGTTGACCTGACATACATCGGACTGCAACTTTCTGCCTACATAGACTTCTATGACTAAAATAAAAAACTGTAATCAATCTTTACTACGTTCTGTACATTTTGTTTGGATGACCCTGTAGAGGCATGAACTCATTCACTCATCTACTACATCGAAGTCACTAGTCTTTTTCACCACATAATCCCAGACAGCATCAATACGTGCAGAATGAGTTCATTTTGTCATCTTACCAGGTACTCCTCAGTTCCGTAGATAGACATAAACTTCTCATCATCCTCCAGCTCCCTTGCTGCTCCAAAGTCAGTCAGCTTATAAACAGACTTGCCGTCCTCCCCGACCTGCCGCATGATGTTGCCTGGCTTGATGTCCCGGTGTACCACTCCATTTTCTCGGAGGTGGTTCATGCCCTGCACTAAGGGGAAAGAGGGGAAAGGGAGGAACGCTTCAGTTAAGGTATATGAAATTATAGTGAACTACCAGGACAGACACCCACCTACACACTGCAAAACCGTGAGAAACTCCGTTTCAGGCAGGCCGAAGGCGTTTTCTGGCTCCTCGAGCACGCTTAGCAGGCTCCCTCCTGCACAGTACTCCATCACTAACACCTTCTGCTTTGATGGCAGCTGGAAAAAGAAAGACGTCAGGAGGTGAGCTGCGCTTTTTTAACCACTGTAAACATTGTGAAGAACCTTATTGCTTCAAGAATTTCATGATGGAAAATGAAAACAGCCAGAACTGCTAATATAACTTGGGGGAGGAAAGTAGCCCTTGCTTCCGTCTTCCCTCCGCCGCCTCACCTCCTCTACAGTGTACAGCCTGACGATATTGCTGTGGTTGAGCTTCCTCAGCATCTCGAACTCTCTCATCTGGACCTCATGGGGGCGGTTGTAGCTCAGCGCGTTGAACACCTTGACGGCGACCAGCTCACCCGATTTCTGCACGCCCACACACACACAAACATTTACATCAGCACAGCACAACACAGCGTCACACAAGAACGTCAGACGCGGCCCAGATCGGCGCCGCAACCACGACCTTTTCCTTATCACACATCCTGGTGTCACCGTGACACCTCAGGTAGTGTCAGCAGTGGCGTCAATGAGCTGATGGATGAATTAAAAAAAACAAACAACTTGACACTGTGTGAAGGATTAAAAAAAACAAAAAAACAACCCACAGCTTGGCTTCTTGGCTACCTTGTTGCGTGCCTTGTAGACACTGGCCGTAGCCCCCTGGCCGAGGACATCCTGTAGAGACCACAGGTAGTTTGTTGTGCTGGCTGTCATCCCTGACATGCTGGAGGGAAGAGACTTAGAGAGATTTAGAAAAACTTTAACAGAGATTGGAGACAGACAGAGACAAGTTCCTCTTTGTCTTCTAACACAGGACAAATGCATTAGGAAAGACAGAACAAAGACACACACCAACAACTAAGCCGGGTCAACAATATCAATACAGTACAGTACATAACGAGTGTAAATTAGCATTGACACTACAGTCTTTATGTTACAGACACATTAACCTACATATTTCGTTTATATATATATATATATATATATATATATATATATATATATATATATATATATATATAGTATATAGTGCTTTATTTAATTTTCCCGCCGACTGTCTGGACACTATAAAGTATATCTCCTCCTGTTATTAGCTGTATACACACATATACAGTGTAGTTGTGTAGTTATATAATAACCAGAGTAACTATATAACCACGCTGTTCCTGAAGCTAATGTAACAGAGGGAAGTGTGAGCTGCTCTCAGTTTACCTGAAGCGGAGCTGCTCTTCTTCGCCTTTGAATTAACTAAACTTGTCCGGTTTGTCTCCCTCTCTCTCTGCTGGTAACACAGTCCGTCCGTCTGTCTGTCTGTCTGTCTGTCTGTCTTTCCTTGGAAAAATGGCGTCAAAATAAACTTTAACCGTGCGAGTTACGGCTGCGGGGCTTTACGGTAAATCCGAGGCTGAAAACAAGAGACGACTCCGTGTGACTTTGTTTCTTTCTTCTTCTTCTTCTTCTTCTTCTTCCGCGGTGTGAGCCCGCTGCATACCTGTCTAATGGCCGCTGTCTGAACAGGTGAGCAGGTCTGAGCGTTCAAGCGTGAAGACGACGTACGTTCAGAGGCGGCAGGCTGCTTTAGGAAGTGTGTGTTTTCACGGCAGGCGGAACTCCGCTGCACAGATGAAGGCGGAAACACGGCAAGTGCAGACTCGACAGTTTTATTCTCTGCCTCTGACTTTTACAGTAACTGTGACAGAGTCGAGCTCAGAGGGGCTGTACGGACAGAAACACTGTGGCATCCCCAGAAACCTGAAATAAATGCTGTTCCTGTTTTTGTTTTTTGTTTTTTATCACTTGTTTTCAGTTGTAGACGGAATAAAGAGCATGCACGGCCCCCTGAAGGTCCGCAAACCAAAAGTTGGGCACCTCCACTCTTGACAGCTCTTATTATTATTGATAGTACCTCCATTTGATCACTTAAGCACGTCTGCTTCAAAAGTATTATATCTCTATTTGTATCATATATGTATATTCTATTTGATATTTTCACATTTTACATTCTATATTTTATATTCTATATTTCAGGCATGTACCTTGAACTTTAGTCATCTTTGTGTGATTTTCTTCTATTTATTTTCAGAATTGTTAGAGGGAGTTTGCTGCGTGCCATTGTTGTGCACAAGATGAGTAAAACCTTAAATGTTGAAACTTGAATTTTGAATCCAGGCTAGAGGAACATTTCCACCCAACTACTCCTGTTTAGCTGCAGGCACAGTCAGCATATCAGGACTGAAGATCTTCAGTGTCATGTGCACAACAATTACATAGAAGCAGTTGTTGGCAGTGAAGTTGTGAAATCTGCAGAATCCCTCCAATGATGTTCAAAAATATGTGTAAAGGAAATCACAGTAAAGTAAAAGGAGGACCTAAGATGTAAGATATAAAATAGTGTAAAAGTTCAAAATGTAAAAATAGAATATACATATATATGTTCACTGTCATGTGACGATGCAGACTCTGTGCAGTATGTGCTAACCTGTTTGTCTCCCTGCCACTTGTTTAGTTGCTTAACAGGCTCTGCATGTAGCAGTGTTTCGTTAAGGGGAACTCCACAGATTTTACATGTGAAGTTCAGCCCTCTCGTCTTTATGAGTATTTCTCGGCCTAACCATGTCCCCTGTGGAGTTTTGAAGAAGTGTGCATCTATGAGGAAAGGGTGGTCTACCAAAAGATGCTACTGAGCTGCACCGTGGGAAATGTAGAGTGCAGAGCTGCTGTGGCTTGACCCTTGACCCCTATGAAAGTTGAAGTATAAGAGCCTCTTCTTCGTCTTCCAACTTTAATGCTGTGTACTCATGGTCCCTCACATCATGCTTTGTAACTGCGCTTATATTTGACAAACATAGAATTCGGTATGTCCTATCATTGTTTTTACTCAATATTTTCATAAATGGCATTATTTCTCTTTATTGTTACAAACAAACATAAGAGTTCAAGAATCTTTATGGCAAGCAATGTTTATTAAAAAACAGATCTACTACAAGAACTACACATAGAATTATATAAGGCCTATTTGATTAAACTACTATTGCTATTACTGTACAATATTGTACCAAAAAAGAGTGTACCTCTGTAATGTACAACATTGTATATACAAAGTACATCTGAACACAGGATTCTCCAGTAATACAGAGACAACTATAAATAGATTTGACATTACAGTCTTTTTTTTTAGTTCTGCTGTTTTCAAATGGACACAAAAATGCATATTTAACAATATTCAATTCCGACAAATCATCCCCACACAGTTAGTCCACACGCAAGCCAAGCTGTTCAAGTGCACGATGATTGATTTGAGATCGAAGAGGGTCCCAGCTCCCTTTGACAGCACAGCTGGGACAAAACACACCAACCAACCACATGCATGCCTGTATGTGTGAGAGCATGTGTGTGTGTGTGCGTTCATGAGTTCATCTCTCACTACAAGACACACACAAACATACACACACATACAGTCACACTCCCTCCAGTTGTCATGATGAGGTAAGAGCAACACAAATACACCAGGTAATACACAAACAGTATACAGAGATAAAAATAAACCTTAACAATTATAATCCATTACCTGGTAGAGAGCATACAGGAATGCAGTATGTGCTATATTTCTGGGAGAAGGGGAAGAGGTGAGAGAGGGAAATATGAGGACACCTGGGTACAA
Organism: Scortum barcoo; assembly: GCA_023238725.1. Lineage (NCBI taxonomy): Eukaryota > Metazoa > Chordata > Actinopteri > Centrarchiformes > Terapontidae > Scortum > Scortum barcoo. The sequence goes on from CM041537.1 coordinate 19,428,232, forward strand.
CTGGTTCAACACTTTTTCAAGAAGGCAAAATACGACAGAAAAAAGGCTTTATTCAGTTCACCCTGAATGGCATGTGTCCACTCTCTGAAGTCAGTGTTTGCAAAATTATTCACATATAATTCATCATTTAATTTTGCAAAAAGTACATATTAGCAAATAATAATCAAGAACAAAAGAACAGTCTAAGTTTAAGTCACTGGATTTGGGATGTCTGGTTCTGGTTTCTATGCAAAGCTGGTCCGCCGCTGGTGCCGTTACAGCAGCCACTGAAGACGAGACATTTTCATGAATCCCTGCAGGCTTTTCATCTATTCACATGAACACAGTGCATGATTATTCAGCACTAAAGGATGCTGGTGGCCCAAAACATTGGGAGGAAAGTGTTTTCCTGCGCCTCTCCAGACAGTTGCCGCTGGGTGGCATCCCTTTATGATGGGTGGCCGGGTCAGGGGCGGAGGGTGGGGACAGAGGGGGAGGTAAGGTGCATACATACCCTACATCCACGCATGCTCACACAGGCGCACAACACATGCACACACCCAGACAGCTACACAGTTTCCACATTTTACTGTTACAGATTCTGAGCATTAATAAACAACAGGGAAAAATAAAAAATAAAAGCAAACTTTGCTTAAGAACGCATTGGATGAGGTGGTTGGTTGTGCTTCCGTCTAAAAACACACTCAGGAGGATCCTCAGCTCCATGCTTCCAGTTATCATTATGATTATTAAACATACATACACACCATTAGAATAATAAAACCCTTTTTTTTTTACTGTTAAGTCTGAAGTATATAGTTAAAGGAGCAAGCTGTTTTGTTTTGAAGTTGTCTTGTGGCTGGTGCTGCAGATATACAAACTGATGCGATCAGCCAGCTCGCCATTGTGTGGCCGCTGTCCATGGCCCCAGCATGCAAGGAAAACCTGAAAGGCGTTTAGCTGCCACGAAACACCACACCACACACACATTTGGAGAAGACGCGTGTGTGTGTGTGTTTGTGTGTGTACAGTCCAACATTACCTACAAAAATGCTGGGTTTCAGTGGTCCTCTACATACATAACAGAGCTGCAGGAGAGAAGCAGCGTAATGCCTCAAACTACCAGCCTTCATTTTTTTTTATTGCTATATTTGGATTTAGAATGATGGTTGGCCATGTTAGATTTTGGAGAACACTGCTCCTGCTATGCTCCTGTTGTGGCACTAGTACTGAACAATAATAACAATCATAGAAATAAAAATAATTAAAAAAAAAATCACCAACAGATCACTAGAGGAAGAGAAAAAAAATAAAGCTCTTGATCACATGACTTACACTGATATTTGGCCCAGTTTTCTTTCCTCTCATCCCAAAAGTCCACCTTTTTCTCCAGTCTTCCATGTCTGAAGCAGCGAGTCAGTGAGTTTCATTTCGACAGAGTGAGAGCTTAGCATTTCACAGTCTATTCTCAGGAATCAAACAGTCCCTTCCAGTCCATTAGTCATGGGTCATAAAAGAAAAGAAAAAACCTGTCATGTCTACTTTACAAAATCAAACAGTGCTTTTTGTTCCTCATTTAGATCTGTGTGTAAAGGCAAGTGACACTTTTGCACGCCCACTCAAACACAACTTCAAACATCACAAACTACTGTAAGTAAGCTGTAGGTCTATAGGTGTCCATCCTGAGTCCTGTTCCCTTGTGAAAGATTTTAAAATCCAGTAGTCCCTGGAATCTCAGTGGTGGCAAAGGAAAAGAAGGGTCTTATGAGGGTGCTCTCTAATCTACGCTGTGTGGTTGACCTGTAGTAAGCGGAGCTGCCAGGAGAGGGCAGAACGAACTCTCAACACTCTAGAGGGAACATGGCACCTTAAAAAACTCGCCTGGACACCAGGAAGTGAATGCTACACATTAGTATCGGGTTAGGTCTCGTGTGAAACAAATGAAGTGCTTTCTGCACCAGAAGAGCTGTAGGAGTCGAAGAGGTTGTGAGAATCAGTATCATGGATCAGACAGAGGAGTCCTAAGCCGGGCAGGATTTGTCGTTAGACTGCGGTGGAGGTGGGGGAGGAGGGGTGTGAGGGAGAGAGTGTGTGTGGCCTGCAGGTGGAGGAGGAGGCGTAGGGGGCACCGTAGAGGTCGGGGAACCCATGGCTGGGCTGCCACTTCCTCCTCCACTCTTTGGGAACACCACCGGCTTGGGCCTTGTGGCTGGGGGGCGCAGCTCTCTAAATGAAGGTACTGATGAGGAGAGGGAGGAAGAGGAGAGAGAGGGGGATGTGGCAGAAGGCAGGGGGCTCCTCTGCTGGCTCTTGGTGGGGCGGAAGGAGGAGGGCACGTCGCTGGCGGAGGAGGCGCTGCGCTGAAGCGGGTGGGCATGCAAGGAGCCCCCCTCCCCATCCCGTAACAGACGGGAGTGGAGGGGACTGGAGGGCTCTGAGGCTCCTCCTCCTCCCCCTCCTCCTCCACCACCCACACCTTTCAGCTGCTCCAGTGTGTCCAGCACCACGTCAGGGGTGTGTGTATGTTTGGAGGCGCTCTGCCTCTCCAACTTACTGAGCTCGCTCAGGGCGGAGCTCATCGCAGCCTCAATGTCCTGCAGCGGGAGAGGCAGAAAGAAAAGGAGATATTAGCATGTGCTGAGACACACACCAAGTAACGGATGGGGCCGTAACTGATCTGTGAAGTGGAGCTGTACCTGTGAGCTGTGCTCCACCTGGGCTATGACCTCAGAGTCCAGTGGCCTGTGGTTGCTGAAGCTCTTTGAACGTCCTGCTGTAGTTGTCTTGCGTAACTGCGGACTCTCCACCTAAATATTCACAATGCCCTTAATTACATGCTTGCCCAAATAAAACAAATAAGTCAGATTAATACATTTATTTGTTGAAGATGAGATGTTACCTTGGTCTTGAGGGAGGAGTGGCGAGTGACTGAGTTGAGGATACTGTGAGCGCTGACGGGTCTTTTGTCTCCGCTTTCTTTCACCAGAGCTCCACCGACAGGAAGAGAGGCAGTTCTCACCCCTCCTCCCCCTCCGCTGGCGCCTGGACTGGTACTGTCGCTCTCTGAGCCCCGGAACGTCCTTCGGATGCTCCCAGACTCTGGACGCTTCCTCATCCTGAAAGAGACAAATATTTCAGTTATGCTTTTCTATCATTTACTGTGTTGTTGTGATTCGGTTAGAACTTTGGGTCTGCCAACTCTGGGCAAAAAAAAAAAAAAATCTAGAATCAAATCAAACTAGTAGTAACAACGACAACAAAATAATGAAGAAGAAATCTTTTTTTTTTTTCCTGTCTGTTTTTCGCTTTTCACACTTTAATTTGCTTTTCACACTTTAGTTAATTTCTACACGATTCATTTCATATTAACTGTAAACTACAGTTGCAAACAAAAATCTACAGTATAGTCTAAATAATCTGTATCTGCACATGAGACGCACTTGTTCAGGTTGGCCAGGTAGATGTCAGCCACGTGAGCTCCAGTCGGAGAGGCAGCGCTGCCTCGAGTAGACACCCTCTCCTCCAGCAGGTCCCTGCTGTCCACATCGGGCTTTGGACTTCCCCTGCCCCCGTCAGACCTGAAACAATCAAGCATTAGATTGTGAATCATTGCTGTGCCTCTATCTTACGGCAAGAGGAGTCACTGTTACTCACATCGACACATTTCTCCTGAGAGATAAAGATAATTAGACATTACTGTACAGATTGCTGACTCATGTCTAAGGAGGCCCTAGTAGAGTGATGAAAACTGCCTGTTTCTGTTTCTGAATGGCACTAATAACACTAATTCTAATAAACGTTTTATCTTTTATCTTTTTATCAGTATTTTACTCATATCTAAAGCAACAGCAACTTAAATGGCAAAATCCAGTATTTGTCAGCGTGTTTGTTCTCAGATATTTCTCTATTATGACTTCTGGTCAGGATAACTTTTTAGTCACCACCGTTTCTTCACTTGGGAAACTCGGGCACTTAAACCATCCTCTCCCTTTTGCAACTACGTGGCTGGCACATCCTCACAGTTATGGACACAAAGCACTCTGTCTGCATGGACAGAACGAGGAAGTTGATCTGCTATGATATGTGCGCATATCAACTTCCTTAGCTACGGGGATTTCCAGTGGACTACTTTTTGAGTTTGCTTTTGGTCAGAGGAAACAAACGTGTCATTTCGCTTTATGAGTGTCCCAAAACTCTACAAGAGAGGTGATGAGTCAAATACTATCATGATCACATCTTACATGTCTTGGACGACAATGTACTGGTGCGGCACGAGTCCATCCACTCCGTTGTGCCGTCCCTCCCACCAGTCATCAGAGGCTCGCTGGAACAGAAGCAGAGACGCGCCCTTCTTGAATGACAGCTCCCGACTAGTCCGGCCGGAGTAGTCAAACCGAGCGATGGCTTCGATCGGGTCGGACTCTGAAACAGCCAAGGAGCCTGAGATTCAGAGGATGGCGGACAGACACAGGAAGTGAAAGGGAAGCAGGGGGCAGCAACAGGTGGGAGAGAAAAGAGAGGTGGAGGAGAGGGAAAGCCAGATTAATGCTTAGCAGGTTAGTGTTGCTGCATCTGGTGACTGCACAAATGTTAACAAAGCAGCATAATTAACAGGTTACTGGGAGCAGGATGTGAGCTGGTTTAAATGGTTAGAGCCACAGTAACTGGTGAGAAGAGCAGGAAGAGATCTCATAAACTGGTGTGTTTACAGTATATAAGGTACATGTACTGCATGTATTCACGTGTGTGAGTGTTACGCACCATCTTCACTGTTGTGGCTGACAGAGACGGTGTCAGGCGCAGGCTCTTCCACAAGGGGGGGCTCACAGTGTGGGCTGTCACTGATGTGGACACGGCAGATGAGGTTAGAGGACACAATTATAAAAGTCTCAGACTGGCTACACATGTTGATGACTCACGGCCTGACCTCATGTTCCTCTTTAAAAAAAAAAAAAAAAAAAAAAAATCACAGAAGCTCAAACTGCCTCAAACTGTGTGCACCAGGCCACTGTTCAGTGTTGAGACTGTAACCACATTTTGCAAACGCATACACTCCTTGAAATAACATTTTTTGTTTGACACGTGCCTCTGCTTAGACTTCAGCCATTATAAGGCCTGGAGCTGAGTTTCCAGGGCCAAGGTCAGGATCTTACTGAGGTCATGGGTCCAAGTTGCTCCATGGCACCCTCCACTCACTGATCAGAAACCAGTATAGTCCTTAAAGATTAGGGGGTTGTTTTCTTTTTTTGTATTTTAAAGTGTTTAATGATATTTTCTATGGATTTTTACTGCCAATACATATAATAAAATGGGCCCAAAACAAGTCTACACTGCAAGGAATCAAATTCTGGAGGGGAAATGGTGCATGCTTTATTCAGCAATGTATTAATTTATTTTCATGGCTAAAGTAGTTGAATTTGGCTATACTGAATCTATATTAAATTTGAAATCAATGAAATCCCCACTATATGTATTGTGTGATATAAATGGACCCAAAACTTTCTAAAATTAATACCCAAAGGAAGTACGGTATTAATCACATGACCTGAATGGTAGCCGAGGTGCGGCGTGCAACAAACCCAGCCATGCCAATGTGATGTTATAATAATAGCAATATTTTTTGTCTCCACTTTCTACAGTGGAGACTGAGAGCTGCTCCTCCAGTGAGACTTACAGTCTAAACCACCACACTGACTGGCAGTAATTATAATAACTGGTGCCGAGGCTTGTCATTACAGTAAAATTGAAAACTGGCCCTCGTGCGCATTGTGGTGTGTGTGCACGTGTGTGTGTGTGAGAGAGTGTGTGCATGCTGTGCTCTCCCAGGCTGCTGTGGTCAGGCGGTGCTTTAATCTCCTGTATGATGGAGGGTAAGCTGATCCTCGTGGACCCCTGGCCCTGAGAGGAGCAGACAAGCTGAGCCCCCCCCATCACTCCACAACAGCCCCTAAATCAACCACCTGCCCCCCCCTTCTCTCTTTCTGGCCCCGTTCATCATCTCTAAGCCCCTTCTAGTTAGATAACAATTGGACAAGGCGTGTAGTCCTTCTGGCTTTGGCGATTCAAATTCCCACCCTACATGACTCATCACTCCTCAGACTCCCTTCACATACACACTCTCATCCCTCAGTCCTTACCAGAAGTCATCTCCAGCTCCAGGGATGGTGTAGATGGGGCCCTGCAAGGTCCTGCAGCCCGGGGAAGATGGTGTCGTGGTGGATAATGATAGTTTTGATGAGCTCGTTGACGTGGGCCTGGCAAGAGACCTGGTCGTGGCCCTCGGGGACAGACATCAGGGTGGGACCGAAACAGATGGCCAGATTGTAGGGGTCCATCATGTTCTCCTCGCTGTACTGGGACAAGCTGGGCGGAAGGAAAAGCAGAGTCATTCAGAGGGCATTGCATTATCTTTCTTTATTAACTTTATTTAAATGTATTAATGGCCATGATATGTCATCTATGTAGGCTACATCTCCCTCTGTTTGTGAGCAAACTGTGAATGTATAACGTGGATGTCAGATTGTGACGCGGTCCAACAGTACACACTACCCAACCCTGCGTCAACACGTCACTTTATATGTACACTGTGGCGATGGAGGCTCTGATGACGGTGTGTGTGTGTGTGTGTGTGCCTTTCAGTACGTGAGAAGAAGCAGGAGCATGGGAGAGGGGACGACGACTGTAAATCACTTGAGCAAAAGTAGAAGTCCGTCTCCACATGAGGAGTCTGGGTTCACCCAGGAGTCTCAGATTTCTGGTCTCCCACATCCCATTTCTTTTTGTCTTTCACTCCCTTCACTGAAAGGCTTCACTACACTTTTTAGAGATGGACCACACATCAGGGAATGCATGTGTGTGTATGTTGATCTTTAATGTGTATTAGGTAACAGCATATTTCAGTATTATAATATAAAAATGGTATTCTGTGATATTAGCTTTGGTGGAAACAACTTACTGTGACACCAGCCCTCCTCTGCCTCCCATTGTACCCACAGCTCGTAGTTGAGGAGGTCTTTATTTTACTGGCCTCCACTAAAGCATCTTCAAATTCTCCCACATCAGCCAATGCTTTTTAGGATTGTGGATGCTGTGAGCCAACTGCAATATTGGGCTATACAAATAAACTTGACTTGAAGTGGGAAACAGAATCATTGCTCAGGGAGGGAAGCTGTCAGTTCCCTGAGTAATGAAGAGGCGGAAATATTCTTTGCACTTTGGACTTTCATTAGGGTCCATACTTGACTTTCCACAAAGGTTAAAGGATGTTTAGATTTGGCATGAGGAGGCCAAATAACTGCCTTTTAACCTCATTCTGGTGTTTATGAAACTGTTGAGTGTGTATGGGATAATGTTAGCAGATGGGAGGAGAAGGATGCTCCTGAACCGTTGAAAGGCAGCTTATCATTTTTACAAATTGTCGGGCATGTTTCAGGTTTATGCGCTTTTTATATCAAATTATGCATCCTGGACTAGGCAGCCTCAGTATGGTAGTGCTTCCAGAAGCATCAGCTTTAAAAACAGTATATATCATAGTGGATTTGTGGATACTGGATTCAATGAAACCACAGACTGTTTTTCTGTGGTACGACTGATTCTCTTCCCAGTAGACTCTTTCATATGACCCATACAAGCGATGGTTCCTATTTTCGTGGTTTACAGTGATTGAAAACTGTTTTTACTGTTTATTGTCTGTGACTTCTATATACCGAAAGCTGCTTTTGGTACAGCACAGCCTGTATCTACATCACTCTCTATTGTAAACATGTCACAGGATGCAGGGTGGAAAAAACATAATTAAATGCAATATGGGAGATAACAGTCCTTTTCTTAGACCTTTTCAATTCATGCCAGGTTGGGTACCACCCTCAAAGTCAATCGCTTTCAATAATCATGAACTTTTAAGAATAGTCTCTCCATGTGCAATAATCTAACTTTTTATCATCGTTTGTTTCCTGAGGCTGTGTAACAGTGATGCCTTGTCTGTCCATCTCGTTTTATCAGTTCATCCACTTACCATCAGTGTTCCGTTACACCGATACAGACTGTCCAATGTTAAGTACCTTTGTTTTCACCATTCCTAAAACTACAGCAACAACAAACATTTGGCCTCTTTCGAATTGTGTGTCTCAGCCCCAAGGATACATTGAAACTCAAATATAATAAGTGCTGCTAGGCACACCGGTTTTATTGACATACTGCTAGCTGCTGTTGAATGTGTTGTTGCCTTTTTAAACTGAAGTAATTCTTTGGGTTTTCTTTTCTTTTTTTAATCATTTTAATAACCTTTATATTGATGGCACAACTATAAATGTTTTTTCCCCTCACACATCGATTTACTTTGGATTCTTTGTACGTTTGTGCTGCTACTCACTGGTTGAGGAAGGCGAACAGGTATCTCATAATGATGAGGGTTTTGCCCGGCAGAGATTGCAGAACTTTCTTAATGTGGACTGCCCGCTCCTGGAGACTCTCCATTGCTGGAAAAATAACACAGCCATGAGACCCAGGAGATTACTTACTCAGGCACATAATGCTCACTTGCACAGACAAACAGACAAAAAGGAAAAGAGAGAGTGACTTACAGACACAGGATATGAGGTCATGGAAGACTTCCTTAGGGAAGAGGGCGTGGTCCAGTCCTCTAAAGTAGAGCTTCAGGACGCCAGCAATAGAGTCCATGTCGTGGTCATTCTGGTCCCCTGCCAGCGGGTCCTCACCTATATCCGGACAAGATGGCAGACAGAGAGAGAAGAGGGAGGAGGAGGAGGAGGAGGTGGTGGAAAAGAAAAGATAATAAAACACTGGACAAACTATGGCTTAATGTCTGTTTAAAATGCTATGACAAGTCTCACCTCTCTCAAAGGCATTCTTGATGTCATTAACCTCCACTTGAGAGCCAGACACTCTGAAGATGCCCTCATGCTGCAGACCTACAGGGACATAAACATACGCGGGTGTAAATTAAATCAGGACCCTTTTTTTTTCCATTTTCAGAGTTTTCTAGTTCTGGAGATTTTGCATTTTCTAAAAGGTTCTGTTAAAATTTCCAGTTTAATTCTATCCAGAACCAATCACACCTGACATAACAATGCAACCAATCAGTGCACAGGAAAAAGTGGATGCTAAACCTATCACTTCACTGGAGAATTTCCCTCACCATGGCGACTGATGAAGCGGATGCAGCTCTCAACCATCAGAGGAATGGCCTCTCCAGACTCCTAAAATAGGGGAGAGAAAAATTACTCCCGATAGAGGAAGACAAGACAGGAGACCGGTGTGGAAATAAAACACTTCTTGTCAGGAGGATTTCCGCACACATGTCTGCACACGCACACGCATCAATGCACACATTTTTTGTGTGGGGGAGAGGGTGGGCGCAGTACCCAGCTGTTGCTAGGAGACAGTGCTTTTTCCTTTTCCCTTTGTTTGTTTGGGGTTTGCAGAAATCTCTGGGAGGTAAGGCTGTGGGATGCACGTTGGGGCGATACATGTACAAATTGTAATGTGGATCCAAATTTGGCTTTTGTATGTTAAAACTCGGATTATCATTTGAAGTGAACAATCAATTGATTTCTCTATAAAGCGAGAGCCGATGGCCAAAACACGAGCCCCCCCACAAGGGGGAGCCACAAACATGAGAGCCCACTATAGCGCAGTTGCTTTTGATCCCTATAGTGTTGCAGTTTGACAACACACCAAGAGACTGTAAGGATTCATCTATAGATATAAATGTATTTATCTGTGTATTGGGTTATTTGTGATAATAACCAAAATTTTAATAATCGTATATAATAACGGTGCCCATACATCCTGTGGGAGGATGGAAAGGGTGCGGGGGTGCGGGGGTACTGTGAGAAAACATGTGGCTCGAGTTAAAAACAAAGCTGCAGCGCCTCAAACTGAGAAGCTCACTCAGAAACAAAACATACAGACACACACACACACTTATGACAGATAATTACCTGCTTCCGTACCGACGAATTTCTCCGTCCACTATGCAGAGGGAGAGAGGGGAGAGAAAGAAGCACCACTCTGTCATTATGTCTCCAGAGAAAGTCCATTTATACTCACAACTGGGGTAACGCTCTATTTGTATACACAGACACATATGCACATGTGTTGAGAATATCTATAAACAGTGTCGGGGAAAATAATACCCCTGGCTGCCAAGAAATCAAATGTGTCTGTGTGTGTGTGTGTGTATGTATGTGTATGTGTGTGAGCATATTTCCTTCCTTCACCACACCTACCTGGCAAGGCAACAGTCAGTCTTCTGACCTAAAGGAGGGAGAAACAGGAAGAGGGGGAGGGGGAAAAGAGAGAGAGAGACGGTTATAGTGGAAACAGGACATGTGAGGAAAAGGCTTCAGATGGACAGCAACAGAAAAACTTCCCGCTTCAGCTGTACACACACAATTTAGGAGAGGTTTTCCTGCAAGGTTGTGGAAATGCAGACACGTTTGTGCCCTGAGGGAATCCCCCTACACACACACCCTTTACGCTTAAACACACAGCTGCATCCACATATGGTCACTGTCACTGTGACCTAGCCCTCCACTCACTCAGTCACACGCAGGCACACACGCGCACACCCACACCCCCACACACACAGCTTGTGATTATTAGATCTATTAAACTCACTCTGCTTCCCTGCATGTTCCCTAATGTGTCCTACTAAACCACTCATCTCTCTGATCTGCTCCCTATTCCGCCTCTGGGCAATAGGCCTTTCCTAAATCCATCTCCCTCGTACTGGGGGGCTCCCAGTACACACACACACACAAACACAGGACACAAGGACAACATCTAATCTGTGTGAAGGACACTATGACAGTCCCACTCACTCTCTCCCAGAGTCTTCTCGATGAGGTCATGCTTGGCCTCCAGCTTGGTGATCAGGTTCCTGCCTTCCAGAAACTCCTTCAGCTTCTACAACACACAGTTAACACACGCAAAGAAGTCACAACATGTGCTGATTATGCTCATCTATAACTGCAGGAAAGCTTTTGGCTCTTCAATCAGATGCTTGATCACACCAACGCTCCTATGAAATCATCAACGACCGTTACGAGCACTGACCGTGAAGTAAAACTGCTCTGTCTCCTGCTGATTGGCCCGTCGTTTGGCCAGGCTCGGCTTGCTGAGATAAGATTCGCTGAAGGTGGACTTGACCGACTCCATGCTGTTGCTGTGGTGGAAGCACTCAGAGACGTCGTAGTCCTCCACCGTCACCATGTCTTGGATGGTGGACAGAGTGGCCTCCATGGTTTTCTTCACCTGATGGGCGATGAGGGAAGAGGGAAAAAAAAAAGGTATAGGACAAAACTCATACATGACGGAAGATGAAATCAGCTGAATGGATACAATTAGAGGGAGCAGAAAGTTCTCTGACCTCTTCATTCTCAATCTTCAGTGTAGAGAGGCGGGACTGCAGCTGCTGACACCTCTGGATCAGCTCGCCTTCCACAGGCGGCTGTGCACACACGACTCCCATCTACACCAACACACACATAAAACAGTGAAATGTGAGAGTTACCTCTTCGACATAACAGCATCACAAAAACAACCAGCCCTTTCAAGTGGCGCTTTGTTTATCACTGTGCTTTGTTTATGACTCAAGCACTAGAACTGTACCATGTCTCCCATGTGGGACTGGAAGTCAAATCGAGCTGGGGGGCAGAAAACGTTGTTGTAGGTCTCCATCAGTTTCTGTTTGTCCCCGTTGGGCTCCAGACTCTCTGCGGCTCCCTCCAGCGTCTCCAGGCCAGAGTGTTTGGACGTCTCTACGTTCTGTTCTGCAGATAGGTAGGTCCTCAGGGCACGTTGCAGGCTGGCGTGGTAGCCTAGGTCACAGCACTGTCACACACACACAAACACACACACATAAATACATAAACACACCTGGCATGCAAACACTGATGGTGGAACAAAATGCTGACCTGCACTTTCAGTGACACTACCCCGAGCTTATCAAATCAAGCAAGCTTCATCAACATATATACGGTGACAGATATCATATGATACAGCCCTCTTGGGATAACCTGATCAGTTAATTACATGCTGCAACATACTTATGATGCATAATGAGTAAATTTCATCAATTTGATCATGTCTATTGTCTATTACATTTTTATCAATATCAAAATATAATATAAATTGCCCCCCTCCATCAGAGTGTGCCAGAGCAATCAATCAGTGTGAGAGAGTCAACACCTGCTGCTGACTCGTCCATCAGTCCAGCGAGCAGCTCAGTGTTTTTATCCAGCAGAAAATTAACTGCTTCCACGCTATCTAGATGTTTTGCCCACTGGTTATCTATTGGGGGAGGGGGGCATAACAGCACTCTGATGTGTGGAGTGTTGGGAAGCAAGGACACAGAGAAGAGAAAACATGCAGAGAGGGTGACCAGTCTACTGCCTTCATTAGGGGCACTGAAGCTAATGTGAAGAGACTAACCACAGGGCCACCACTGGCTAAAGTGCAAGGCTGCACTCTGACACACACACACACACACACACACACACACACACACACACACACACACACACACACACACACACACACACACACACACACACACAGAGTCTATAAGTGGTAGCTGCTCCCACAGAGTAACAGTATGTTTATACTCACGTCAATGATGTCGGAGAGGTCGTGGATGTAATATTTGAAGACACAGCTGTTGGTGGCCTCAAGAGCTAGTAGGTACTCATTCCTGGCTTTGATGGCCTTCAGCCTGTTTTCTGTGTACTTAGCTTGTCTCTGATAGGAGAGAGAGAGAGAGATTGTAAAAGAGAGCAGGTGAGAAGTCAGGCAAGAAGAAGGGTAACGGCAGGTAGAGAGAGGGGAGGAAGGGAGAGGGATAATAGGTGTTAGAGTGAAACGCCTCAGTATTGATTATGGATAATAAGACGCGAACAACCATGTTGCTGCGACAGGCCCCAGCTGCAGTCGACAAGGTTAGCAATAAGCCGGTCGTGTACTCATAAATCATTCATGAGCCACACACATTGTAAGTCAGTGTGACAACAGGTGGAGCACTCTGAAGCAGCTTTTTTCCCCTCTTCTCGTTCCCCTCCATTTCCCCTCCCTACCCCCCCTCCCCCCGACAGAGCCAGCCCCGCTCACCTTCTCCTTCATCTTCTCAATTTTTTTGACACTGGAGCGTCGGACAGGTTTCTCATCGCTCTTGATGCTGGCCAAGGTGTCCGGGGAGCGCGGCGTCTGCCGGTCGTCCTGTCGACCGGAGCGTCCCATCTGCTTCTCCTCCTGCTTCTCCGCCTCCTTCAGCTTGGACTCGGCATTGATGCTGTCAGTGTTGTACATGTGGTATGTCTTCATCACCTGGGAGAGAGCATTGAGATTTGCAGGCAAACATGAGTGTGTGCTTTTCCCAGTGTGTCCCTGACTTCAGTTTTTGGCTCTGGTTCAAAAGCAGGATTACGGCAGTCAGCAAAATGAAGAGACTGGGGCACTGAGGCTCAGTACACAAACGGATTTTTTTTTTTAGACTGAACCACCAAGCGCTGTGACTCCAAAATCTTTACAGCACGAGTCACACAACGGGCCCCCTCTACTGTACAACACTGCTGTTCTTGGGCATGGTGGTATGACTTTGACATGAAGAGTTAAACACATGAAACCAGTGTGTGTGTGCAGTGTCAGCCTTATTTCAGTGACCACCACCAGAGCCATCATTACAGCGCTCGAAACCCTCCCACAACACTGCAGACAAACACGCTGACCTGTGTATGAGTATGCATGTGAGCATGTGCGCGTCACTCAAACCAGATCTATTTCTGTCTCTTACTATATGCTATAATTACAGCATGAGACCTGTTTTTATGGGCCTGGCGAGCCGAGGCTGCACAGTCGCTCGCTGCTCAGAGCTGTGCTGTAGGAGGAAACTTTGCCCACACACACAAACACACACACACGCACGCCGATTGCCTCAGTCCTTTTGGCAGCGCCGTGGACATGTGTAACCAGACGCTACGATGCCCCTGACAGCGTGAGAAGACCAAAACAACAGACAGTGATGATGTCTGAAAAATGGATGATCAAATCATACAGCCCAATTAGTAAGGACGAACACAGCAGCGCGTCACAGAAGCAAAAAAAACAGACTCCTATCAACAAGAGGCCACAGCCAGGCTAGCGGCTCTATTAGGCTGTATTTAGGCCTAGTGGCGCTTTGAGCTAAACGCTAACCACAGCCAGCATGCTAACACACTCATTATGACACTGTGAACGTGCTGATGTTAAGCAGGCATAATGTGATCACCATGATTTAACTTAGCCGTGTTAACGTACTAATATCTGCTAATTAGCCTGATATACAAAGTACAGCTGAGACTCATGGGAATGTCACGGGGTTATGGCCACATAGCACTAACTGAACTTAAGGTAAAGTTGTTACAGTTCATCTTGAGGGGAACGTGAATGTCTGAAATTTCACGGCAAATCGATCCAACAGGAGCGAGAAACTTCACTAAAAACCAGAAATGTGAACCTGCTGGTGTCCCTAGAGGAAAGGTCAGGGAATCACCACGGGCATTGGGCATTATCCTCTGGGGGTCATGAACGTTTGTACATCTAATAGTTAACTGTGGAAATATTTCAGTCAGGAACAAAGTGGTGGACAGACCACACAACAGCTATTGGTAGAACAAAGGGGCTCGGGCAACTAAGAATCCTTTGCTTTTGTGTTGCCAGGTAATGTTTTATTTTCTTATCTGTATGAGAATTTTTACTAACCTCTCCGTGTAGTTAAGTACTTTGTACCTTTGCCTCTGAAATATGCTTAATAGGCAGCATCAAAGCATCCCAAAACACCTGTGAGGAACAGACTGCTAACCCTGACACTTCGGGTGCAATTTTCTCCCCACTGAGCTGTACGAGATGCAAGAGATCACTGCACATAGTAATAGATCCACATATCGCTATTGCAATGTTAGCAGTTTCTCTTACCGTGTAGAGCTCATTAAGAACTTTCATCAGGTCCTCTTGCAGCTGTACGCCGACCTCTTTGCTCTGAAAAGGCAGAGGGGGAAAAAAAAAGACAGATTAATGTGAAGAAAGAGCCTTAACATTAGCTCAGCATCATTACTTGCCAGCTACTACCGTCCCTCCATCCTCCATCTATCTGGTCCCCTCTCTACAAAACCGATGACATCCATAACCAGCTGCTCCATCATCAATCAAGACTAGATTATCTGGCCAAACAGGAGTGGAGGAGTCGCTAGTCCAGATAAATGAGCAAGGCACTACTGGACTTGATGGATGTGCAGTTAAAGGAGGGAGCTAAAGATACTGATCGTTACACGCTGGCACGGAGGGGAAAAAAAAGAAGAGCGAGACAGAGAGGGCAAGAGGACGACAGAGTCAAAGACAGAGGGCAAGATGACAAAGTTGCAAAAGATTAAAAAAAAAAGAGACACAAAAGAGGAAGGGCAGGGAGTAACAGAGGCACAACCACACTCCAAACAAAACTGCCAGGTGCCAAAGCTGACTGATGACTTCACAGCAAGCACGCAGACACACACGTGCATTCACAGTCCTCTTCTCCGTCTGCATAAATATGTTGGGACTCTCCCCAACCAGTAAAAGGACACCATTCAGACTGAGTTTTAATAAGGATGCAAAGAGCGGCATAAATTAGCCACAAAGGAACCATGTGTGCACACAGATTCTCACACACACACACACAGAATTGACAGAGGACAAGCATGGGAGAAAATAAAGGATGAGATAGAAAAAAACAAAGAAAGTCAACTTTAAAAAAAAAAAAAGGTTTAGGAATGCAGAATGAAAGCAAGAACAGACTTCTCCAGCGCATGTTGAGCATCTGTCTTCTCCTGGATGAGGGCACAGAGGGAGGAGGGTTGGAGAGTTGGAGAGCAGTGGGGTGCAGTGGAGGTTCAAAGGTGAGTTGGTACAAAAAAAACAAAAAACAAAAAAAAAAAGTCAAACGTGGCAAGTGGTCTCATGAAATAAATGTGTCGAAATGGACAGAAAAAGTCAGAGTGAGCAATCTGTTTACATGCTGACGGAGAGAGGGAGAGAGAGAGAGAGAGAGAGAGGGAGGGTTGCGGGGAGAACGGAAACAGAAATCATCACTTCGGCTTTTACGTGGGAGAACTACAGAGAGCAGGAAGGTGAGGATCAGACGGGTGTATGCTTCACAGGGGGAGGAAGTGACAGGGAAGAGATTTAGGGTAGCGCAGTAGATGAAAGAGGTAACAGGATAATCGAGGTTGTCCCGCCCCTTCTTTAGTGTGCTTCAGGAGGCTCATATTAGGTGACAACTAGCCAGACTACAGCCAGTCAAAAAAGCAATCAGCCACGGTTGAGCCCGGCTATCTATCAACTGCGGACCTCGACCTTTGGACCTCTCGTCTTGCCTGTGGCCGTCTGTCTGGCTCAGCAAGACTGCAACAGAGACTAGCGGCTTACTTCATTAGCCCTGATGTCTGCGGTCCAGGCCGAGACTGTGTACTCATTAATAGACACTGACTCTTTTAGTCCTTCCTCTCCTTCAATGACAGGATCTCATGCACTCTCCCGCTGTGCTATCAGTATCATTCTGCACCACTTTCCACACTGAGATGAGATCAATGTGTTGACTTCACTAATACGAGCCACGGCGTTCATCTCCATGAGTTGTGCGTGTGTGCGCTGTGCGTGTCATGGCCCCTGGCACTACTGGTATTCATGCCACTGACTGGGAATGTTATAAATGAACTAATTCTCTACCAATTAGCCATCAGAGCCCCCTCTGTGTGTGTGGGTGTACAGCCTGTTTATGACCCGGACATGACGGAAGCAGCCCTTGTGCCGAAGAACAACCAGAGTAACAAAAATAGAAATTGGCTCGACCAAGAGAGAGAAAAAGAAGAGAGCTTTTTTTTTTTTTTTTTTTTTTTTTTAAAGAGGCAGGAAAATGAAGGTGGAGGTTCATGTGCATGTTCTCATCTCCTGCGATCAGCCTGTAAACGCAGTTCAAAGACAGCCTATCAGGTTGGAAATCAGCAGCCTCTGCCATGACATTCCAGAGACAGACTGCTTCACTTTGCCTTCCACACACACACATACATACTTACCATACTATACTTGAGAGGGCTTTCCACAGATTACATTCTTTTCTGAAAACTCATCCTTACGATAAACTTAACCCTTGACAGTCCAACCTAAACCCAAGTCTACATTTAAATCCAGACCGGAGCCCAAATGGCCTCACCTTACAGAATGTTATCACTCGGAAAGTCATGCTGAACAAAAAAAAAAAAAAAAAAAAGATGCATGTACAGATGAACATAAAAACCAACCCCTTACTCTGTGTTTAGACATTTACAAAACTCCTCCTGAAGCACAACTGTTCAAACTACAGTAGATAAGTGGTATAAATGGATACACACACAAACAGACCATATCCCTGCTTGTATGTGTGTGTGATGCGCTGACACTCAGAGCTCGTGTCTGCGCTCTAACATGCAGAGCCAGGAGATGAGCCACTGTCTCTCAGGGGAAGACTCTACAAGGTCATGGCAAGCTCTGATCTCCAGAAAAATGGCTTCATCCCCTCTCTCCGTTTTCTCTTTTATCCTCTCATGTTTCCCCGCTCTCTCTTTTCTAGTTCCCTCATTTCTCCCTTTCTCCACATCTCCCCTTTCTCACAGTCGCTCTGCCTCGTCTCTTTTCTGTCAGGACAGCGAGGCAGAGATCAGAGGAGGACGAGGATGAGGCTACTGTATGGAGCACAGACAACATAATCTCTCTTTCTCTTGGCGTGAGGTTCAGCCGACTTACTTGTCTGTCAAGGAATCAGACAAGACAGAGCACAGATGCTAGAGAGACAGATGCACAGGGCAAAAATTTGACATGGCTTCAGCATATCAGACTATAGTGCCCACTTTATGTGCAACTTGAATCTCACTCAGCAGCCATGTATTCTACAATATCAATTGAAACCTCTTGCTTAAAACCATCATTTGCACCCCTTCAAAGCACCCCACCATACAAAAATACAAATCTTTGAGAGTGGTGTGATGCATAAACCTATTAAGGGTCCTGTTTTGTCTGTGTATTTAAGTTTGTGTTACCTTCTTGAATAGGCGTCCTGAGTCCTCGCTGATCTGTGCAAAGCGGGGAATGATGTTGTTGAGGTAGAGATCGGACAGAGTGGCATGGTCGCGGCTCTCCCTCTTCACCTGAAGCAGCAGCAGGTTCCAGCAGTTCACGGGGGATAAAATGCTCTGCTCCTTCCTACACACGGAGAAACATAGAGTCTTTAAAAAAATTCACGGACCTCCAAGCATCATATTAGATAAATGACTAGCATTAAGTCTCTTTCATCTCCTAATTTGTACCTCTCATCCTGCTGATAGATGTGCACACACACACACTAATTCATTTAAAATGCAGAGACAAGCATACTGTATGAAAACACACTCTTCACACACTGTTTTCACAAAGATGTGACAAGGCGGTGGGATAAAAGACAGGGAGGGAATAAATGCTCACAAAGATTTATGCACAAAACAGCCAACTTCTCTCTCTCTCACACGCATACACACACAGGGTCAGTGAGCCAGCCCAAACAGGGGATTCAGCCAGGGTACAAAACCCAGCAGGAAGAGGTGAGACTCCCCCACAAGCACAGCTGTCGCAGAAAGGAACAAGAGAAAAATGGAGAGACTGGAATGATTCCACCAGCAGCCCAATAACAGTACTGTTTCACTGTGGTTGTTTCAAGTGCCCTTAAAATTGCTGTCTGCCAATGCCCTGCTTAAACAACAACCCAACCCAAGTTGTATGTGTGTGTGTGTGTGTGTGTGTGCACAATATGTGTTATGGATGATCCATGGATGATCTAGTGGTTAAAATGGATTATGAGTGAGTGTAAGTGGATGAAAGACGGCCTTTGTGCTGTTAAAAAGCAGCTTTAACTGGATAGAGACAGCAAAGAGCTGTGAGGCATTTACATCACACACGCGCACACACACACACGGGTCAGGAAAAGTAGAGCATTGACCCAAGCATACATAAGGTCAGACAGACAGAGAAAGTCTTTGACCGGGATATAGAGTGAGGGTGGCGTCTACTGGGAGGTGTGTGTGTGTGTGTGTGTGTGTGTGTGTGTGTGTGTGTGTGTGTGTGAAAGTGTGTGGTGTGTGTGAAAGGGGGTCTGATGAGATGAGTCATAGACGGTGATGTGATATGCTGGTACTAGCTGTCACTGGTTAGATGGTCAGATGACTAAATGTAAAAATAATAATGATTTCAAGGAAATGGAAAAAAAAAATAATAATAATAAATAAAAATCAACCTACACACATATCACCAAGCCAAATACTGAAATTCTCTGTGTGTCATATGTGAAACTTGAGCAGTGGTCATGTGGGCACACGTGTGTTTAGATCACTTTGCTGCTCTGGCTTCTCTCTGCTGTCTGTTTCTTTTCCGGTGCGTCTGTCCTCGCTGGTTGTGCAACATTTTCCTCCACAAAAACCGGGCCCGCGGTTCCTCTATTTGTTCAAGCAACCGGCCTCTCCGCCTCCGTGTGACATGTCACCCTCAGCCCACCAGCGATCACTATGGTAATGGCACAGCGGAGCGAGTGAAATATCACCCAACTCTCTCTGACCCTCAGCTATCACAAGGTAAACACTGAAATGTCACTGGCCCTCCGAAGGTCACATGGTGCACGCTAGGAACACAGTCAGTCCTCAGGCCAGGTACTGCCAGTGACTCACATTTGGAGGCAAAAATGCTAAATGGTCATTTTACATTCAGGATCAAAACGCATAGCATTAAACAGGGCATCGCTGCTGGCGACTTTGTACAACTGAACAGTAAACAACAGTCTGCTGATGCTTGTTGTTTGACTTTTATAATTTGACTGACACAAGGATGCACAAAGTAACAGATCTGGCTGCACAAATCAACAACACAATGTGCAATTAGAACAACAACTATGGCTGAGATAATATTCATATTTATGATTTTTAACATTTTTATTTCTGGTCTTCTAAAATATTGTTTACAAAATAAAAGAAAAGAATAGCTGTAATATTTAAATATGATCTGTATTATTTTGGTTGGGTATCAGTGAGATTTTATCATGCCAATTCTCTGTCTTGATCCTGGTTGCTCTCAAATTTTGGTTTCAATTTCTGGGACAGTAATCTAATAATACACGAGACCAAATCTTCTTAAAAGAAAACAGCTTCATTAGATTAAAGGAGCCATGAACAGCAGCTTATCGTGTGGCTCGAGATGGGGTATTTTGTTATTCTGTTTTCAGTAAAAAGGTAACTGAATGGGAAATACATATGCTCCCTATGTTGCCATGCTGAAGTAAAATGTTTTACACTTATTTTTTCCTTGAGTTGGTAACTAACATGAGCTGGTTTTATTCATCATTACTGTGACTGAGGACATAAAAAAATTGCTGTATTCTTATATTGCACTGCAGGACAGGCTGTGCTACATTAGGCAGACTTCCTTTCTCAATTGAAGTTTAAATACATCAAATCCTCCCTCGTGGCAACCACATAGTGAACAATACAAGAGTGTTGCTACGTGTGAAAATAGTCTGCTTTCAGCCTTCAGATATCTATAAACTGAATCAAGTCTCCTTATGAATTTGCAGTTCTTGTAAACTTGGAACTGCAACAATGTGGTTTTGTTTGTATTTTCCAGCACCATTAATAATGTAAATAGCCAGAGAGGGAGAGAAGAAAACAGCACTGAACCATTTTAAATGGATACAGCCACAACAGATGCTAAACAGCAATGTTCAGTCCTCGTGTGGTCATATGATCATGTGATCTTTAGACTCAGATCCCAAAACCCACATTGAATTAATATGCCATTTAGCCATGGGTTGTGCAAGGGGCTGCAGCTTATTAGCAGTGAAACTGGCCTAATATTTAGCATAAGGATAGGCTCTGAATCCGAGTGCAACTTGTGAGGGCTCCTCCATGTGACCAATCAGCCTGTCAGCCTCAGGGCACACACATACAAACACACACACACACACACACACACACACACACTACGGTTAAACCATGTAACCCCCCACCACTGCTGCACGCAGTCTGCCAAATAGCAGGAATACCAGGGGTCTCCACGGGATCAACACACACACAATCCTCACACCCCACATTGCTTGGAGCACCATCAACGCCTGCCTGGCTGTACGGACAAACAGCCACAAGCGCACACACACACACACCTACATTCAGACGCACAAAAATACACACACATAACCGGAAAATAGTTGAAATTCCAGCGTGGCACCCGGACTGAGCAGCAGCAGATGCAGGGAGACTGTTAAATACACAGATGTTGGATGAAGAGGAAAGCAAAAAGCGAGCGGGAGGAGAGCAGGAGAAGACCTGAAAAGTAAAAGACCACACACTTGTCAGTCAGTGGATTGTATTTTTTATTTGCCCTATGACATCTCGATTATGACGGGTCTGCTGAAGCAGCTGCAGAGGCTGACCTGCATGACTACATGTTTTATTCCTTTGCCCTCCCTTCTCCTCTGCTCCCCTTCTCTCCCCCAATATGCAACACAGGGAACCACACACTCTGCAACTGTCTCAGTATTGATCTTTAGCTGCAGGGTGTGTGTGTGTGTGTGTGTGTGTGTGTAATGGAAGGAGGGGGGGGTTGTCCTCTTGGTTGGAATTGGGTTTCGTTTAGAGGTCCTATCGATCCTTTTTAGCCTGTGCCTGCATGCGAGTGAGAGAGCAGGGATGTAGGTTTCCCCCCAGCTGAGGAAGGAATGTTTATTTTGGAAAAGTGCATGATGCATATGAAACAAGAACAAGAACAGTACAGGGAAGAATGAGGAAGGTGGCTGCAGAGGGGGGTCACAGTTAAGGGGAAGTCAGAGACAGAGAACAGGAAAGAGTCCTTCTCAACAGTTTTGTTCATTTTGGAAGATCCACTCTTTCAAAACGTCCGCTAGCGTTTCCTCCATAAAAGTCAAATCAAATGATAAATATCAAAAGGTGGTTTCTTCTACAAACAGATTTTCACCATCTTAACAATTAATTGTATGAACAAGCAGTTAAACACTAAAAATAAAATATCTTGCTATTGCACAATTATTGACTTCTCAATGTCTAGGCACTACCTTATAGGGTCTGACCATAATAATTGACTATTTGGATATCAATTCATTGGTATTTGGTTTTCAATTCTGGCATTTGGATGTTTGTGGCCTTATAGGTGACGTATGCGACATAGTCTGGCAGGTTTGTTATGGGAAATGAGTCTCTCTTGTGCGTGTAGAAAAAGCACCGGTATGTGCGGCAGACACCGTGAAGCACATCTTTAATGCACATGTTGTTAGGTTACAGAAGTCCAGCAGAAAGTCCAGATAAGCTCAGGTTCAAGTCAAGGTCTCCCCGCTACGGTGTGGAAGACCGAAGCCAGAAAGGTAACAGCTTACATTAACTAGTAAACTGGAAAAAAAACTTACATTATCTGTATATATATAAGATTAGCTTTGGTGATACACTCTGAAAAATAACCCAAAGCTGGACACTAAGATGTGCTTGTTATTTAGCTAATTTCATCACTTGCATCTGTTTGTTGCAAAAAATACTATGGTAGTAATGATGTACTAAAGAAACTGCAGTACTCAGAGCTCTACTGCCTCTACTGCCCCCTCAGATCTGCAGTAATGATCAATCATTGAACACACTGCCATGGAAAGGGTGTTGCCAACCGGTTCAACAGGTTGCTGCGTTTTCTTGCTCGTACCTCCTCTGCAAGCCGCTTCGCTCCTCCAAGATGCATTTAAGTTATTAAAACATCCTCAATGATGGTCGATCCTGGTGCCAGGCTAAAAGGACGGAGGAGCGCGGATGCAAGGCAGCATAATTAGCTAAATTGAAAGCACCCTCTGCCTCCCTTTATCTGTGGTAGCTCCACTGAATTTGTGTGTGTGTGGTTTATGATTAGACAGCAGTTCAGTGAGTCCTTCCCCACAGGGAGACAGGCCGCTCTCTCCCACCAAAAGCTGCCAGATAAATTATACAAGAACACATCCTGCTGCTAAAGCTGATGAGCTCCAGTGTGTATCTTATATGCACGTTATGTATCAATGAGAGAGTGCATGACAGAGAGAGAGAGAGAGAATCCCAGTTTGGACAAGGTTACACACAGCAAGACACTGAAAAATAGCCAGAGCACAAAATCACCACCTGTCCATTTCTGGCAAAACTTACAGATATACACACACACTAACATAAACAGACTCACAGGACCTCCCTGATAACAGAAAATAGCATCCTAATGAAATGTATGAGCAATACATCAATTGGTGTTTTATGAGATCAAACAGGGCAGCAGTGAGTGATGCAACTCAGTATTTTACAGACTGGCTCACATCAGTATGCCCTTTCACACCGTCTGCCTTGGCGGTCCATCTGTTTCATTTTCTTTGCTCATCTCTACTTCTCTCTTCTCAGGAAGGAAGTCACTAATCTTGAAAGCACTCTACGCTGTTTAGAGGGCTAAATAAAGACACAGGTTTTCCTTTTAATCTATTCATTTCTACTTTGAATCTTCAAATCTTCATATTAGCATGTGAGCCAAATAAAAATAAAATAAATAAAATGATAAAATTAATACAAATAAAATAGAACCCCCACCCTGTGCTGTGCTGCTTGTAGTGTGTGTGGGTGCGAGCGGCTGTGTGTGCTCCATACTTGAGTAGATGGTCCTTGGTGCTGCGCGTCTTTGTGAGGAACCTCTCTGCCAGCTTCTCAAGGTTGCGGCTGTAGTCCACCTCAATCTCTGCCTTCTTTCTGAAGAAGTCCTGCAGGTCCTGCAGCAGCTGCACCCTCAGCTCACACTGCTGGTCCAGACACTTGAGTTGCTCCACCAGCTGGGCACGGATCTCTGACCGGGGTGAAGGGAAGAGGGACACAGATGAGTCTTTGTTAACTGTATTATGCAGACCGCAATCCAGCTGTAATCAACACATTGAGGCCACAAAAGGACAACCCAAACTGTTAAAAATCAAAGGGTTCATTTCTCTAAAAGCTGTGACCTACATGCAATTACCCACACACCTGGGGAGAGACTGTTGACAGTGCAGTGCCATCATTAAAGATGCACGCCACAACAATGTGTAAGATGTCAAAGTCTGAAGCGGTTTCCCCTTTACAGCTGATGTGGATCAAACCCAGCTCCATTAAAACACCTGGCAGAGCCCCAACACATCGGACCGGAGCCTCAGCTGAAACCCCCTCCCCCCTCCCACAAGTCCATAAAAGCACGGGCCGCTGTGCATGCATTCACTCGCATGTGTGCTCAGATATCCTGTTCCACATGCAGAGATCTCTAGAGGCAGTCATTTATCCAAGCTTATCACTTTTCATTTTCCTCCTGCCTCCTTCCCCTCTCCCTCCTCCATGCTGCTCGCCAGTCTGGCCTCAAATTAATAGAGTGCACTCAGCGCAGACACACTCAGTAACCATATTCAATCACTGGCTACAAAAAAGTCCTCTGGAGAGTCCTGGCCACTGCAGTTATAGACCGAGATGCACAATACATCCACAGCACACACGTCCACACGCACGCACCCAAGGACACACACATACCAATACACATACACACAATGATGATAAGCTGGATCAGTGCTGACAGCTGACAGATTAATGCTATGCTCTCATAGCTGCCTGCCAATGCTGAGTAGGCTGTGCATGCATCCTTCTAAAAGAGTTAAGAAACAACACACATGCACACGCACACACACACACACACACACACACACACACACACTTCTCCAATTGCCAGCCTGTGCAGCTGCATCACGGCTGGTCTGCAGCAGCCGCCCTACCTTTACAACGCTGGCTGTAGAGAAAGCGGATGGTTTTGGCCTCCATCCTGGCTTCAGTGCGGTACAGAATCCCCTCACATACACACTAATTCAAGCACACACTCACAGGCAGGCAGAGAGTCAGCCGTCGATCTGGCTGACGGCGACTGTTGATGCTGCCTTTGTGTTTAACAGCTGAGGGGGCAGTTTCTCATTACCACAAAGAGAAGTGGGATATCTAAATGTGTCTGTGACCACCCCGCTCCTCCCCCTGTCTCCCACTTCTCTCTCTCGCGCGCTCTCTCTCACTCTGGTAAACACAGACCTAAACATTGTGCCACTTGCCAGCGGCTGCGTCCACTCACACTCATTCTTCACTGATTAAAAGGCCAGAAGGGAGGAGTTTTGTGGCGTTATGACTCTGTGGCGCAAGCACACATGCAACAAATAAATGCATACACACAGCGTGCGTCTGTGCTAATGACACGGTGTGAATATTTGCTTTGACAACATGTGTTTGTTTTGACTTGTACGTATGTGCTCGCGCGTGCATTTGTGTGTAATTTCCTCATCGCACAGCGCTGTCAATGATGGGGAGTGAGTCACTGTCCCACCTCCTCAAGGATGCGACACAAAACCTTGAGATGGCGGCCTTGTAATTAGCCGATGCGACACAACACGCACAAACACATGCACAAATACCTCAGCTGAAACGAAGCATCATTCACAGAGGAGCTGAAGGTATAAGGTAATCCGCAGGGAGGCTATGTAGAAAGAAAAAGCAACATCAGTCCCATGTGACCCCAGTGTTTAGAAAGCAGGTTTAATAGGGGTAAAATTAATTTAATAAGGAGGCCATGCCCTGCGCCCTGAAACCCTTCTTGGGCCCCTAACAGTCACATTAGGATGAAGAGTGATTGGGACAGCACGCTCCATTTACAAAATATATTGCTGTGTGACTCAACCAAAGCTAACCCAGAGCTCTCAATACTGCACCGTGTTGATACTGGCTGCTAAACTGAGTCTCCCCTGAGGGATTTAAAAAAAGAAAGCCCATCTAGACACTGTTATCGCCCAAACAGGAGAGGAGTGTTCGCTGAGAGACGGGGAGCTTGGTACAGAAAAGAGGAAGGAGATGCCGTCAGAAAAAGATCAATGCGGGTCCTCCTTTCGGTCTCGGCCCTCTGCAACGGTCATCATCCCCTCGAGCCAGTAAGAAGTGGGATGCAAACTGGAATGTGACGTCTCCACCCCCTCCAGACAGCCCAGTCACATTTTCCAGGCAGATGAGAGCAGGTCTTGTAATCAGGCTCTGGGATTCTACTTTACTGATGCCTCTCCTTTCTCTTTTTTCTTTATTCTTCCTCCTCCTCCTCTGTCTGTAGCGCTGAGGGCTGTCTGGCTCTGTCTGCATGAGCCTCATCCATATACTTTTCACTTTGTTTGCCAGACCCTCAAACACCATGACCAAACACGAAACAACTAGGAGACGGTTGCTAAGATTTTCATCTTCCTGTGTAACACCCAGTCTGCATTCTATATCTGCCGACCTCACATATCTACGTATGTGCACAGCTCATCATGAAAGTCCATTTCTGGCCTTCCTTCCACACACAGCCACTGACAGTCTGACGGTATGTTGTACAGCCCTTTCCTCCTCAAGATCTGTGTCTTCATCCTGTTATCGTAACTCTGCCCAGGAGCCACCTGTTTGTTTGTTTTGGCACTTTGCGTAGGCGAGGGGGTGGTATCAAGGGAATCAGGGTGTCAGCATATACCCTCCATATGTCTGGCTTTTTACGTGTAGAAAAAACAAAAATAAACCTGACAATGAAATGGCAGAAATCTGAAGAGTCCAATGTCTTTTTCACCCAAACCCCCCTCCTCCTCCTCATCATCATCATCCATTATTGATTGGTTTGCCTTTTCCGACCCAGAAAGAGGAAGACAAAAATAGAGCGAAATGACAGATGGAGACAGCGTTATCGCGC
The DNA here is from genome assembly GCA_023238725.1 of Scortum barcoo. Lineage (NCBI taxonomy): Eukaryota > Metazoa > Chordata > Actinopteri > Centrarchiformes > Terapontidae > Scortum > Scortum barcoo. Next base: position 19,455,046 of record CM041537.1, read on the forward strand.
TGGAGGGACGTTGCCACCGCGGTCAGTGGCCGGGCCGGACGAGCTGCTGCACACAGATGCGTGGATGGCGACCCAACCTGTCACATTATACTTCGTCAGTCCCTTTTTGGAGAGCTCAGAAGGGTTAGTCATATTTTTCCTCCATTACCTTTTGCAAGTTTTTGCAGCAAACATACCACCAGCTTTGGCCCGTTTAGCTGGAAGCTGATGGAGGCGATGGGTGCCCTGGATGCTGTTCTGAGCTGGCCTAGATACAGGAGCCACACATCCCGCTGCGAGCCCTCATTATACCTGTAAAACACCCTGGGCTATGAGCACAGCACGTACACACTGACAGCGATGTGACACAGCAAGTCCTGAGCCGTCACTCTGAACTGTTTTGACGGCAGCTCTCCAGCCCGCTCTTGGAAGCCCCACCCCAGATCTGTCCTCCTCTATTACTGGACTGTGGCTCTGCAGAGACATGCGCACACACACACACACACACAACGAATGGATGCACCGCACTTGCACACACACATGGCAACTGTTTACGAGTAGACGTGATGAGTGTTCGCAACGAGGCTTGAACTGGCTGGAGAGGGAGGGCACGGACGACAGAGGAACAACAAACCGACACAGACAAAGATGACAGGTCGGCTCATTTTAAGGACATTTGTGGTTTATGCTAACCATTTTTGTGCTTTTACACCACGGCGCCTGTTGCTAAGGCTACACAAGTTAATTGCAGAGATTAGGGATGCACTGACCCAACTGTTTCCATGCCTGATACAGACTCCACTAAACCACCGAATTTACAATATGTAAACATCACTGCGTCAAACACATTCATTTCTAAATCTGGTAACGTGAGGCCAGGGATTGCTGTAGCAGAAAAGAAAACTGTCAGCGGCTCACTATGACAGATTGGATGTAACTTAAGAATTTTTTCAATGAAAAAGGAACTATTTTGTGGATCTAATTTACATAAACCAGCTTGTTTGGGAGAGAAAACTAAGAAAAATGGTAAAATTATTACCCAAACTGTCTGTTTGGGTAACAATTTCTACCATTTTTCAACCTAACCTGAAAAACCTGACTTTTGATCGTATTTATCGTGCGCACAGTGAATAAAAGGGATTATTGCTGACATTTCATGGTGCTCACATTGTTGGTTTTACACCCAGACTAAGTGGTTCAGATAATCTGGCTAAACTGTTGCCGTGTTTACACCTTGTCTGTTTGTCAGATCCAGACTTCGTGTTCCCAGATCTCAATTACGCAATTAGTTTGGCGAGACCAGGGTTATCAGAATCAACAGAAACGAGGGTCAAAACCAGAAATATGAGACCTGAGCTGTAGAAACCGGGATAATCCTTTAAACACACGTCTTCTCTGCCAGCATTTGGATTGAGTGCCGACAACCTTTGCCAGGTAATCAGTGAACACAGCGGGAACACAAGAACAAGAACACACACACAGACACACACACGCAACCGCTCAAGTGTTACCTAGTTTCTAAGAAATCCATGACATCCAACCAGGAGATCTAGCTACCGGTGAGAATAGAATATTACCAATTCTGTTTGTGTTTTTTAATGTTTGTGTGAGCACGCGTACACACTGTGTTTATGCAGTAAGGCCTGGTCTTTGTTGCTCCGGGGGCTGATACTGCAGCACAGAGCGGTGGAGAAGGGGAGGGGGAGCAGAAAAGGGGGTGGTGGTAATGGTTTTGAGTTGTACCACTGTGAGCTCATACTATTGTCCTCAGAAGAATGAAAGAAACAAAAAGAAAAGAAGAAAGAACAGAAAGCAGTGTAAAGGGTGAGTGAGGGTGGGGTATTGGGGGGGGGGGCACTGCGTCACTGTGAATAATATGTCCATTCATCGCTGTACACACAGGAAGAGAGGACAGGGAGACAGGAAGTCGGTCGAACCAGTTCATTGCCAGTAGGGAGCACACGGGAGGGGAGGGTCATACTGAAACAACTACAGGAAGCGTGTGTGTGTGTGTGTGTGTGTGTGTGTGTGTGTGTGTGTGTGTGTATAAAGGGGGAGTCAAGCAGGATGGGGGGGGTGGACTGAGGTGTGTGTGTCTGTTTCTTCAAATGAAAAGGCCTGAAGAAAAACAGGCAGCTGTGGAGTTCACCGATATAACCCTCCGAACCTGAAACCAGCCAGGAAAAGAGGGAAGAGAGGCTGACGGAGAGAAACTGGGCCAGGGGTTTGCAGGTTGAAGGGGAGGGGGAAGCGTGTGCGGATGGTGTGGCTGTGGGATGTGATTTTTAGGGGGTTGAATGAGTTGGTAGTCTGAAGCCTCAGGTTGCAGGTAGTATTTCCTAATAAGATTCTTCAGCAGGGTGGAATCTATTAGTTCCAGACATGCCTGCCTAATACTGCTTCACTGTACGCACACACACACATACATCTGCACACACACACAACCACGCACGAGCGAGCGCGGAGGGGAGTAGAGGAAAAGATAGAATTACAGTACAGTAAGTGTTGGAGGGAAAAGTATTGCAGGAATGGAAAGATTCCAGCCAATGTCTTTTCCTTGGGTCTGGACTTTCCTCTGAGAAAACACACACACGGACACACACACGCACACACACTAAAACTTATATAGGCATTTCCTCTCTCACCCAGAGCTTGAAACCTTTAGGAAAAGCGATGTCGTCTTAAGGAGGCAAGTTAACGAGCTTAGTGACTTTTAGACATGGAAAACCCTGTTGAGGCCAAACCGCGGCAGACCTGCTCCGTGTGGCAGAGGAGAGGAGAAAGACAGAGAGGCAGGCAGACAGGCAGGCAGGCAGAGAGCAGAGGGCACGAGGGAAATAAAAGCTACTCTGCGCTGGGCTCGCACATAAATAAGTAAAGAACGGGAGATTTTAGAGAAAAATTATTGGTGCGTCTTTGGTCTCTTTCACTTTCAGCCCAACTTTATAATAGAGAACCAACAACTGCAGGATGCTTTCAACCAGTCAAGGAAGCAAACCTCTGACCTCTCAGCTTTTAGTTTTCATACACAGAGACACACACACACACAAAAACAAACAGAACACCAATTAATTAAACTACTCATGACCCAGCAAAAACAAAAATGGTTTATGAAAGCAGGGCTTCTTGACATATAAGGTCACAGTGTGAGCTTTGGCAAAAAAAAATCCCATCATGTTTTGCGAACATCTTATTAACAAAGAATGATCAAAAGTTTGAAGAGTAAGTATGAAGTCTCGTAAAGGAACAGTCGGGACATTTTGTGGGCCATGTGGGCTCCCGTCAGGGTTCCTTGCACTCTGTGAGCTGGGAGCACAGGTCAGGGGTCAGGGGTCGCAAAGCTATTGGGGGGTGGGTGGTCAGTCTCCCGCATCAAGCAACTAGTGGAAAACATCTACAACAATAGAACTATCTATTTCAGCTCTGACTAATGTGAAAACAGGGACTGATCCTGCTGCGTGAACCAACTCTTCTACCATCCTTCTCTTGAATAAATAAAATAGATCTTTAAGGATATAATCCAGGTGTCTGACATACCGTAACACATCTACTCTTGACATCAGCAGGCCTTTCCAGCCATCACATGCTCTGATTCCTCTCCCATGGTGGCGAAGGGGTTTGCATGGTTTAGAGGTTGGGGGCTGGGGTCCCTATGCATAATGAAAAAGGCTGCTTATCAAAACTTAACTAGCTCCTCACCCACTTCCAGCCCCTGTCTGCTCCACTGACCCAGTCTGGAAAAGGCGCTGAGACGCACTGTGTAAGTGTGTCTGTGTTTTGGGGGAGGGGCACATCTTGCACAGATGCATGGGCTGAGGATAGATGAAGGAACTTCATATGAGATTAGGGCCACAAACAATATTTGTTTTTCTTCCTGTCATCTGTCGACTGTGCTTTTATTCATCACTTAGTCTAGCCTCAGTCTTGGTCATCATTTAGTCTAGAGCTGAAACAAGTAGTCAATTAAATCACCAAAAATTTTGATAATCAATTTGTCATGCAAGTCATTTTTCAAGCAAAAATTCCAAATATTCACCATTTCCAGCTTCAAGAGTAAGTACTTCCTGCTTTTCTTGGAAATCTTTGGGTTTGAACTGCTGAGCAGACAAAAAGAGCCATTTTTAGGCCAAAATGAATTATAGATTTATCAAGAAAGTAACTGGCCGATTAATTGCTTATAATTGTAGCAACCATAGATTGCTTTCCTCCTTTTCTTGTGCAATACAGCCCTAGTTTAGCCTATCAACATGTGCTCATAACAATTTTCCAGAGATTATATTTCATCCAGTCACTGAACTGCTTAATTGTTTCAGCACTAAAATGGAGGTCACACTCTACCTTACAATTCATCAATTCCCATGATTTGAGACAGGCCTCTGGGCTAATTTGTGTGTGTGTGTGTGTGTGTGTGTGTATATAGTCCATCCTCAAGGGTACTATCCACCTGGTGTCACCTCTATTTCCTGTCTCTGCCGGACACAGCCATCTGGGCCTCAGTCTGTTCCAACAGCCTTCATCTCTCTCTCATCATCTCTCTCTCACGCACACCCACCCACTCACACACACACACACACACACACACACACACACACACACACACAAACACACTTCACGTTGTTGGGATGCAAACCATGACAGTATAGTGATCTACACCATCTGTCCGAGAGGGTATGGATAGGTATCAGACAAAAACGCACACACCAGCATTATACCAGCAGGAGAGACAATATTAAGTCGAGACGTCCCACTGTGTTTGTGCACATGCGTATGTGTGTGTGTGCACGGCGTACAGTCTTTTCAGTGTTTCCAAATGACCAGTGCATAACACCCCCCATAATCAGCTTAGCAGCCAGTCAGGGGGGATTTGACTAATCCACAACACAAGCATGGGAAGGAGCCCGCTGAGTGTGTGTCTGTCTGCGCGAGTGGTCCGTCTGACAGTGTGTGTACTAAGTTAAATCAACCTCGACAGTCTTGGACAGCACTCTCTCTCTAAGCAGCGAGCATCACAAGCATCATCCAGGACGTGGGCTACTTTCTGATGGGCGGGTGTGGACTCCTTTTATGTGCAGACGCACCGTCGGGCTGGTAAATGTTTTTATACACATCTTCATTAGCAGGTCAACACTCGTCATAATTCCAGCGAATGACTGACTGTGGATGATGACTCCCTATTCCAAGATTAAACACTCATGATTGATTCAGTCATCCCTTCTCATTCTGTCGTCATCGTCTTCTCCCTCCTCTGTTAGAATTTGTCCGGTCTGCACCAATGATTCACGGGGACCTAGACGGTTTTGTGCGCATGCATTCAAAGGCCGTCCCCCCCTGAGGCTAGCATGAGGCGCTCTGAAGCCTAACACAGTGTGTAATAGCCTCCTTCTGTCATCTAATAGTTGTGCATGACACCCTCTGTCACACAGAATACTGTACACACACACACATACACACACGTAAACCCCAGTGGGAAACAGAGGCATGATACTAAACACGTGTACGTGACTGGTACGTGTGTCCTTAGACAGGAAACTCTTATCACTGCATTCCAAAAGACATCAGCGGCACGCCGAAAAATGGCCGTAGGAAAAGACGGCAGAGATGGAGATAGGGTTGAGGCACCGCGAGTTAAAGGCTGTATCTGCTGATGGCTGCCGATCCTTATCTGAGTGCCACGGGAAGGCAGCGAGGCTGGGGGTGGAAAGAGCAGGGGAATACATGCTCCATCACACAAAGTGATGAGACCGAGAAGAGCGGTTCGATAACATGAGATAGTATCACCACATCCACCTTGAGGTTGCATCTTCCCCATCTCTAGCTAAAGCTACAACCCTCCTCCCAGACAGGGGAGGGGCGGGGGGACGAGAGAGTTTATGGGCATGTGCACACGATGTGGCGATGCAGTGCAGGGAGTGCCAGGTACATGCAGATGTAGCCCATTTTAATATACAGTCTGTGCGTGTGTGTGTGTGTTTTTTCCAATCCTGATCATTTTTGTCCTGTCCACTCACAACTTCATGTTTCTCATTTATCACATCGCCTGCCACCATTGGCTTACGGGAGGCTAATTGCATGCCAGACTGCTGAAACGATTAGGGGAAAAAAATCAATTTGTTAATCAACAGGAAAGTAATCAACACCTCTTTCAAAGACCATTAGCTTAAATTGTTTATAAAGAAGAATAAATGTGAGGATTTGCTTCTTTTCTTTATTGTATGTTATTGCAAATGAGTATTTCTCAGACAAAAAAAATATGCAACATGAAGATTTCAGCTTCAGTTCTGGGAGACTGTGAGCTACCATTTTCAGATATTTAATATGCTGAACAATTAACTGATAGACTAAAACACAACAACAACTAAACTGTATCACTTCTTAAACAGATCCTCCTTCTGTGTGGAGTTTGCATGTTCTACCCTGTGCCTGCGTGGGTTCTCTCTGGGTACTCCAGCTTCCAAAGACATGCAGGTTAGGTTAACTGGCAACTCTAAATTGCCCCTAGGTGTGAATATGTGAGTGTGAGTGTGAGTGTGAGTGGTTTGTCTGTCTTTCTACTGTTCAGCCCTGTGACTGACTGGCGTCCAGTCCAGGATGTACCCTGCCTCTCGCCCAAGATAGCTGAGATAGGCTCCAGCACCCCCTGCATGACCCTGTGTGTCAGGATAAAGCAGGTATAGAAAATGGATGGATGGATGGATGGATAAACGGACCTTTACGATGTATGTGCTAAGAAAGTATGAGCTATGAAATCTAAGGTTATATGGAGGTAAAAGCTGTAACTCATAATCAGGGAGGCAGAGAGGTACAGTGTTTGGCTCTCATTGGCTTTCACTGAAGGCACAAAGAGCTGAATCAGGATCAGCCTATGCAGCAACTGCAATCACCCCCCTGCCCCCACCCCACCCCCCACCCCTACCACCTCTCTCTCTCTCGCTCTCTCTCCCCTTTTCTGCATCCGTTTCCCCTTCTCCCCTGTTCCAGAGGTGTAACTCATTCTCACGCCTGCTAATGTGTTCATGCGTGCATGTACGTGTGTGTCTGCACACTATGGAGAGGTGGCCTTGCCGTGTAATGACTCCTGCAGAGGCACAGCTCAGAGAGCCGGGGTTGCCAGCAGTGACAGGCCGGCCAATGAAATATGGCCACCATTTCAAACAGGCGGCAGTCTGTCACAGCAGCCCTCGCCGATACCAAGCCAGGCACGTGAGGAACAGCCGCAGCGGGCATGCGAGAAGATCAGAGCCCCGCCCTACCTGCCCCTCGCCCCGTGGAGAATGTAGCATTGCGGTATAGTATGCCTTACAGAGCCATGAGTGGGATTTCAGAGCAACAACGCAGTTTTCCCTCATTGACTTTTTTTTTTTACCACAGTGAAGATCACATTCAGCCAGCTAGTTAAATTCTCCCTCACTCGCATACCCACCCAGGCATTTGTCTGAGTGCTGCAGAGACATGGGGTAGAGAGAGCGCGAAAGAAAGTGGGCCAAGCTGCGTGAAGAGGCTTCCAGGGAGGAGGACAACTCAACACCTCAGCACAACACAGCAACAGAACAGCACAAGAGCAGCACAGGGGACTCGGCTGAGAATGAGACTCTTTCTGTTCCTCTCACTCCCGTTTCTCTGCAGCATTGTTTGGTCTTTAGCTGTCGTACATTTTAGTTTCTTTCATAATAACAAAACAACTCTGCTCTCTCGAGGTGGAACAACAAGAGCAGCAAGTAAACACGAGCAAAGTTTTTCCTTTCTATCGCTCTTTATTTTCATGTAGTGCTTTTGGCTCCAAGCCAAAAAAAAAAACGAGACTGTCTCCTTCATCTTATTGGCGAGAGGGGTCTTAAGCTGTGAAGATCTCATTTAGCCACTCAGAACACAATCAGTGTAATCCTGCGACAAAAGTAATTACTTGAGAAAGTGTCATGGCCTGTAAGCGTAGCTGTATCTAACAGTCACCCATACACAGTAAGTGACACACACACACACACACAGATCTACATGCCATGCCTGCAGCTAGTAACACAAGGATGTACTGGATCATCAAGTCCACATGGGATAAATATGGATGCTTGGTGTAACTTGGTCTGAATGAGGACTCAGGTCATTGTTCTGTTCACTACTTTGTTAAAGCCCACTTTCCATTCAGACTTTTTTCATTAGAGATTGGCCATTTAATGAATATTTTGGGCTTCTAAACATAGCAGGAAAATGAGCTTACGGAAAATGCAGAAGACGGGTCATTCTTTTCAGCTGGCTTAATATGAGACTGAAACAGATTACACTAATCAGTGTCTGCATTCTAGCTGAACAAACAGTTTGCATGCTAATTATTAATCTGAATATATTTTCTAGTATTAAATAATACATTCCTGCATAAAAAAAGGAAAGCCTTATTAATAATGTGAAACAATTGTTCCAAATTGGGCTGACTTTGTTTTCCGCGTTCAAAGACGCACAGTGACACTAATGCAGCAGCTGGATGAGGGAAGAGGGATTTAGAATTAAAGCACTACGGTGTTTTTTTAATTCCTCTAACAGGATAAGCGACAGCATAGAGACGCTAAACTTCACAGGATTGAAACAGATAGATTAGTCCTCCCTTAAGTGGCCTGACATCATTCAAAAAAAGACCAAGACCAGGAGGTTGCATAAAGACCAGTGTTGAAACACAGGGCTCGGATTTACTTTTCACACTCCTTTACACCTTCCTGTAACTGGAGCCAGTAAAGTGCAAGTAAAAAGTCCAAAGACAGAGCTGCTTTAAAGGGGTAATGCTGTTTTTTTTTCTAATAAATGTATGAATTTGTAGGTAACTGATGCAGATGATTGCAAACCAAGCAGCAGACCCTCCTGTAAGGCAGGTGTGTGATGCGGTGTACGCTCGTTTAGTGGTGGATATATCAGACTAAATTAATCTCCTGCAGCAGGGCGAATCGAGGTCAGCGTGAGCTCACCGGCCAAATAAAACTGTTTTGAAATAGCTTAGTGTTACAGCTGCATGGCTCCGCAGTGCAGAACACTCAAGAAAGCCTCAAGCACATCTTCCCAGTGCTCGGAGAGTAAAAAGCAGAGCAGCACTAAAGTCAGATAGCGGAATTGATCAAAATAAAAAAAGATCTTCTCCCTGAATTTACACAGCTGAAGTCTGACTGAGAGGATACTTAAGAGGATGTGTTCGTAAAGCGCCGCGGGGCGAGGAAAGCTCACCTGAGGTCAGCCCGAGGACGCCCTGACACAATGAACACAGCCTTTGTGCTGCTCAAAACAAACACACACACAAACATACGCGCAGACACACACACACGCGCATGCTATTGTTTTGCTTTCTCACACGTAGCTGCCTACTTAGCCACATGATAATCCCTGCAGTTCAAATATCACCATCTCATGGGCCGTAACAAGCGTCTTCACAGTCCAATGATCGCCACAGTCAGCGGAGCTACGGACTGTCAGCTATGCTCCGCGCTTCAGCCTGACTCATGCTGGGACAGGCTCTGCTAATGTGACCCTGACTGAGCCAGCCGAGCACTGGACTAACCAAAGAACTGGTCATGTTTCTTAATTGATTGAGGCCACCGTTATTGGCGTAAAGGAGGCACTGCCGCTGCCGCAAGGGGCTCCATCAAACAAAAGCAAGGTCATTCATTGTTGATGATACTGGCTCAAATTTTGTTCCAGCAACACACTCTGCAGTCAGATTATAATACATTAAAATATTTGCCAGTTCCACCATCTCCCTCCTATTCGTAGAGATGGCAAAGAAAACTGCTGCCATGATTGACTTCCATTTGTAAAATCCTGACTCAAAAAGGAGAACAACCTGCTGAGCAGTGGGGGTTTTTGGCATTCCAACACAGGGATGTATTTATTCAAACTGCACTTCCTGGTTCATGTTTCATCTTCTCACCTGTACCTGCAACAACACGCTCACACCCACGCAGCCTCTTATAATTATTTGCCGCAGCGCTGCCGTGTCTTTGAGCAGTCTTAATGATTAAGCGGATGTTCTTAGCTCAGAAAGCCTGTCTCGACTCCTCAGTGACAACAAGCAAGCATCCGTCTGAACGGCTGCTCTTAAGCGGACCGTGAGCTTTGACCTCCTTGAGGAGGAGGGTCAACGATGAGACGAACTCCAGGAAGTATCAGGTTATTAGATCCTCCTGACATCCCCATGGCAGGCCCAGAGGTGAGGTCCTACTGTTGACGTCTTTCTCACTCTGCCTGCCTGCCTTTTGGCACCATGGGAGCCTGGTGCCTGGTGAGGCTTGGACACATGATGGAAAACAAAGCTATCTGTACTCATGGACAGAATGGACAGTCCTGATACTGAGAGAATAAGCCTCTCCAGCGAGGGGAGGGAGGGAGAGAGAGAGTGAGAGAACACGGGGGTCAGTGACTCCTCACAGCTTGTGTGTCCTGTTTTGTGTGTCTGATGTGATGTGTGTGTGTGTCAGAGAGAGGACGTGTCGGAATCAGCACAACACAATAGAGTGCTGCAGTGTGGGCGGCCACACCCTTTCCTCCCAGCTCCCCGCCATGGCCTCCTCTCCGGCCCCTCGAAACTGCCTTGACGAGATTTAAGAAGAAAGAGGGAGAGAGGGAGGGAGTGGACACACAGGCACACCAGAAATTAAATCCCTGATAAATATAGAAAATCCGGAGCAAGTGAGTATGGAAAACAGGAGGAAAAAAATATAGACACTAATGAATGCAAGAGAAAGTGAGAGGTTTGACAGATTCTCAGCTCCAGGAGTGGAAACATGACAGAACGGAGAGAGGCAAAGTGGGCAGAGCTGGGCAGAGCTGAGCAGACTGGGGGAAGGGGGGGGGGTAAGAGAAACAAAATGGGGGCATAAAAACAGTCTAACAGGAGACACATAAATACTGAGGAATCTGAAGGGAGGGAAAGGGAGCAAAAGCAATGCTGCACATGGCATTGTGTTCTGCAATGTGTTGCTGAATTATTGATGGTCCCTCTGTGTTGAAGGGCGAGAAGAGGGAGCACTTTCACACGCAGTGTAATCTCCGCATCGTAAACATGTGTGCGCACACATACGCAGAGCTGTCAGGTGGTGGCAAATATACAGTGCGCGCAGCCATCGCCCCCATCGGTGGCCAACTCGAGAGGCTCGGGTGGGCCCCCTGTGGGAGCATCGGAGGCCGGCAGGGAGGAGAGGAGGTCAAAGGTCACGGCAGACCAGAGGGAGACATGTGGTCCACACCTGTTCTCAACTCGCCTCAGTAGACTCGCATTGACAGACCATCAGTCAGACGCAAGGTAAAGTGAGATAGTCATTAGTGCTTGTTGTTTATTGTTTAACAATTCTCTCTGGTTTGAAAGACTACAAAGAGCTCCCTTCTTGCTTTCCTTTATCCCTTCACTGCCTGTGTTGTTCTCTCTCCCTGGCTGGCTCTCTTTCTTACCCACAGAGGAAGCCTGTTTGATCTAGCAGAGTCCTGCTGCTCCGACTCTCCAGCTCCCAGACATCAGGCATACACTCCCTCGCTATAGGAGAGAGCTCCCTCCTTCTCTCTTTCTATGCTCCCACTTCTTCTTCACCAAAAAAAAAAAAAGGGAAAAATCACAGACTCTCCCCCCTCCCTTGCTCCATCCCTCCTCGCTAGAAATCAGACACATTCTCCCTGTTCTACCAAAGACAACAAAATAATTCATGAATCCAAAATGGCCCCTTCGCCGTAGAAGCTGTGCCGAGGCCAGCTGTGCTTTTGCGCATATGGACCACGTTGAATGTAAGCTATGACAGCGATGTATTTCACTCAAGAGGACAGTGGCCGTCATTGTCCATCCCCAGTGCGAGCGGGGCACAATGGAGAGGGATACAGGCAGGGACCTGACTCACACATACTGTAAGCCTTCCTGGCCATTATTGGTAACAAAGACTCTGAAAACAATAAGCAGTAAGTGTCAACGTGTTGTGTGGAGATACAATAGCTGCTTTAACACAGCACCGTTATGCCAAAACATCGTTTTCGTTGTTTTACTGGAATCCAGTGAGGGTTTTTACCCCCCACATTTTAGCCCATTAACTACAGTCTATGTGTATTCAACATTATACCCTCAACATTTTTTTATAAGTATGTAATTAGCTTAAAGATGCTCTGACATCCAGGAGTTTAGTGTCAGTTGCTGGATATACAAACCAGTACACAGTCATGGATTCTGGAAAAAAAAAAAAAGGATAAATCAGGTCTATCAATGCATTAAAGTTACAATTCTTCAGACTAAATGTCGTTATAATTTTCTTTATGCCTTTTTTTCAGCAATAAATAATCAATGTAGTAGCATTCTGCAATTGTAAAGTGGTTTCCATGGTTACTGGCAGAATCTGCCTTCCCCCCCACAAGATTCAAATTGCATACCAACACACAGGATTCAAGAGAAACAATGTGTGCACACACTGATGATGAGGAAGGCAAAAGCCAGCGCACGTGTAAAAACACTGGCGTTACCTCGTGACCACAGGTGTCGTCAAATCAATTAGGGCTGAAATCTTCAGGATCATAAGAGCGCACTCCCACGTTTGGATGCGAGATCTACATCAGGAGCTTACAAAACTGTTCTTTCTGGCCACTGCGTTGTGAAAATCCATCCTGTTTGATTTTGACATGGGTGTACAGTTTTGTTTTTTCATTTAACATGACATTTTTCATAACTTACAATTGAAGATACAATGAATGCACAAAACAAATGGGACCACTATGATTCCTAAAAGCTCACATTCATGCTCAGTTCCAGCAGTGGGAATCCACCGCTCCAGACTGGGAAACTCTCTCCTCCACATTCCTCAGAGGGAATACCATCAGCACATGACAAGAGCCCCACTCACACTCAGCCACTTAGCCTACTGCCTCCCACTGCAACCTTTGCACACAGAGAATGCCTGTGTGTATGTGCATGTGTGTCATGGACAGCAACCTCTATCACGCAGTGCTGTCTTCAGACAAGAGGGGAAATCACAGAGAGAAAGGGAGTGGGAGAGGCAAGGTTTGGAAAAAAGAGGGAGACAAAAAGAGTGATGGGGGGCACTAGTACATGCTTGTGTCAAGCGGCTATGCAACGAATGTGATGAAGTGATTGATGGGAGGGTTCTTTTGTGCTAAAGGGCACCCCACTCTTTACCCTCTCTTCTTTCCCGACTTCCACATCACCCCAAGACTCACTGTTCAGGTCTTACACAACTTTCAGCTCGGTGCAGGTCTAGGCAGAGGTCCACTTCCTAACAAAGAGACTAGACAGAGTGCAGCACACTGTATAATCCATATGGAGAGGCACCCATCAGCCCCACACACATGCCCCTGTCCGGCACAGGCCACTGCACAACAGGAATGAGCGTGTGTGTGGATGTATAAGGAGAGGGATGTTCCCATTTCCACTCTGTTTGAGCCACATGGACTGAGTCGGAATGCAAAGAAGGGAGCGGGGAGGGTAGGGGCAGCGGAGGGAGGGTGAAGCGAGACTCGAGGGCTGTAATCTGAGAGGGGTATCCCACAGGGTAGACCAGCACATGGTCTATACACTCGACTGTGGGCGCAGCACACGGGGGAGAGAGACACTGACAGAAAAGATTTCCCTTTCAATCACAGGCCTAAATAGAGGGACACTATAGTGCCTGCTGGGCGTCACCACATCAAAATGTACCTACTCACAAGGCTCCTTTGACGACAATAACAATGTATGGCAGCGCTTCAGCTACTGAAAAAAATATCCAATGCTGCAATTGCAGTTAGCACATGTAGCCTTCAGAATTTGCACTCTCACTAATTCCTACAGCATATAACCAATTTAAACAACTCCGCATGCAGCTGCATTGTGCATGTATGAAGATATTAGCGTTGTTTGTCGTCCCGTTATTAATCAATTATTTAAGACATTTCTCGACACACATTACTGCAATTCTTTTGTGAGTGATGACAGGCTGCTGCTGGATTCATTAAGTGCAGTGTAGACGATGCCTTGCCGTCATGCTCAATTAAAATACTTGGACTATGACCATTTTGGCAATCATCCTGGGTGCTCACACCACAAAACATCCACTCGCTCCCGTTTTGTGGGATGCTCACTAACGCCATCTGCTCCTTGACAACCGCATTCCCAATGAAAGCTCAGAGACAATAGCACACAAAGTACGTCCTCTTCAGCTCTGTTGAATCAGTGCATCTCTAGAGTCTGCAAAACACCGAACATCTGAAGCAATGCAGTGAAATGTTAGTTTGCACAGGTATGCTCATCACCCAAGCTCAACAGAATGGTGGGTGGGTAAAATGCATCACAAATGCAGCAGCAGGACAAAGACCCAAACACTCTGTATCTGTTGCATTTGTACATGACAGGTTCATAGACTTTGACAGTACATATTCCACTGCCTCAGGACACACAACATGCATGAGTGAAGAGCATATATCAGCATGATTCACACACACACACACACACACACACACACACACACACACACACACACATTACCCCCTGGCCAGGCTCAGTGAGTGGCAGAACAAGAGAGAGATGCAGGCGCCTGCAAAACCGTGAGATAAATATCAGGCCTCAGGTATGTGCTGTTGCCTCCAAATAGCTCGAGCACAATGTCTGCTGCAGGTAAACAGCATTTTCAGGGTGGGTTCTTCCACACAAGGCATGGCACACAGTCCTGGCATGCCAGTCCAACATACACAAATAGATGAATGCCTTCAGGAAGGCAAGCAATCAGACGTTGCTAATACCACCACACCCTCCAACATGTACTGATGTGAGCCTGGTGATGAGAGTAAACGTGATGCACGCCCTCTAAATGTTTATTTGTCTCACGGTTGACCACATTCAAATGAAATTCTTGTTGTCATCATTTATAGTAAGTCATAATGGCAGTTATAATAACAGTTCCTCACACCTCAGTGATTATATATATTAAAATTAGATGAGCATGCAATAAAAGTTACATTTTAGTTTCAGTTCTCTCCACAAACACCCACACACACTCTGCACTTCTGCAGTATGTCTAAAGTTTAAGGGTGGGTGGATGGTTATAAGAGACGGTCTAAAACCTGTTCTGCTCAACCGCCAGTGCAGGTTTAACTCATGTCACCGTGTCAGGTAGCATCTGTGACATTTAGCCTGTCTTGCTTTTGAACCGCACAAGTTTGCACACACGCGGCCCCGTTCCTTATTTGTGCACGGCGGGGCCTCCAGTCACAAGTTGTTCCACATGGACGAGCGAGAAGGAAGATGACGGGAGGAAGTCTGATCTTCAGATCTACTTCCTGCTGCTTACATAGCCGGCTTACAGTGACCTCAATGTAACCTCCAGCTAAGGTCAACATGTGAGCAGTGCACACACCCAAACACGGTCCACACGGCCGACAAGCTGTTCAAGTGATGTGCGTGGTTGTGTGTAGGGGTGGTGCATCTGGTCTGAGTGTGAGGCAAGGGGCCTGAAGCAGGCGAGGAAGGGCTGCCTCTCCCTGTTTTTAGGAGAGGAGAGGAGAGGATGCTCCTATTGAGCTAACTGGCAACCCATACAAGACTCTGTGTGTGTGTGTGTGTGTGTGTGTGTGTGTGTGTGTGTGTGTGTGTGTGTGTGTGTGTGTGTATGTGTGTGAAAGAGAGGACTGTGGGAAAGAAAACTAAAGTATTCCCACATTCAAAGTCGGTTTAAAGTAAAGCTAGAACTCAGCACTTTAAACAAGCCTCTCTAAGCCTGCATATGTGCGGCAACAAACACTGGAGAGATTGGGAGAAATCTCCACCAGAGCAGCTTTGATGCTGGGAACAACTAAAATAGAACTGGTGCATCCACGTAGCAACCGGGGAGGGGGGAGAAGAAGAACACTGTGTCCTCGCACACGTTCATATGAGGAAAAGAGGATGGAGAGCGAGAGGCTGCATGTGAGTGAGTGTGTGTAATGCAGATTCTGCTGAGAAGCGGTGATGAATGGCTTCATTAAAACAGCATTAGCAGAGGTGTGAACCCGACCACGAGTGCCAGAGCGCAGCAATTGCTCAGTTCCAACAAACACACATAAACTTGTCACAATAGTGAAATTCTCTCTTTGATACCAGCGCAACCCACCCGCCCTCTCAGCACTTACTGTAGCTGCTACTCGCTTACAGTGTTTGAGGCTGACGCAAGTATAAAACGCAACCTCGGGCTTTCATAAATATCAAGCTTAAAAACATCAATGACAAGCCAAATTATTTTCAAGTAACAAACACCAGCAATTCAGATTTTCCTTTTAAACACACCGCGACTCCCTTCATCTCACGTGCACGCGGAGCATACCACCCCATCGCCTGAGGGAGATGAGGAAACAGCAGTGACACCATGGAAAAAGAAAGCAATGAAAAGAAGGAGTAAAGGAGGCGGAGGAGAGCAAATACGGAGAACGGGGCTGCAAAGCAAGGAAGCAAAAGAGGAAAGAAAACCCTGAAAAGACCGAGGTCTGAAGGTTCAAAATGGAATCAACGCGTGTGTGTGCATGTGTGTGTGTGTATAGCGGTAACCTGATTAGCCAGACCCTACAGGGGAGACAAATCTACATTATTCTTTCTTATTTTCCCTCTGCTCCTCACAAACCCAGAAAAATGGGGGCAATTCAGTAACCCTAGCAACCAACTCTGCCTACGTGCAGAGAGAAGCTGCTGATGGAGGGGGAAGGAGAGAGGAAGAGAGAGAGAGATGGAGATGGGGAGTGAAAAGGCTAATACAAGTGCATACTATACTCTCTCTCACACACACTGAACTGAGCAGATGGATCGCACACAGTCTATAGCAGTGGGGTTTATTCCCTCTCCTCTATTCAAACTTCTTCTCACACATTTTCCAGAACCCTCCCTCCCTCTTTCTTCTCCTTTCCTCTCTCTGCCCCCATTTCGTCCCTTCTCCCTCCTCGGTCAGACTACTTGCTTTTCCTTCTCCTGCTCTCTGGCCACGTATGAGGGCTGTTCAAACACAACCTGTTTCCTCTGGTGTCCCCCGGGAGCATTATCCAACCTTTCTACTGTTGTGTTTGCTCTCCCTCCCTCCTTTCTGCCTCTCTCCTATTTATTTACAGCTGGATGTCTGTTCTGCTATTGATTGTTTTACAGAGGATATGAGTGGGCTTTGTCTCTGCCGTGCTCGGCTTTATATAGATCCCTCTGTTCTTAAAGATGTTCTCACACACAGACACACACACACACACACACACACACACATTGTGCTTGCATGCATCAGCCTCTGCACCGGACACTGACTCACAACTTTGTGTGTGAGTGTGTGAGAGTGTGTGTGTGTGTCACATATGCTGAAATCATAAAGTGATGATGATTATTGGTTTAAGCTGCCATAAGAGGCGTGCGTCTAAAGTGTGCGTGTCACATTTCATCACAACTGACAAACATCATGAGGGAGAGAGGAAGGAGAGAGAAAGAGAGGGAGACAGAAAAAAAAAGAGAAGGGGGGGTGGCGAGAAGGAGTGAGAAAAACAGAGAGTTTGAGTTGAAGACCAGCAGTTCTTTTCACAAAGGTCTGATTGTTCGTTGGATGTAGGCTAACAAAAAGAAAAAGATTGAAAAAGAGGGAGAGGGAGTAGGGGATTGACAGACGTGTGTGTGAGAAAGAAAGAGAGGGGGTAGAGGCCAGAATATGGCTCTGCTTTCTACATTTTTACACACCCTCACCGGTTGCTCTGCTGTTGCCGTGTGTGTGTGTGTGAGATAAAGAAAGTGAAATTTGAATGAGGCAATCTAACTAGGGTCAAGATGTCTGTATTAACTATAGGCTAAGGTCACACACACATTCACAAATAGGCTTGGGCAACGTGGCCATATATACTTAAGAGCTGAAGCAATAAGAAAATGAATAGTTTTAATTAGAGATGTGTTAAACTTTAAAGCAAGAATACCCAAAATTCACTGGTCCCAGCTTATTAAATGTAGATATTTGTTGTTTGATCTCATCTAAATTGATAAATTGACTGTAAAATGTGTCAACTTGGGCTTTGGGCATTTTCATCATTTTCTGATATTTTATAGACTGAAAGATCGAGAAATGAATCAACAAATTCACAGATAATGAAAATAAAGCTTAGTTGCAACTCCAATGTACTGTGGTACGATAGGAATTTGTCATCAAGATAACCATGCCTTTGAGAGCTCTGGTTAGATAAACTGGATTTAAAGGATTTTCACATCAATTTAGTACACAAGTACATTGATTTGTGTCACTCACTCATATTCACAAGGTGTTCAAATCATTGTATAATCTAGAAACAAACATTCTCATCTGGTAATTTCAGGGACAGACAGGACTCTCAATTTCAAGAAAATGTGCTAATTACACACATTATAACACAATATTTCTTCTATATTGCCCACCCTTATTCACAGGCACAAGTAGTAACATCTGCTCCACCACAACACTGTTTAACTTAATGGAATGATACAGTTGACATTATGCAAAAAAACAACAGCAGGTAACAGCAACAGTCTGCTAGACTGGAGATGTGTGTGTGTGTGTTTCTGTGTCTGTGTTTTGCATGAATAAATATGACATCGGCTTCATTATGTTTTAAAATGTCGGTACAAAGAGGCGACCCATTGACTGGGCATACAAATGAGGTTCACATGGGTGCACCCACACACACACACCAACACTGCAGGAACACCTGAAGAGAAGGAGGGGACATTTCAACCAATCCCAACACACCTCAGTGTTGAAGGCCTAGTAAAGGGGTGGCAACCAGAGTGTTAGGAACAACCAACCAGGACAGACATAACATCTGTTGCCCAATCAGAGCATCTGGAACATCTGGCACCAATGAACAGCAGTCATCTCGCAGCTGAACTCTGACCTTACTCACTTGACTTCACTGGCTGCGTTTTTCTTCTCTACATATTTATCCCTCTTTTCTCCTCTCCATTCATTCTCCTGCCCTCTCAATCTCTTCTTTCATGTGTGTGTCACTGACACCAATGAGCTGTTTGTCTTAGATCAGAAACACTTGGCGTCACTGTGCGCCTATACTGGTTCATCTACATATCACAGTGATAGCAGGTATTTCTCTTATCTCTCAGCCATCCAGAGTGTAGGAGGGTATCCAGGGACATCTCAATCCAAATCGCAATAACACACTCACTGACTGTGTGCACAGTGAAAGGGGCCAACTCAGCACTTAGAGTGTTGGTAAATTTAACGCTGTGTTTTCTCTCAGGTGCTGCAGAAACTCTGTGATAAATTGTCATATAGAGTACTGAAGAATGAGGAAGTAAATAGGTACAGGGGAACAGAAAATCAATGAGTGTTTTCAGCCATGTCGCATCGTTGCTGACACAGCACCAGGCGACTGGTCCTGTGCAGAAACACACACACACACACACACACACACACACACACACACACACACTGTAAAGACGGTAGAACAGCCGGTATGGAACATATTGTTCTATTGTGACTTATCAAAACAAAATGGAAGATTTTCACTCTTTAAAAAGAAACCTTTATCTCTTGGTTCCTTTCTGAGAGGAGATTGTGGTGACTGCGGAGCTAAAAATCCTCACACACACCAAGCACAGTCGCTGTGTGTGTGTGTGTATGATGTGAAAGGCAGTTGATTGCTTTGCCCAGACACAAAGCCGTGGGCCCAAACAGGAAGCTTCACACACTCCCCGTACGATCGGTTGGTGTTCCAGCCTGACTCCTAAACCTCAGTTTCACAGAAACATTCTTCCTTACTGAGTATTTTAAGCAGTGTTAGCATTTTTAATTCAGCTCACAATACAAGCACAAAGATCCAGGACCACCCCACCACCCACCCATTTCACCAACACAGTGACAGACTTGCATAGCAAACAACTCTGTGATTGACTTGTGGTCAGTAAATGCAACACTGGACACTGGAGTCAATACAGTCCAGCCCTAACTGACAAGATGCTGTTAAAAAGATCACACACACAAAGCCCCAAAACTACCACTAATTGATTAGCTTAAAGAGGTCTTCTCACATCCTTCCACCCACATGTGATGTTTGCCGATGTGAGGGCAACTGCAGCAAGTCGGTCAGTCACACCAACAGCTGCTGTATCCACCGTTGCTCTGTTTTATCGTCTCTTCTGCCTGTCACTGTTTTAGAGTTGTTAATAAATGAGAGACAGAACCTCCCTGCAATTTATGTCAAAGGACCCCCCTGCAATATCCCTGCTCCTCCTCATCAATTATACATCAGTTAACCACAACACACACACACAAACAGGAATATTCAAAACCCAGCATTGAGCCTCTCACACACACACACACACACACAGAGACAGACATGGACCCACAATCCTGCCTGCAGACAAACCTCTCGCTGTGTCACCACCTTTCCTATTGTGCGCTAGTGAAAGCAGCCATTTATCCCAAATCATATGTTTCTCTGGCTGCCTTGTAAACAGGCAGCTTAGTAACGTACACGTAGGCAGACGCACAGTTTCAGTTTACGGCCGCAGGCACTTAATCTTCATCTTCTGTCATATTTGCAGAGCTGAATGGATTCGTGAGACTAGTCTGGAAAATTATAATAGCCTACATCTGTTTGGAAACACCGCCTGTGCGTACTTCTTTATGTGTGAGCATTTAATCCAGAGATCAATCAACATTTTCAGCATATGATTAGAATGGTCCATAGATACCTCTCTGTGTTTCTCCGGTGGACTCCAAAACCTCCATAATCGATATGTTTCATCAGTGGCGGCAGTGGTTGTTATTTGCAAAGGCAGGCAATTTTTCAACATTCCCAGATGTGTAAAACACTGACAGATGCTGGAGCGCTGAGCCAAAATGTACTTGAAAAATGAAACATCTGTCAAATGTTTTTAAAGACTCAGCACTCCCTAATTTTCCTCTAAAATGTTTCCCATTGCCGGAATCAAAGCTTCCCATTTAAATAATATGGCGAGCTCGCTGACTGGAAAATATAGCGGGATAGCTGGTCGACGTGCGTTAACTGGATAAACGTAATGGAGCCTGAAATGGTGACAAAGCTCAGAGTACTTTGCAGTCATTCTAAAAGCAGAGTGGCTTTCTGCAGTCAATTCCAAGTAAGTGCTCAGTGAACTACAAATGTTAGGTGATAAGCTCATTCCTTAACTCCATTTCAGTGCTGTGCTTAACCATTTGCATGTGTGTAAGAACATTCCTATCCCTCTTTAAATGTGTCACGCTCGCTCTCTCTTTGCTATCTTTCTCTTTCTCATTCCCACTTTCATTTTCTGCATCTCAGTCACTCCGTCTCTCTCACACATACACAGACACCCATACTCTCTCACACACACCCTCTTCCTGAGCTGTAGGAACATTCCTTGCATCAGCCAGAATCCCATATTAAGAGTATCAGCACTCTGCCTGTGTGTGAAATAGCTCTGACTGAGAAAAGGACGGTGGTGTTCGAGCACTGATGTGTGTTAATGTGTGTGTGCATTTATAAAAGTAATACTCCTCCGCTCACGTGTCAACAAGTGAGATGACAGCGTCCATGACATGCCCATACATACTTTTAGTAAACAGTTAAGTTCACAAAAACAATTTTCATAACAAATGCATTACGAAAATTGACCGCACATGATAGGTTAAAACATAAAGCAACATAAGGAAGCAGAGTTCCTTTATAAGAGGCCAAATTATCTCAGGAATGCTGCCAGAATTCCTGGGTGTGTGTAGTATGTTGTATAGCCTATGACTGTAGGAGAATACACATATAAGACTACTTTGAATGTAGTACAATGGTGCTACAGTAGGCAATGAGAGTGCTGTGCCAAACCAGCCAAACTGGAGGCGCATTGGCCTGTGAAAATGCAAAATAAAAAGAACTAGAAAATAAGCAGAACAAACGCATTCATAGAGTGCTTGAGTTATTTTGTCAAGTTCTCGAGTGTGTGAATGTGAATGCATGTTTTTTGCGTGCACATCATGAGTCCTCCTCTGGTGCTGCAGAGATTTATGAATGTAAGTCAGGGGAGGATTTACATTTATTTCCCCCACGATGCTGCGGCATGAAATGACTATTAGAGCGGAGACATGCAGGTTTAGTTTCCCAGTTGGCTGGACTGCACCAGCAGATGGGTTAAAGGTTTGGGAGACAAGGCAGACACCTGTTAACAAATAGTGGGAGACGGAGATGTGACATGTAGCTGCTTCGTGTACTGCTGGTTGATACCCTCCATTAGAGAATCTCTAACAGCAGTTTGCAGGGTAATGACAGACTGTCTGGGTCTCCCAGAGAAGACAGACTGCTGGGAATGTCACAGCAGACACACAGCACCTGGAGTCGTCTCTCTATGCAGATGGAAAAAAACACACACACCTCAAGCAGCTATGTGGATGCACAGGTTTATCCTTTCATCTGCTCGACCCTGATAGGGAAGATGGTATGTGGAGAAAACGTGCAGGCAGAGTGAGGAAAGGAGAGATGGCTCCACACAGCTGTTAGCTGTGGGAGCAGTGAGGTAAGTGACAGGAGGGATCGATGCGGAGGGGTCGATGGACAAACATTAAGTCCAGAAGCTGACAAACACAGCGGACAGGCCTCACAATGCAGAACGGACAGAAAGCCTTTACACAGGCTGCCAAGCATAAACAGCAGCCTACTGGGACATTGAGACAACAACGCTAATGTCACTATGGGGACAGCTAAGAGAGTTTGGAGATAGGCAGGTAAACAAGAGGAAGTGGTTAATAAGAAGTGGTAAAGTGTGAGTCTGGTTTATTCAGTTCAGTAGTTGAACTGAGAGAAGCACATAACAGTATGAGATCAAAATCAGACCCCTGCCTAGATTTGATTTTAATAAAAAAAAAAAAAAAATCACACATTTAGAGGCTTCCGAGGTGAATCACAAGGGGATCATTGAAGAATTTGACCGGTGTAAATTAACCTCAGTCACATGACGTGGCTCTCGCAGTCATCAGAAATCAAAACTCATTTTTACATCTATGAATATCCCTTGGAAGAAAACTGCTCCTTCCTCCAGTAGAATTTCACAAACTTGTTGAATCCATACCACGAGGCACTGAAGCCATTTTGGTGGCTCTAAACTTCACAAATACACGTCATGGTGGTTTTTGCTTTCATTTGTCAACCATCTGCTTATCAACACCAGAAATTCCAGTTTTGCAAAGCAGCAATTTCTGATTACTCCATAGCCACTCTGCCTGACTGGCTTGCAACATCTCCAGCACGAGGGCCGAGAGGCGAAGACTTCGGAGGCCGAGGCTGGGAGGGGGACAGGGGTTCTTGACTGGACACGAGAAGCGGGTGTGATGAGGAAGCCCCGCTTTTATCTGTTGATCTGGCATTGCAGCAGCAGTGGAAACACGCTGCTCATGAGGAGGGCAATATCCTGTCTATTCTACCCCCCCGCCCCTCCTTTTCAGCCACCTCTGCGCTCCCGATCCTCTCCTCCTCCCCTCTCTGCCTGCACGCCACTACCCTAAACCTACAGATATGCTGACAGCGCCCAAGTGAAATCAGTGTGCATGCCTGATGACACAAAAATTCACACACACACCCAAGTCAGCCAGGAAACAGTTAACATCTGAACGCCCCCTTTTCTAAACCACTACAATCTGCTCTCCCACCCCTTGCTGCTGCTCTCATGTCCTCGATCATCGGCAGGGGCGACTCCAATCAACAGCAATCTGTGGACAAGCCTTTGCACAAAGTGATCAGTTCATTGCAATCTGCGTTAAAGCCACACACACACACACACACACACACGTCTGCAGAATGAGCGGACGGCGGTGCACACCAGCAGCAGCAGCACAGACACTCAGGAGACAGAGAGAGGGAGAGAAAACGCCCTGCCTTGTTCCAATGTCGAAACCCCAGCCCTGTGGGTAGTCTGCACACACACACACACACACACACACACACACTTCGCATGGTCTTTTCTTCAGAGACCATATTACAAGACACATCTGGGCAACAACGCTGATTTCTGATTGGGTTTTATTTTTGTTATTTTTGCCTCCCCCTGTCTTTATCGGACATCATCTGTGCGCCGCGTTTAAAAAGCAGAGCGACCACACGCTCGAGGACGCGCCGATCGCGATGTCCAGTTTCACGCGCGCGATTATCGATACGCTATCGATCCGCCACGTCCGCGCGACGCCCATTAACCTTCACAAATGATCGGCGATCATCACGCCACGAGCCCTGAGCGTGCACTCCTGTTTTTTTTTTCCCTGTGCCTGATGGGAGAGGTGAGGGCACAGACAACCACGCGATCAGCCAGAAAGCGCAGATTCAACCGCACTCGTAAGGAGATTTTAAAGATAAAATAAAGTTTTACCTTTAACTTGAGTCTCATATTCGGCCACTATCTCCTTGTCCTTTCGGAATTTCGCCGGAGACGTCATGGCTGAGTTTTTTTGGGGGGGGTTTTATGGAGATCACACCGCTCGCCCTCCTCGCAGCGAAGTCTCAATTTTTGCCTCAATCAATCAGTAAATCAGCCTCAGACGACAGGGAGGTGGAGGTGGAGGAGGGAGGGCTGCGTGGGGGTGGGTGCCAGTCTGGATCAGGTTTTCAGAAAGAGTGAGGGGGGAAAAAGAGAGAGAGCTCGGATGAGAGCTTGCAGCGTCCTCAGCGTGTCCGCGGATCTGTATTGTCCTCCTGCCTCTGTTCACTCCGGGCGCATTGCGAGTTCGGCGCTGCTGCTGCTGCTGAAGCTGCTGCTGCTGCTCCGGGCTCCCATCGCCGCCTCCTCAAAAACCGGTTATGGTGCAAACAACTTCAAGTCAAAGGAGATTCATTTCCCTGTTTGAGGAAGGAAAAAAGAAAAAAAAAACAAAACAAATAGATAGCTTGTCAGGCAGCGCTTCCAAAAGTAGTTTTTCCTCCTCCTCCTTCTCCTTCTTCTTCTTCTCCTTCTTGGTGATGACTGCTCTGGTCTCCCAGCCTGTCTAAACTAAAGTGCTCCCCCCTCCTCCTGAAGTGAGAGAGAGAAAGAGGGAGGGAGGATGGAAGGGCAGCCCCAGTGCGCAGGACAGGCATGGATGCACTACAGGCTGTGTGTAAATATCTGCATTTTATTTAATTATATACAATCATATGTATGGATGCACACAGGGATATTCTTCATCTGGGTGCATAAATCATTTTTTCTTTTTTTCTTTTTGGTAAACAAGCCTTAACCTAGAGTGTCTTGTTTGTCCAAGTGATTCTATATGTTAAAGATTCACTGAAATATTTGGCAGTATGAGCAGACAAACCATTAAAAATATGCAATATGATGTGCCAGTTGCAGAGCGTTTATACTTGGTAATTATGTATAATTTAAGTGTATATATGCCCCCATGGTGAGTTTAAGTGTCCGCATAACTTAGTATTTTCTAAATAAAACAGCAAAAAATCAACCGTAGCTCCAAAACTGACCAAAAACTCCACCTTTAGTGTTACTATACCAGCATTTTATATCGTTGAATACGATGGAAATGCATAATCCTTGTCTTGCTTTTCGACGATAACAATATCTAACATAAAACAGTGAAATTTTAGCTTTAAGTTTTGATAGTAATGCTTCTCTTGGACACTATCAACCGCTTTCAACCACGCTTCATTTTTATAGGTCGAGAGCTCCGCTTCCCACACCACGATTGGTCAAACAAACTTGACTGACATAAAATCGCACCAATCATATTTCAGTATATTCAAACGTGGCCCGTTTGCCTTTGATTTACAACCAATTAAATTCTGACTTAGTCCCCAAGTCGGCCAATGGCGTCGGTTGGTACGGAGCGTACCCAATCAGAGTCAGGTGTGGGGTCTTTTAAAGATAGTTTAAGGAAGTGCCGTTAAACACCAGGAAGTTGTAAACAAAGCTGACAGCGATTTAGTTAGCGGTTAACTACAATCTGCATGGATGCGGAGTCCGTTGCGTAAAACAGGCCAATTATTCGCTGATACCGTATATCTATCAGCAACACAGCCAGACGGTTTCTTTTATACAAAAAACGTTGAACGGAAATAGATATTTTTCCGTGCGCTTGCTCAACAAGCTAACGTTAGCTCATTAAGGGAAAGGCTAACAAGGACGATAGATCCAGAGAAGTCAAACTATTATCATCATCAGTAGCTCCACCAGCAGCCTTGTAGTCTTGTTGTTGTTTTCTGCTGCTGTATTTGCTGTCGGGGGGGGACAGAAAGTGCGAGAAACCGTTTTTTTAATCAGGACAACAATGTCTACATCCAACGCTAATTTCAAGAACAAGTGTGTGACTCAGGTGAACTGCATCTTCTGTGACAGCCTGCTCTGTACGAGAGGCATGAAGGCTGTGCTGCTCGCAGACACCGAGGTCGAGCTGTTTTCGACGGACATACCTCCCAACAGGTGAGCGATGTTGTGCTCAGGAGTGCTGTCAAGCCTTTGTTTACGTGTGCTTTCGTCGCCAGGACAAGGTGTACTTTAACCAAGTGATATCTAACTGATCATACATAGAGTGGAGAGACACTGTGTATGCACCCATTGTGTGACAATCAGGGTTTATAGAATTAATTTTAACCCTCTGTGGCTGTGTTTGTTTCTCATCACGCCCCTCCCCCTTCCCTTCCTCCTCCTTCTCTCCCAAGAACTGTTGACTTTGTGGCCAGCTGCTACTCGACTGAAAGCTGCAAATGCAAACTGAGAGACATTGCATGTCTCAAGTGGTACGTAAAGCTCATCTGTAGCCTTTGCTTTAGGAAGACCCACCTGCTGATGTGAGATGATGATGATGATAATCATCATTATCACAGTGATAATAAACCACAGCACAGCAAACAAGTAGGCCCTACTTATTATGGCAGTATTTCATATACATACACACCTAAAGAGCTGTCTGTTTATTAATTTTCTGTTGATGATGACAGAACAATTCGTTTCTGTATGCCTGTAGGTAAAATGAAACTCTTCTGATATTAGCCTAAAGGAGAGTTTGTTTGCTATAGTGAGGCTTTATTGAGCCTCCTTTGTATTCCCAGGCTTTTGTTGTTGTACACAGGGCAAAAACAAACATCTGTTAGATAATAGACAGCCACGAGTGGAGTTAGCACTTTTCAGAAGAGCCCCTGATAAAGTGCTGACACATGTCTCTTCTTTATTCTCTCCCAGTGGTAATGTTGTGGGCTATCATGTGGTGGCCCCCTGTAAACCCTGCCTGCTCTCCTGTAACAACGGCCATTTCTGGATGTTCAACAGCGATGCTGTATCTACTCTCAACAGACTGGATTCGACAGGTCAGTATAAGCCCCCCCACCCCTTGATAAAAAATAAATTCTTTGCATTTTCGCTCTGTTATGTGTTTCACAAGCCATTGTTCTGCTCCAATGTGTCTGCAGGTCTGAACTTGCTCCTGTGGGGAGATCTTCCCGAGCTGGATGACAGCGAGAATGAAGAATCAGAAAGCCCATCAGAGGAGGAGTGCATTAGGTAGAGAGGGAAACGGACAATGGGAGAGACCTGGGATGCCGACATTTGAGAAGTGGAGCTAGAAGAGTGTACAAACCATGCTTGAGATAAGAGAGAAAAGAGCGGCCTTAAAGGATAATTTAATACTGAAATAAATGGGGCAGAAACGTGCTGCTGTGCTTCTCTGCATGGGCGGAAAACATGAACATTTGCATGTCTGTCCACACCCCCATCGGCAATGTCACAGCAGGTGTTTTCCATCAGCTGTAAAAGGGTGAAACACCTGCTGTGACATCACCGATGGGGGTGTGGCTAGAAACGCAACAGTGTTCAAAACCTACAGGACAGTTCAGCAGAAGTCTTTGGCCCTACGTAGTTTTGTGTTGAATTACCCTTTAACCGGTGACCATGCCTTTCCCCATCACTTTTCACTGTACAAGCACAGACACACATGTATCATGTGTCACATGTATTCTTCTCTCCCTCTTTCTCTCTCTTTTTTTTTTTTGTACATTTGCGTGGGCTGAAGTAGACTGAAAATAACAAAGACAACTAGACTCATAAATCTAGTACTTTTCATCAGAATCTCCGCCGAGATCGGCCTCATGAGACACTGGCGAGCGTGGTCGCGATAAGTCAGTGGAACTTACCAGTGAATGCTGTGCTTTTTTTTAACATCATTTACGTTAAGTCCGATGTAACCGATAAGAAGACCACACTTCGCCTAACCTCTTGTTTTTCAGTTTTCAGTTATAATATATATATTGAATATGCTGTTATAAGCAAACACTCCTAATAACAGTCCTGTCTTAAAGGCTTATATTCTGTGTGTGGCTGGGTGCTGACTGAAAGTTGGAGTGCTTTTTGAATCCTGTGTCTTGGAGAAATAGCACAATTATTGAAAGTTTCTTGCTTTTTAAGGGCATATTTGATTTAGGTTACCTTACGATCTGACGTTCTATCAGTGATCAGGTTTTGATATGCTAATTCAGTGTTTGTTACACACCTGACAGCAGCAGTATGTGTTTTAACGCCCAGATGAATCTGACTGTAGCAGTATCTGATACTAACATACTAACTTATGCATAGGGTACGCTTCCACAAAGTCGCTGGAGCAGCTGAATTTTAAAGTTTAGTGTAGCTCAAATCAAGTAATAAAAAATAAAAATATTTAAAAATTGGCAATATAGAAAATTGTAATAAGAATATAAGAAAAATTCTGAAAACATGAATTCTTAATGGATTTCAGTGTCCTTCCTCTGTTTTTGTTACAGTACTGTTCAGTTTTATGTAGCAGCACAATTGTAGCACCTGAAGAGAAGAAAAAAGGTTGACTCCAAAGAATCATGGAACATATCAATATTGAACTTATGGACTATCTTCCCCTCTAAAAACAGATAGTTATGTTTTGGGTCAGTTTATTGAATAGTATTTAACATTTTTTCAGTCAGTGGTGCTGACCATAAAAACTCTCAGTATTCTATTGGCCTTACCGATGCTGTAATCGCTAACAGTAAACCTTTTTGTTGAGCTGTGGACTCTCTGGGTTGATGCTGTATGTTAGTTGGTCATCGCTGACTGACCGACCGGGCCTTCTCCTCAGCCTGTTGTGCCAGACACAAGCTTCAGCATCCTCCAGTCACAAAGGGACTTAACTTTTTTTTTTTTGTGGCAGTGCCATCCTTCTGCTCTTGTTGTTGTTTCACTGCTGTGCCCTTCTGATACTCTGGTCCAGTCTTAAAGTCTTTCTGTGAGTGAATGAGATTTGCCTGCGTTGTTGGCAAACATTGCTAACAGCTAACAAAGCTAACAAAGAATGTCTCTTCTCACCTGAAGGAAAAAAAGGATAAAGGAAGAAGGTCTTCACTTTAATTTAAGTTTAATTGGCCTCTGTGTTTATCCATGGTATAGCCTCTAAGTTGTGGGAAAAAGTCACACAGAGGAGGAAAACTCTGTCCAGATTTTCACGTCCTTCACCTTTAAACTTATAACTGACAGTCTGCTACACTTGCACACCAAATGAAGTCTATGTGGTAAACTGATAGGAAACGGTGCATCAACTAGGTATTTATTAAAATTCACAAACCAAATATCTATAACCACATACTTCCATTTCGTTTACAAGCTTTGTTTACAAATGCGTTGGTTTGAATCGTGCTACAGTACTTATTGTTTTTGTTCACGTATTTAATATTTCATTTGTGATGTAGAGCTTTGTTTTGTATGTTTTAAAGATTGGATGTGTACAGTTTTACCTCAAGAAGGTATCACTTGCGAGCTTCCTCTGGAAAGGACAATTGTCAAAAGATAATCAAAAGAAGAATTATTTAAATGGCTGTTTCTGACATGAATAACTTTGATTAACATGCCCTGCTGAAAGATGTATATTTTGGAATTGCACTGAAACTGTATTGGTAGTTTGAAAAGATGATTTGTCATTTTGTATGCTTGTTAAATTAATAAACTTTTTTTTTTTTCCAAAATATCTTAAATGCTCTATAGTTACGTTTCTTGAAGTTTCCTTAAATTTAAATCTACATTAGTTTCTACCCAAATATCTGCTGCTTATCCTGGGGCTCCACAGAGAAGTTATCATGGACAAACTCAACATTTTATGATCCACACACTCAAGCTGCACTGCAGAATGTCTCATATTCCTTTGCTTTCATTTTGTTTTAATTGATCCTCATCACACCGTGGGATGCACAAGTCCCTGTTATGTGAACAAGAGGAAAAAAATGAGTATTAAATGTTTTAAACCGCTGTTGTGAAGCAGTATATTGTACATCCAACATCATCAACACATGATCCTCAGTTCTCTCTAATTTACTGTGTGCAGATGACTGCCAGCACTGATAATGAATTTATCAAACAGTTTTATTTACAGCCACAAATCACAAGTTTGCCTCAGAGGGCTTCACAATTTGCGCAGCATATGTCATCCTCTGACCTTAGTCAGTTGAGTCGGATGAGGAAAAACAGAATCCCGGAATAAACTTAAGTGAGAACAACAGAAACTGGGGTCCTTCTTCCAGGATGGACAGATATGCAAAATGTGCCATGTGTGCCATTACGGTGTTGGAGAAAAAAGTATATAGAGTGAATGTTTAATAAAGGGTTTAAGGCAAATTGTAAAATTCCCTTATCCTAACCCACTATCTGTAAATGAACCAGATTAGAAATTAATTTGATTTAAAGAAGGTTGTTTGTGACTGAAAGTGACAAAAATGTTTAATAATCTCTTTGGTGGAAACTTTGATCCCACAACGTCATCATGATGCTTGACATGCACTGTATTTGCTGGTGTCAGCACACTAGGTGAAGAGTAAACATTCACGACCAACAAGCTGGATAACCCTCCTGTAAGGGATGTTTTGAGCCCGCATCAACTTGTGTTCCCTGTTACCAACAAAAAGCAGGCAGTTGTCTGGAAGTCACGACCTGCAGTCTCTATCTCCTCAGGCAGTGTCCATGTGTCCGGGTTGTGTACGTCTGCGTGTGTTGAGAAATCTCCAAGGGGAATCGTTCATTTTAATATCACTCCAACTTGTTAAACTCTTCAGTTAGCGAAAGCAGGGAGCCACAGCGAGGTGTTAATCAACTCTGTCAGTGCATTTTTTCATGCGTTTCATGCGTGCACGGTGCAGATTTATCATATTCATCAACAGCTTTTTCACTGAGGAGGCTGATTTTTGCTGATGTTAGCTGAATATTTATGAGCCCTCCTACACGCTTTTTTTTGGAGGTGAGTGGATTTATGATGTGAGGGCAGCATTTTTGTGGATGCGATGAAAATTCATGAGATGGTTTTGGACCTCCACCATTTGTCTATTTGTCTTTCATCTGCAGTCTGTGATTAAACATAAAGCATCCACTACTGTTGAAGTGGTCTGCAGTTCTGCGCATTGTGTTCTTCAAACAAGTCCTTTTTTCTGGAGTGATCTGACTGAACTGGTAATTTGTTTCTACATACCTCCTTCTCAAGCATTCTCTGCTGCTGTTGGGACATGCACGGGGCAATTTAAGTAGTGATGGCAAGGAAAATCAGAAACAAATAGTTGTGGCTCGCCCTGTTTTCACATGTTTTTGGAGCATCCGCCCAAATTACAAATCATGTCCTCACAATGTCAGCTCTGTGTTTGTGTTTTATCTCGCACCACCTCATGAGCCATATCACCCTGTTGTTTTCTGTGCAATTCAATCACTTCCCCACAGACTTCCCCACAGAGATCCAAAGGTCGGGGTCAAGAAGAAAAAAAAAAGTGGTTTGGTTTGGATGTCACACTTCTTCACGGGTTACTACAATAAAAGGGGGAACTAGACTCCTGGAACAATTTCTTTGCAAGAGGAGAAACATGCGATTGTGTCTTCAAGGTACCCAGTGGTCAGCGGGAGAAGAGGTGGCTTCCAGGTGTGTGTTTACAAGACATTGAATGGATGTGAAGCAGGGCATTTACTGAATAAAAGACTGTACGCACAGCGCTCAGGGCATGATTCCCCTCCCTAGACGAGTAAAGGATAAACAAATCCAATATTCTGCCTCTCCGCCACAGTGATGGCCAAGCCGGTTAATCAGGCCGAGGCTCTGCTTATAGAACAACATGCCAATACAAGTCCAACAGATCACATCCTGTCACACCAACCCCCGGGTTAAGTAAATAAATAACGCAGAGGAGCACGGCCCGGTAGCTCAGCATGGTCAGAAAACAGTAAGCCACATGATGAATAATCTCTTTTCACCATGCAGAAGGAGGCAATATTAATTCAGTGTCCAAAGCTGAGTAGGGTATGTTGAAATGTGTATGGATGGAATCAAATGTCAGTCTGCAGTTAGTTTAAAAGGTTAAATCCCCTCAATTAGCAGTTCAGTATTGCGGTGCCATTTGCATGTTGTGTGAGTGAATGGATGAGAACAAAGGATGATCAACATGGCGCCCCCCGTGGCAGACGTGTTTGCTTGCTCCACTCTGTATATAATATCGTTTTCCTTGCACACTTATTTTATATTATTTGCTTGTATATTTTTAGTGTATATTATTTACTTGTATTTTTGTATTTATATTTTTCTGCTTATCTGGCATTTGAAGACGGAAGAGCAAAGTAAGAATTTCATTGTACAGTGAAACCTGTTTTTATCTGTGGAAATGACAATAAAACACTTGAATCTTGAATCCCATGTATCAACACCCAAGCCCACCTTTTTATTAAGTCATAGTTGTGTGACTAAGTGGTAGACAGGTGTGGGGAACATAGAGCAGCTACAAGGGGACAGGTGTGCAGCTGTTTTACATAAACACCTGCCAGGTGAGTAGACGCACAGCAAGGATAAGGCCTCGCTCGCCTGCTACGATGATCCATTCAGCATTATTTACAGAATGCTCACAGACTCATTATCTTATCGAGCCAACATGGAAATAGACTCTTTCATGGCAGTGTTGTGACGTGCCAGGAAGCACAGGTGCAACTAATAAAATTAATAATGACTATTCCACTTAAATGTCCTTGTAAGGCATGCCTGTGAGCTGGCAGGGATTTTAACTAATGTTATTCATTATGCCTGTGCTTTTTCCTGCTATGGCATGACTACCACTCAAATTTTCAGTGCTTCAGGTATGAGTAAAACAAAGAGAGTGCATAGCTTAATCAAAAATACTCAAGTGTGTAATTAAAGATAATTTGAAATCTTTCCACCTTTAAAAAATTTAGCCCATTTTGTCTAGTTCTTGGGAAAAAAAAATAAACCATTCACTTTTGGGATGCTCAGTTAGAATTACACAACCATGTTGTGTAATGTTCATCAGATGGATGTGTGTAAAACAAATTAAAACAAAGTCACTAATGTAAAAGAAAACAACCTTTGGACACATCTTGGGTTAAAGTAAAACACACTTGGGAGAATAATCACAGAAATAGTTTCACTCAAAGCTTATTTTGAACATCCGCCAAAAGTGGAAATGTGCATGTGCCTACAAGACACCAGGCACTTATGAGAAAGATAAAAGTGTAACTTGGCCTGCCCTTACAGGTGAAACCAAAGTTGAGTAAGGAAAATATACATGTATGACTGTACATGCTCATACTGTCCTGGAAAGAGGCCTAACTTCCCAAAAAGAAGTGATTTAAAATGTGTGGTTGTAACCTTGATGTTCAAGGCATTATTTACAGAAAATGGGACAACTGGTTAATTACAAAGTCAGACCTACAGCATACCTTCTGATGTTTTAGTGGGAAATCTCAGAGAGAACCCTCTGGCACACTCTGTTGGATAAGAGGTGGAATGACAAAGAAGAAACAACCCACTTTGTACTTCATAATCAGTTAGACAAACATAAAATGTGGCGACTACAGTAAACAGCACTACTGTAGAATAAGGCCTCAAAATATATGAATAACACATCAATTATAGTCATGAATAAATTCATATGTCATTCTATTTATATTTTCCAGTTTGTGTATATTAAGAAAAGACTGAGCTCCCTTAACATGAAATTTCCTTCACACTTGTGTTGTTACTGTTACTGTTATTTTGTATTTGCATGAATGTGTGATGTGTCTAAGGGAGAAGGCTAGTTTTTGACCTGTAGGAGAAAAAAAAAGATGATTTTTGTCATGTAATTATGATTAGATAATCTGAATTAAATCCCGCCGGCCTTTGATTGTCCTGTAATTCAGGGCATAGTGATTGTGGTGGCAACTCAGGGTTGTCATGGTTACATAAGCCCAAATATCTTGGTCCAGTGCTCAAGATGGCCAAGAGAGGAAAAAGGACTTTCCATGATTACAAATAAAGGACCCCACCTTTTTACAATAATATATGTACATGTAAAGTAGAGAAAACCATCAGTGTCCCTGAGGCAAAAATAAAAAGTGTGAAATAATAATATCATTGCAATTAATGGACATTTTCTGTTCATTTTAGCGCAAGAAATAAATTAATATTGAAATAAAGAGGAGGGGACTGAATGAATCATGACATTTGGGAAAATATAACATATAACAAAAATGCAGCTTCTATCTGTGGTTGCAAAAACTGGCAGTTAGTCATTGATTAGGAAAATTAAATTATGAAGGTGACTTGTGATTTAGTGGTTATGATAATTCAGCGAGAATGATTAAATTGGCACAGCTGATGGCGCAACAGATAAAATTGGTGAAATCTTAGAAAAAGTAATAAGATGATGGGGAAAAAATGATTAACATTGCACAAAAAAATGAAAATCTTGAAAATATATGATGAAAAAAACAGCAGTGAGGGAAAACAATCTGAGAAGCGAAAAGGGCAAAGAGGAAGTTGCATAAAATGTGATGATGATGTTGCTGCCAGTGTCTTTGTGCAACTATGAGCAGAGTGCTCATTTCTCTCGGTCTAAACATATGGAGAACCACATTAAGGCTGCATATTACATCTGGGCCTGTCATGTTAAAGGTCCAGTCTTTGGAATACAGAATATATACCTTTATATGCACACATTTAGAAATATTTGACTCCTAGATAGAAAAAATAGCATTTAGTAAGTTTTGTGATTAATAATATGCTTTGCTGCAGGGTTGGCAAAATTACAGAATTAAACAAACAGATGATACTAACAGAAAACATTAATAATCCAAATTTAGTTCAGTTGTTCTCATATTAAAAGGCCAATTAATTCTGTGCTTCCATCTGGTCCACGGATTGTACTTTTAAGGCTCATTAAGCAAAATTCAGAAATGCTCAGGTCTCCAAACAAATTAATAAGAAGTTGGTTATCAGCGATACATTATGAAAACAGCTGGTTTCACTTGAAAAAAAAAAGCTACTGATTGAGTTTTCTTAACATTTCATTGAGTTCAGGGACTGTGCACAACCAAACTTACTTTGTCTTTTTGACACTAGATGGGGCAGTTGTACCATTAATGGAGAGTGCTGCTGGACGGCGTCGGTAGAGTGACACCCAGACACAATACTTCAGTGTCATAGAAAATCTATTGTAATTAAACCAAATAATTAATCTGGAAAATTGTGTGTCTGTATTTGCCATGTCATTGTTTACATTATTTTGGGGATGACAGAAAGCCGGAAAGGATTAATTTATTTCGAACTGATTAAAATAAAAAATCAAATGCATTTGGACGCTGATAAGGACAAGTTGTGTGGTCTGTGATTTTTTTTAAAAAAGACTTCACTCGGCACAAATAACACCATCCTCTTCCAGATTATTTCACAGGGAGAAAAGACATTTCAAAAGACTGAGCTACTTTCCTTTTCAGACGGA
Organism: Scortum barcoo; assembly: GCA_023238725.1. Classification (NCBI taxonomy): domain Eukaryota; kingdom Metazoa; phylum Chordata; class Actinopteri; order Centrarchiformes; family Terapontidae; genus Scortum; species Scortum barcoo. The sequence goes on from CM041537.1 coordinate 19,490,680, forward strand.
ATAAATAATTTTGCTTTTAAATACTCCTAGTAGATGTCATTATTAAACTTTCTAGGACAGATGAAGAGGATTGCCATCAAATTAGCGGTCACCTTGATCATCAAAGGGAACAGAACATTTTATAAGAAATATAAGGAGGTTCATAAAAGCTCTGCAGTCTGTCATGGTCATCTCCTGATAATAGACCTAAAAGGCTAGGCTAATGTCCAGCTTTGCCTGATTATGCATATTAATGACACCTCAAGAATTCATCACAAAAATCGTTTTTCAGTGGGTGAGGAGGGCAAATGGTAATAAATGGTTGAATTTATTCACTTTAGGAATAATCCCTTCAATCAGGAGAAGAAACTGTCATGAGACTGGTAGGCCGGGCTGCTTGAAGTCTTCAATAATTTTACTAAATCAATTTTATATGTAATATGATCACTTAACCACGAAAAACAACAAATCCTTAAGGAACTAATGAGCCCATAAGCTTGAGAACATTAGCTTCATAATTAAAGGATAATAAAAACAATTGCTTTTCCATGCTTAATCTGGGGAACTGTAGGTGCCATACGCAACAGTGCAGGTTTTTAACAACTGGGCTGCCTACTGGCCCAGCATTATACTCTGAGGCAAGCTGCATTGGGCTTTTGTTGAAGTGCTCGAGATAACACAAAGAAAACTTCAAACAGGCTTCTTATTGTGTTTTATTCTTCTGGGCAAGCTGATTACAGTTAAGGATAAAAGTTGTTCCTATACAGTAAACTAATGCGGAGAATCAGAGAGCACTAATTAAGTCATGGGGGATCCAAGGCATGAATGTGTTCCCCAACACCCAGACCATGGGGGTTGAGTGGGAACTTTACAGCCCAACAGCAGTCTGCATCAAACGTGTTTATTGTCAGCCGAATGTCCGGTTGAGGCATGAACTGCTGGATCTGCAAAGCCACCTGGGAAAAATAAAGCAGAGGCTGCAGCTTCTTAGCCTGAGCACTGATAGGCTTGTCTATTCCCTTTTTTCCTCTCCCCTCCATCTCACTGCCCCTAGCAGGGCTTAGAAAGTTGCTCAAAATGCCATCATTGTCTGAAGCAAACAGAGCCACTGACTGTATGGCAAAGTCGAAAGTGCTTCACTTTTTATATTGTCCCATGTTCACAGAAGTGGTGTTCTCTATCAAGAGGTGAGCCTCTATACAGAATTTAAATGCATGTTAATATAATGACACAGAGTGAAATTCAGAAAATCTGCTTTACTTCAACCTTTCCTTCAACCTTAATTTTGCTGGTATAACTATGAAAACTAAATCTGATTGAACAGATTTTTTATATATACATTCCTCTGTACAATTAAAATTAGACAACTACTTTTTTCGACCTTTAAGCTTTTAGCATTCACGTTAAAATCAGACAAATTGTCAGAATGTGAACCTGTCTTTCGGGTCAGTGTCAGAGTGTTGTGTCTAATTTTCTAATACAATCTGATGGAGATGAACAGAATGGATATTGTAAATTATGTTAAAGTGGGGTTGTTGCATACGTCACGGTCACGGCTCTGAATAGCCACTGCCGGAGTGGCATTGTCGCTATTGTTTGTTCCCCACACTTGTTAAACACAGTAAATGTTAGGTGCGTATGTGTGTATTTGTGTATAATGTGTTAGTATTATGAGAGTTAAGGATGTTGTTAAAAAGTGTGTGGGTGTACTGAGTGTATGTATTGAGCGTGTACATGACAGCAACTGACCTGACACACACACACACACTGAGCGCTTGATCCCGGGCAGTTTTCGCTTTTCTTTTCATGGTGCTGGTTTTGTGATTTTGTCCTTGTGGAAGCCTGGCCTTTATGAGTCCTGCATGCATCAATCTTAGGGTTTTTTTTTTTTAAATATTTCTACACTACCTGCCCCCTCAACACACAAGCACCTGCATATTTTATATCTTTTAAATGATTTGAAGTTTTAAAGTTGTGAAGGCCTCGCCCGTCAGCTCATCCAACACCAACTCCTGTATGAAGAAAATGTTTAAACATACTCGCACACATGCTGTTGCTTGTTCCTCTGCTCGACCCTGTTTATCTGATTTAATTCCCCAGTCTTTGTTATATTAATGAGAGTTATTCAACTACAGATGTATTCCTTTTGCATCCTTAAACAAATTATGTATGAATGAGCAGCTTCTGGAGGAGGGCAAAGTCAGCTGGGAGATTATTAACAACAGTTTAAACAAAATGTTGCTGTGTGGGTTTTTTTTCTATATCAGTGTTGCGATGTCTTGTAAGATTTAGTTGTGCCCGTTTGTTGTGGTGAACAAACACATGCTCTCACGCACATGCACGGTATATGTGCACACACACAAGCAGACACAGACTCTTTTCTTAACCTCTTTTCTCATTATTGGGAGGGCCTGTCCTGCTGCCTGTAGCCACCTGCAAATTACAATTTAGTACTCCAAGAGTTAAGACTGTGTTCTTTCAGCCCATTGTGTGTGTGTTTGTGTGTTTGTGTGTGTGTGTGTGTGTGTGTGTGTGTGTGAGTGTGTGTGTGTGTCGGGGAGGGGTAGAGAGAGTCTGGTAGAAAACCTTTAATCCGGGTGCTGTCAGGCCCAAACCCGGCTTGACGTCCCATTGATGTGGAACAGAACAAAACACAGGGCCCCTTGCTAAGCTCCCACTGGCTCACACACACACACACACACACACACACACACACACAGGGCCCCTCTCTAAAGCCCCTAGCCTGGGCCCCTGCTCCCTAACTGGGAAGGGCATTCCTCAGCCTATACACGCGTGTGCATAGGCAAACTCATTCTCTCTCTCTCACACACACACACTCACGTGCACGGACACAGACAAACACACGCACACAGAGACAAACACACTGAACTGAAAGAACACAATCTTAACTCTTTAAGTGCTGTGTTGTAATTTGCAGGTGGTAAGAGCATGACGGCCTGTCTCTTTTTCCTGTAGGGTATGTGACCTGTCATGTCCGTATAGAAACCTGTGTGTGTGTGCAAGTGTGTGTTTAAAAGTGTATCAGCCTGATTTATAGACAAATGTCTGCAATACACATGCACATATACGACACACACACACACACACACACAGAGATATATCATAAGTTTGTGAGATGCTTGGATACAGTTAACAGAAGCCAGGTGCTCCAGTGTGTGTTGGCAGTAATGAAAGTGTGTATCCGTGGTGACAACAAACAGTTATTATTGTCCTGCTGTTTGGACAGCTCCCAGCCCGCAGCATCTCTGTTTACTATTAGCTTAAAGAAAGAGAAACAGAAAGCAGGAGACAGAAAGCAGAGACGGAGAAAGCAAACGGCAGACGCACGTCGGAGCGGATACAAAAAGCGACTTAAATTAGAATAAACATGTGTTTTAGCTAATGGCCTGGAACTGTCCAGGATATTAATGTTTATTTGGCTGCTGTACTATCAGTGGCCAGCAGGCGGAGGTGTGGGCAGCAGCCAGTCATGGAGCGGCTCCAACTTTGACCCGATGATGGCCTTACGGTTGAGGCATTTTGGTTCATCGGTTCATTTTCAGTGTGTCCAGCTAGAAACTGAGGTGGTCCTTCAGTTTTAGGTTTGAGGCGGCTGCCACGGGTTATCACTCTGCAGTGAGAACACAGCCCAAGACTTAAACTACCTACAAGGATATAAGGGAGCCACACACCTACAGTATGGAAACCATTCCCACCTGTGTCCACGCACACCCCACTCACACCTACATGGTCAGCCCGTTTCCCTCTTCACCTTCTCCAGGACTAAACTCGACCCTCTTGGTTTCCGCTGTTAAATTGCAGAGATCTTTATTTCCCGGCGCTGGAATTCTGGGCCGCTTCCGTTTTGGAATGTCAAGACTCCGAGTGAGCCATTTGTTTGGGCCGGGCTGCGGTCCAGAGAGGCCTGAGCAGTCCCAACCAAAATGTTTTTATTGACAGGCAAAAGCAGTCGGGCCGACAGCACCGATTGGCTGTAATTGGTCAGCTAGTCAGTGTTGTGTTTGAAATACCCTATGTGAAGTGGCAGCCTTTAAAAGCAGACACACACACACACGCACACACACACACACGCCCACCCCTGTTTCTCCCCTCCCATCGCCTTAAAAGAAGCCAGATGGGCCACGGGGAAGCAATCACCCCTCTATTTGTCTTGGTGCTGATCAGGTTAGTGAAGTGTTCTCAGGCCCGGCCAGGAGTCGACACACTGCTGCCTGTTGTCCCTGTAGCTCACAGCGCCGCACAGCTCCAGCCAACTGGCCGGGTCAGAGGGCTGTGGGAGTGTCCAAACAGCAGCACGGTGAGCAGTCAGAAATGCTCTATCACCAGTATAGGTGCATTAAAGGGTAGACACGCTGATTTTTGTCCCTTTTTGTCCCTTACTGTCTCACTGTGTGTGTCCAATATAGGACCGGGCCCAGCTGAACTCCTCCTTCCTGCTGCAGTGCAAAGAGCTAAGTAGCTGACTGGACTAATGTATAAATATGAAGGTCAGCAAGGAAGCTGGTAGCTAACATCTTTCATCTGTTGATATGGACACCACCATTTAGGGCTGGGTCAATGGATGGGAGGTGTGTAGGCTGCAAGTGTGTGTGTGTGTGTGTGTGTGTATGTGGAAAATATTCCAGCCATTGAAGACACAGATGGTTTGGTTTAGAGCAATGAAATGAGCACCAGACACGGAGCAGTGACAGTGAACGAAAGCCCTGATGATGCACGTACACGCACGCACGTACATGTAGCCCTGACTGCACGGGTTAATGGAGTGACGGAATCCAGAAGGAATTTACTCAAGGACTCGGGGAGTGAACTATTAGGTAGCCTCTAAACTGCCCCTGCAGAAACTCCAAGAGCGTTGCTCAGTTTTTTTTTCACATTGTAATGAATTTACAACTTCTTAACAAGGGCACGACAAAACAGGGATGAAAGTGGAGCATGCACGTGGAGATGGAAGGAGAGAATGGGAGATGGTGATACCAAAAAGAAAAAAAGATGGTCAATGATGAGGACGCAGGATCAGCAGCATGGTGGTGGAGCAAGTTGCACTGGGGCGGAGCAGAAACCTGATGCCTCCCAGACTTGCCCACCCCCTGATTGGCTGGCCCTCCCATGAACCCTGACCCTTGACTTTGTCTGGGGCTTGTGACCTTGAGTGAAGTACAGGCACAGCGTTGCATCTCCTTCCAATCCCTCATCTGTGCTCTTTCTCCTCTCTCCCTCGCTTGCTCTCTCTCTCTCTCCCCTGGCTTTTCCTCTCTGCCCATTCGTCTCCAGCAAGAGAGGGTCGGTTAGGGAGGAGATGGAGAACAGAAATGTCAGCGAGACATTAAACAGAGTGCGTCTGTGTGTGCTCTCATAGTCCAACCTGTCTGATTTCCCTCTCCTCCATCCCTACCCCCTCTTCCTCCTTCTCCTCACTTCTACTCTATATTCGCTTCTCCGCAGAGCAATGAATTCGTCCTCTCCTCTCCAGGTCTCCAAATCTCTTTGTCTTTTTTTGCTCCATCAACACCCTTATCACCTTTTCTGCAAATCCTCTCTGCCTCCCTTTGCACTCATGTAATTTATTAAACCCCTTGTCAAGGTCAGTACCACCAGTAATTCACATAATATGGTTGCATTTTAGCATTGCTACTAAACACTGTGGCTTAAAGTTATGATAGGTAACCTGTATCAAAATAACTGGAAGTCATATTTGCTAAAACTGTCACTATGTGCTGACAGATAATCTGTGAAGAAAATCAGACTCCTCTGGCTCTACCTGCTGCCTCAAAGGCCATTTGACCAGAATCCACTGTGCCCGAATCAGAACAATCAATCAGAGCCAGGAGAACTGATGAGTGTCAATCACTGTTCATGCACACACTCTAAATCTAAATCTGTGCCGTATCTGAGTGGACAAACAATAACCCAACAACCAAGCAATGAGGAAACTACTTATCCATTCTTTGCCAACAACAGCTTACTCGACAAAGATGAGTAAACACAAGAAAACCAGTGATGAAAAACAAGCTAAAAAAAGACACCTGACAATTACTTAGCTGGGACCAACAACTTCCTGGCATTACCAACAGAGACTCTGGGAAGTTGCTGTGCCTGGTCAAGCTGAGCTACGTCCCAATGTCTCCAGTTTCCTCCAGCAGACAGGACTGATCCATATACATATATGTATGTGTATCTATATATACATATATACACACACACACACACACACACACACATATACACACATATATATATATATATATATATATATATATATATATATATATATATATATATATATATATATATATAGATTTTTGTACATCTCTTCTTATTTCTTTTATAAATGTCAGTGGACATTTATATTTATTTATATTTTTGTGCAAACAAAGAAAAAACTTTCTTTCATATGTATCTGGAGATTCCATTTCTCAATGTGTATATCTATAAAAAAATCATCCTCTCATGTCCTCTCACACCTGTGGACACACATGTGTACATGCCCACATGTAGTGTTGGCAGACGCACACAGAAGTCTCTCTGTGCTGTCCCAGTACAGAACATGGCAGCAGAGCACAGCCGAGTGGTGTTTATTTTATTGGATGTTTATTTCGCTCTGTAAAACATGCCACTCAGGGACCTCGTGGAGCGATGTACTCAAACCCCTTTCTCTCTCTCTCTCTCTCTCTCTCACCCTCCCTACTCTCTCTCTCTCCCAGTGTAAACAGTGTGTATATTGGGAGTGTTTCCTTCACTTGTCTGTGTAGAAGTGTAATCCATCCAGTCAGACATTGTAAACAACATCTCTACATGTTTATAAATACTGCCCAACCACTCTAATGAATTTATGGTAATGCCTTGTTCTACTGCTTCTGCTGTGTGTGTGTGTGTGTGTGTGTGTGTGTGTGTGTGAATACATATGTGTGTAAGGTGTGAGTGTGCATGTATTACTCCTCTGTTAAAGCGTATTGCACATATTTTACTGGTTTTTAATGTTTCTGAAGGAGGATTTACTTCCTGGTGCGTGCAGCCTGGTTAAAAGCTTAAGACCTGTGACAGCGACAAGCAGTGACTGACTGATATGAACCAATGTGCCACAGTACGAAGTCCATTAGCAAACCAACTCTGCCGTATTCCATTTACCTCACTTCAACTCACCGCAGCAAGATCTGATCTCTTAATAATGAAGCATATGTGTTAGATTTCTGTGGAAGTTTGTTCCATTGATTTTGACTTTGATGATTTTTTAAACACATAGCGGAGACAGCCGCTGCGACTGGAAATGTGCGCACATTATTAAACTTGCCATTAACTCGTTGGAGTCTTATTTCACCACATTTCCTTGTTTGTTAAAAAATACAGACATTAAACTTAATTTCCAATGCTGGAAATACACTGTACAGCAGACCAAAGTATTACTCATAGGATAAGTGGCGGTGACTGGACTGAAGAGTGTGATTCAGTCTGTTACGTTGCATTTTGAAATGCAGCCATGACTTAAGTGTTCCAGTTTAATCTTTTGTTTTCTTTTTATCTATCTATCTATCTATCTATCTATCTATCTATCTATCTATCTATCTATCTATCTATCTATCTATCTATCTATCTATCTATCTATCTATCTATCTATCTATCTATCTATCTATCTATCTATCGTTAATAGTGGGAGGTGGTACCATATTGGCTGGCAGGATGAATAATGCAATATCTGCTGTGTGCTTCAAAGATTTCTTCAAGCAACGGTTTAATCAGCCGCCTTTGTTGTTGTTGCTACTCAATAAAATCTGTTGTGAGTTATTTAAGTGACATTTAACATGTTTCACAACCCCTTTCTGTGTACCATTTAAAGTGGTTTGAGGCCGTCAAACAAATCCTTGTTCTGCAGTGATTAGAGGGTTGAGGGGGAAGGGCTGGACTATGAATAGGTCCGTTGGTCATCACTTTAACTTACATGATCTACCCCCTCTATTTGACCTCTTTGTTGTCCTATCACCTGAGGCTGCTGCATTTGCTGATTAAAACCATTAGAAGCTGAAAGATATGTAAAAAAGCTGTTCAGTGGAAATTTGTGCTGAACATGAACTTCAAGTGACAAAGCGAGAATTATGACTCTTGTCCGTCACGAACAAAGACGGAAATATTGAAAAACCACAATGTGCACACATGCAGGGGCCCTTTTGGCCTCCCTAAAACACAGTGGGTGTTTCTCAGGAACCAATCCAAGCCAGGACTACCTCACTTCGCAAAATAGCTATTACTTTGATTGCGATCAATATTTTTATTTAACAGAAATGAATCAAATCATAGGGCATTCGTAGTGATGAATCTATAGAGAATAATCGCCTAACTGTGCAGCTCTCGTCAGCTTTATGCAGCTTTATAATGAATTTCAACTCATTTTTTAGCTGTCTGACCCTGGTGGACCATTCAGGTTCACTCTCACTGCTTTCATAACGTAAACCCACTACACACAATACCTGCTCAGTGCCAAACGACAGACAAATAAAATGAGCAACTAGGTGGTGAACAAGTCGTATATTTCCTTCAGGAGTTGGTAGAGACCAAAAACACAGCTAAACAAAAGTCAGTATTGGATTTTTATTGATCATGTGGATACCAAGATGAGCAAATGTTGCTCCATAACATTGTAAAAAATAACTTTTTGCATTTCCGTTTGCTTTTCTGTTTTTCTATATCAACTCAAAAAAGTTATTTTTTTGTGTAAATATTAGTTATTGCATGCTTAAAAAAAAGATTGAGGCTGATCAATCACATTCTTTGTCAATAAGCTCTTCATTTGTTGTTGCCAGATCTCGAGCTCTCTCTAATGTGTAAACACCGCCCCTCTGGGCCCCTCAGCTGCACAAAATCAACACCACGCAACATAATGTCAAAGGTCAAACGTGATATTGAAGCCTGGAGGGAAGGTGAGGTTGGCATCCTTTGAATTAAAAACGGTTCAGGTATTAAACAATGCGGACACTGTGACACAAAAACAAAGTGCGTGAAGACTACAAACAAACTACAGAAAGTTTAGCTCGTTTCTCGGTGGTGCTAACGATGCTAGCTGTGATGCTCTGGCCACCGGCAAAATCACCAAACACCTGCAGGGGGACATTATGGACAAGTTACCTTCAGGAAAGAAAGGACAGCAAATACGAGGTGAGTCAAAAATACCTGTCTGCCTGTCTGTCCGTCTCGCTGTCTTCTGTCCTGGCGCTGAAATGTGTCTCCGTGACAGTCTGTGGATTTAACTCAGGTCGTATTGGAGCCTGTTGGACTGAAGCTGTCGTGTTACAGTGTGAACAGACACCTGCAGGGCTCTGAAAATGTGTAACTTCTCCAGTTTTGCCCTCACTGGTCGCTCTGACACCTGTTGTTGTTGTGTGATTTGTGACTGGGCCTGTGCTGAAAAGTCTGCAGCTTGTTGCTTGTGAGAAGTGAGCTTAAAGTAACTAAAGTACCGTAGGCCTTGTTAACTATATTATTTTGATGTCTTTCATTTGGATAAACAGTTTATAAGACATGTATTTGATGCATACAGTGGTACTTTTCGATGTGAACGTAAACCTTTAAATATGTGATTGTTGTTTAATTTATTACATTTTCAGTACTGATCAGAACGACCGACTGTATGAAAAGTGTGGGCTTCATATTATTATATTCTAGAGAATACACAGGAAACGTGTGTACGCCATGCATCTATGACCCTGTTTACACTTGGTTTTAAAATATGTCTTGGGAGATCAGATCACTAGTGGGCGGCACTAAATACATAAGTGTAAATGGGCACCAAGACGCATAGTTACCTAAGCCACTTGTCAATGTGGTTTTGAAAAAATGTTTAAACACATTTCAGTCAGGAGATAGGATAGGAGTGAACAACAGATGTCTTGGTGTAAAGTATAGTTAGGAGTGTGATAAGTCCTTAGTAGAGATGCCATGAGATGTCAGAAACCCCGTGGTCTGGACACTGGAGAAGAGACTGGCTGGAGACCTGGACAGATGTGATTTGGAACTGGATTTAACAAGCTCGGTGAAGAGGGAATCCTGGGGGCCGGATGTGATGACGACTGGAGGTGACGTAGGCAGTAACAAAATCTGAACACAGGTGGTCAGCTCGACACTCGACGTGTGAGAGACGCAGGTCTGAACAGCGATGTGTCTTTTTGTCAATGAGACAACAATAGAACTCAGCACAATTAAATAGCACCAAAAAAACTCCAAAATGACCATAAAGTTGAATAAACACCACTCTTAAACAGTTTCAATGAAAACAGAGCATCATAACCTTGAGGAAGTGTGCGTTCAGTTAATGGCTGTTGCATTACAAAGCATCAGTTTTACTTTGATGGATATAAACAGTCAACTGAGTGTAAATCTCTTCTCTAAGAGTTTACTCATTGAATCAATCGATGTGGTTTGCTGTATTATGGTATTGGTGATTTTAAGACTCAAACTTTGTTGGTAAAGTGGCACATCATTTCTTCTGATGACCTGTCTGACTTTGCGTCTGACCCGCTGTACTGCTGAAATGAGCCCTTGCTTAGTCACAGCTTATATAACTGGCCCCTCTGAAAGAGCAGCTGGCCCCAGTCTGGCCCCCATGGCGCTGACAAATGATGTCGTCCTGCTGACAGGGGTGTCAGATCAGAAAAACACTTATATGTGTCACTCTGGAGAGCAGTCACCAATGGTGTATTTTGTTTTCATAATTTGGGGGACGTTTTGTTGAGTTGTTATTTTGTCAACAACATGGTCATATTTGTTTTTTTAGCACTCATACTGTACATGTTGTGTCATTTTTTTCTGTGGTTGTCTTGGGATAAAATAGCACATATAATAGCAGAGAGTAAGTTTCCTCCTCATATAGATGAAGCTTCACATACTGTATATATCAACATCATAGAAGTTCTATCCAATCTAGTCTAACATGTGAATGTGCAAGTATGTAGCTAAATAAGCTCAAACAGAAAATGTGGGCCTGCTACTCAGTAACTCCTATTGCTTGTTACATGTGTTTTGTTGATTGATTATATTATGTGTGTGTGCTTGTTACATGTGTTTTGTTGATTTGATTATATTATGTGTGTGTGCCCCCGCATGTACACATATGTAATATGTGTGTGCATGTACACATATGTGTGTGTGTGTGTGTGTGTGTGTGTGTGTGTGTGTCCGTGTGTGTCGTGTTTTGTTAAAATCGCTCTCAGACTAAGCCATCATGGCTCCCCCCTCATCATCAGGCCCGACAGGTGTTATTACATTGAAATGAGAGCAGTGATGTATGCATCTGTAATGTGGACCTGTCCTCTTCTGCTTGATGGAACCTGACGCTTCTCATTATTGTGAGGCGTCGGGGAAAAGAACAAAGTACCAACACTTCGCCTTGAGAGCCGCTCATAAGGCATTATGAAGCGTCACCGGAGAATTTCCTGAAGACGTTTCCCGAAAAGTGACACATCACATTTGAAAATTCTCCCAAAGTGCTAACAAATCTGATGTCAGTTCTATTTAGTGCAGATAAATGATGTTTCTTTTGCAATTTGGGCTTGGGATGTTAACGTACTTAAGCAGAGAGTGTAATGATAATGACAGAATAATGCATTATGTTTAGATTTGACTCTCAAAACAGTGTCACCAGGTAGTCACATCAACAATAGCATTCATAAACAAAAGAGAGTGGTTAAAACATACACTGCTGATTTATAAATGTTATTTGACAACAGCCATATTACAGTAAAGTATAAATCACCAGCCCTTAGTCTTGATGTCAAAACAGAGATAGAAAACAATCACACCAGCTCCTCTGCTCCTCTCCGCCTTATAGAGAAATATGTATTGACTGCTACTGCAAAAGCTGCTGCTGTTGTTCGCCAGGCTCAGATTTTTTTGGCGTACAGTTTAAGATACAAGCATCTTTGACTTCCTTTTCTTAACACGCCACCTTGAAGACGACTCTATATTCAGTTCACACATCTTGCCTGCTGATTTGTAAAAACCACAATGCTTTCTTGTTGTCTTTATTGCTAATTAATTAAGCTTTGATATGTTGTTGTCCCATCCAGCGGTTTGTTGTGCCACAGAGACCCAAGAGTGAGCAGGTTTTTGTTCCCGACACACTGCCGCAGCAAATTTGACTTCTATGCCACTGTGATCACACACAAAGAGCAGTGATAAAATAAAAGACAAAGATAAAGACTGTCTTTTGTCACATGAGCAGAAGAAAGAAAAGCTGGGACAACAAAAGGAGCAACAAACTAAATACAGCCTCCACACAAAGCGGTGCTCATTTGTTATCCTGGGGACGTCCAGTCCTGAGAAGAGGGTCACCATCTCCTGTCTCACTATGGGTCTCACTCATTGCGTTTGTAAACATTTTCTTTAAAATTCGATTTCCTTCCTGCATTCGTGCTTTCTCTCCTCGCAAATGAATGTCACGTGCTGTTTGGAAGAATATCAGATATCTCTCTGACCGGCACATAATAAGTTATGCAGGGTGCACAAGTACAGCCTTACACTGTATCTCCACTTATCTTGGAACATTTAATCGCTCTTGATTGCTAAACCAGAATCATCTTCGACTCTGCCTGAACATCTGTCTCATTTGAATTCAATCCAGCTCACTAACAGATGTGATGTCTTTGAAGCATTAGTCCCAGCTGTTGAGCAATACAGCACGTAAGCTAAAAACACTGTTTCCATGTTGTAAATAAAACAAGGTAAAATGATGCATCACGTGACGTTAACTCATGCACCATATTCCTGTTTCCTACCGGGCTGCTGGGTTTTTATGCTGCGATTTGTAGTCTGCTACCACAGTATTGATGATGGTGCAATACCATGATCACAAAAGTTGAAAAAGCATTTATTCTTTACAAGAATACGTTCAGCTTTTTTGAAGTCTTCGCTGCAGGTCACTGGAAATGAAATCACAACGCTCTCATTGGCAAATTGACAGGAGTCGGCGTGTGTGTGTGATCACTCACGTGTGTATATATATATATATATATATATATATATATGTGTTTGTGTGTGTGTGTTTATATGTATGTGTGTGTGTGTGTGTGTGTGTGTGTGTATATATATATATATATATATATATATATATATATATATATATATATATATAGTGTGCACCAGACCTTTAGGCATTTAGGCAAATTTTATTCATTTCTTCTTTAGCAGCTAATGAGTGTTTTACATTGCAGAGGAGTATTTTGTAACACACACTTGACGGTATGACAGGATAAAAGCAGTATGAGGACAAACCGAGCCGTAAAGCTTTGCAGAATGGTGAGTGGCCAGTTGTGATTAGATAGAGGATGTCTGGTATGGTTACATAACACGAGCACTCCGAGTAAACATTTCGAGCGACACTTTGAAGTTTTTCTGCTGTATTTAGGCCGTCAGTCTGGTAACGCATTGTGAATGTAAGCGTGTTGCTGTGTCCCTCAGAGATGGCTCGGGTGAACCGCATGAAAGGACAAGCTCAAGTGTATTAGCGAATAAAGTATACACATTTTATTACCCTTCATCCCTTTTATCTGTGGATGTGAAAGGGTCTATTCACTCGGCTGGGCTTATGCAGTGCACGAACAAGCAGCCAGTCCCGCGTGTGCTGCCTGAGTTTGTCCATGTTCGCTCCAACAATTGAGAGGGACAAAGGTGAACCAACTGATTTGTTGCAGTCGCTAAAATAATAGAGCAATTTCTTTCTTTAATGTTCACGGTCTGCTGTTGACTCACACACACACAGTCGGGTGTGCACACATACACAGACACAGGCAGATGCACGCAGACACACGCGCAGACGGCCAGGTCTGCTGAGAAGAGGCTGTTCGCTCAAATCGTCCTCAAACAATGAAGTGCTGAACAGATCACATCAATCTCTCTCAAGAGAAATATTAGTTTCCCCCACCTTACCCCCCACCCACACATACTAGGGAAGGCCGAGGTTGCGTATGTGTTTTTGTGCCTGCGCTCAAGTGTATATGTGTGTGCAGCAAGCTAGACAGTGGGGGAAAAAAAGATAAAAGATACATTTTTTCTTCTTGTCTCAAATTTACCTCCAGTCCTCCCGCGAGGCTTACACAACTGGCAAAAGCAGTCAGTGAGATTCCACCGCCATGACCGTCCCACCGAGACATAAAACAACCTCTAAACTGGCAACTCACTGCACATCAATTACACCTTTATTTGTTGGCTGGAGGTAAAGTGAAAGAGGCCTTATGTTCACAGGAGCTTAAAAGGGGGATTTCACTGCTGCAGTAGTGCAGTGATTTATATTTTTTTGCCTATTTTTATAGCGGCAGCATCATCCTAATGTGTACATAACAGAAAGTGAATTAAATAGTTTAATGTCACTTCAATAGGCAGGATGTTGCATGAGAAGTTTTTAATATCAGTTTTAGAAATTAGTTTAGAAAATTTGAAAGAGAAGCAGGAAGGCTGACTGATAAGGCAGGTTTAGGGTTTAAAGAAGTTTCTCCTTTTTTGTGCAGTTTTAAGATTTTCTTTTTTTTTTTTCTTTTCAAGGTGTAAGAAAGGCCTTCTCTCCCCATCTCTCTCTCTCTCTCTCCTCCCAACCCCCCACTAATCTCTGTATATTAGCTCTCAGGAAGGGAAAAGCTCTCTCGGTGTGTTCTGGCTGTTTTTAATATCTGTCAGCTTCATCCTGTGCTCCATCCCTCTGCTTCCTCCTCTCTTATTTTGGCTCTCTGTTTCCTCCTGTCTTCATATTTCACTCCTTTGTTTGACTCCTCTGTCCCCGTCTCCGTTCACTCTATCAGTCCTCGTCAGTGACCGGCAGTGGACAACTGCGCGTGCAGAAGTGTGAGTGTGTGTGTGTTTGTGCACGCGTGTAGTTTAGAGACGGATGATGAGGTCTACGCCATTTAGTGCGTCTTCTTGGCATTCCTCATTTCACCCCGTGCTTTTTGTCAGAGCAACCCAGGTTTCTTGACACTCCATATAAACACGCTGATTACAGCTAGAGCTATGGGACGTGTGTGTGTGTGTGTGAGCTACTAATGCCAAGTGTGCACCTGTGTTTAAGTGTTAAGTCCACAGCAACATCTTTCTGCAGGCCATCTTTTCAATTTCATTTGTTCCCAAATGGCTTATGTGGAGAGATACACAAATTAAATTCCAAGAATGTCTAATTGACTGCATAAAATACACCCACCAATGTGACACCCTTTGATATCCATTACTGTCAGGTTTGAATTCACAACATGCCCTTGGGACACAGTTTAGATGGCTGCATATTGAAACATTCTTTTTACAAACTATTGAATCAACTGTTTCTCTTTAGAAAATGAATTCTGTGCCACGGTGAGGATTTCATCTGAACATGTTCTACAATTTGGTGTAGAACCTCTTAAGTAGCTCATACAAGGGAGTTCATACAGAAAGTCCCTCATAGAAATCCCAAAGGCATGATAAATACAGATGCTCCTCTCTCTATATGGAGATACTGGATTGTGCAGGGCAGTCTGTCACCATCACCACTCGCACATCAGTGCCATTGGGTCCTCCAGCAAGGTGTGCTGAATCTGTGGGAGAAGGGCTCTTAGTGTTTGAAATGAACTTTTGACTAGATGAAAAAACATCCACCAGCCAAGCATATTTTTTACCCGCCAAAATAATTTCAGTTTTACACAGTTTAAATGCATGAAAAAACACAAATGGTACTGTGTACTGTGTGTGTGTGTGTGTGTGTGTGTGTGCATGCATGTCAATTCTGATTCAGCCAGACAGCAGAGGACAGAGGTAGCATGTTCGTAAATTAAACCAAATTGCAGTAGAGACTCTCAGCATAGTTCTTTATAACATTCAGGGTGGCAGATAGCCTTCCAAGATTTCCTCACCCAATGGAAAATCTACCCCTTATATGGTGCTTGGCATGTGTTGATTTTCAGACCCTGAGTGTGCTTATTTTCTATCTATTTGTTATTCTATGAGCCATTAGTATTTAAACCCAGCAAGACTTGTCTAAGTAGGTTAAATGCATATTAGACACCCAGCGTTGTAGGCTGTCACACCCACTACAATGACTTCTATCACCAGCAACTCACCTTTTACTTTTACCTTTATACCCATATACACATGTGCAATAACACCTCACCACTGCACATTTAATTGGGTGAGGCTGTGTATTTAAATACTGTTTCTTATTATTATTATTATTACTAATTATTGTACATATTGTTTTTGTGTTTTGTGTTTATATTGTCTCTATTATTTAATCTCTATCTCTATCTTTAAGTGTTGTTTTTTGAGCTGCTGTAACAGTGAAATTTCCCCACTATGGGATTAATAAAAGATTATCTTATCTTATCTTATCTTATCTTATCTTATCTTATCTTATCTTATCTTATCTTATCTTATCTTATCTTATCTTATCTTATCTTATCTTATCTTATCTTGTCTTGTCTTGTCTTGTCTTGTCTTGTCTTGTCTTGTCTTGTCTTGTCTTGTCTTGTCTTGTCGTTATCTACAGTTTACAAATACCGTTGTATACCACATACTAGTGTTGGATGTATGTATTGGTTATTGGTGTCCATTGCTGGTGGGTTTTTTTGGGCGATTAAGACCTTATATCTCTTTTAGCTAGGAGATGGACAGAATTTTGTCTTCTAAAGCATGTGTGGAGAAAAGAGTGAAACATGAGAATTTTTCATGTATCTTTCTATAGTGGTGTGTTAAGACACACGCTGTAGCTGGCTAGTTCAGCATATCCCTCCCCAGCAGTTGGCCCTCTGGATTCAGGTGCTGCAGAAGCTCATGTTTCTGCCCTTCAAAAAGTACAGACTTTGGGCATAATTAAAACTAAAATAATAAACCAAATAAAACATTCTGAAAACCAAAATTTTGTTCTCTTTTTAATATAACAACTTTACACTGCGGGACATTTATCGCCCAAGATGTAACACATTGTCCAACTCTGCCGTATACCCCGGTGAAATGAAAAGAAAGTATGAAGGTATGAAAAAGTAGGTAGCGCCCAAGCTGATTCTCTCATCATAAAAAGGTTGATTAAATCTGTACCTACATAATACATCACGTCCAGATAGCCTTTAATGCTTTATTTGCATAAACTCTGATGGTCACATCTGTCCATGAAAAAAGTAATCTTTTGCAATAAATCTGCACGTGCCATTAAATATTCTTTCAACTAATGTGAATTTATGAAATGATAAAGGCAAACAGCAGAAAGGTTTGCTGCAAACATTCTTGACCCTGTCGACCTTGAAAATAATTGCTGAAAATAAAGGACACCTCAGTGAATGAGACCTTATTTAAGTGAAATGAGCGACCTGGCCAACTCAACACTTTTAATTAATACTGTTATGAGATAATGTGTCAGAATTTCCAGTGAATAAGCTCTGTATATCGCACATCAGCTTAACTAGGAACTAAGACAACAGGCTTGTTTCAAACTTAATAATGCATATTTGTGATAATCCACTGTGTTTTGAAAAGATTTCTGTGAGCCTTAGTGGTAGGAGAATTTCCTAAGACATAAAAAGCATGTAATCCTTCACATTTATTGAAAACATAAGAATCACCATACTTGGAGAGACCTGAGTATCACTGGATAGTGACGATACTATTCAATAAAGCCATTACCTCCACTCCTAAATTTAGTCATAGCCGAAGTTGGTTTGATTTGCTGTTGTTCTGGCCATGCACTAAACCACCTCCTCTGACTGTACGAGACAAAGCAGGCAGTTTAACCTAGAGAGCATAGAGGCAGAGGTTAATGTTATCTTCCTCTCCAAATGCCTGCTTTTATACAGAAATAAAATCATATTCTCAGAGAGCTGCTGTTTTGTACAAAATGTAGTGATTCGTGTGGCAACAACAACAAACACAGATAAAGTGTTAGAACCTGGTCAATTTAATAAGTTAATATTTTTAAAAGAGAAAATATAGTTGGAGTTTTGATAGAAAAACACACTGCCTTTGGGTTTTCTTTTGAAGAGTTTCAGCAGGTCTTGTGTTTTGTTTGTTTCTGTATATTGTATACTATATACATATACTGTATTCTGTATATGGCGGCACAACATTACAACTGACAACCCATCATTACTACAAGTGAGATATTTTGTGGTCTTTAGCTATGACGGGTCATATAAATAAACATTACCTGACCATTATTAACTATACTGTGCTATACACACACTATTTAAACAAAGATCAGTGCTCACTGAATGTTTACAAAGGCACATTAGTAATGTGAAACTGATTATGTTTAACTTTTAGTAGCTAATTATGTTTTGAAAGCAGTTTTTGGTCAGCTCAGAGACATTTTTTGGGCTGATCCGACCCGACCCTTTGTATCACCTTGAATCCGTTTATTCCACACCTTCTTGTTTGCTGATGTTGGTGGAGCTTTAGCGTAACATGGCCAGCCAAAGACACATCACACACACACACACACACACACACACACACACACACACACACACACAGTTACTACCGTATGAATTGGTTGCATTCACAGGCCATTGTCCGTTCTGCATATCTGTACTGGCTGTTGTAATCCCATTGAAATTCCTAGTGTTTTTCCACCACTGATTGTGAAACCTGAAAGGCCAAGGTGGAACTAATTCTCGTAGCCTTGTTAGTGAAGGCTGTCGCACTTTGTTGTGCGCTGCAGAAATGTGCCTCTACCTTCCGACGCATGCCTGTTCTCATTTCTCTATTTGCTTTTATGTCTCAAGTGCATTATTTTGTTATTATTATTAACCAAAAAAGCCGGGCTCTCTCCCTCTCGCTTCCAGGAGTGCGGAAATTGAATATTGCATTTAAAAGTCAATTTCCACATGGGATTACGCAAATCAGCCTCTCCCTGTTTCACCCTTTTGCTTCCATTCATCTCTCATTCATCCTCCTCCACCTTGATGCATCTCTTCATTTGCTGTGGTTTACTCTATTCATTTGAAGACATCTTTTTTTCCACACTCAACAGCCCGACTCATGTTTTTCCACTTTGCATTGTTACGTTGCCCCCTCGCCAACCTGTGTGTGTGTGTACGTGTGTGTGCATATACAAATTTCTTGTCCAGGCTTTTTCAACTGCAAAAAAAAAAAAAATCTAAACCCTAAAAGCTATTACTCCTCTAAACATGAATGTTTTTGGTCGATGCAATTTAAGTATTAGACGTGCAAGTTATTTATTTATCTTTCTATCTCTTCATTTGTATTGAAAGAGGGGAAATTGGAGAAATTGTGTCTGTGAAGTGAATTAGGAGAAGAAGACATGGGTGAACAAAGGCGCACATTAATACACTACAACTCCACCTCACCCAGAGTCAACCTGTCTTTCTGTCTCTCAACATAAGTAAAAACATACTCTGAGGAGAAGACGTGAACTGAAACACACATTGGACTAAGGCATTAAGGACAATTATTCCTGTGGTGAGGGGTGTTGCTCAAAGAATGGTTCTTAATATTTAATTATTATTATTATTATTATTATATATATGTATATATTACTTATTACTATATACCGCACTTACAGTTTATTTAAGTGCACCTCCTTCCTCCAAGGCTGGTCCAGCTGTAGTAGGGGCATTTTTTGCATCAAACATAGAATGTATTTTATTTTTCAGAGATTGGACACATCTTTAGTTTTTGTCCTGCATAGTTTTGGGCAAGTGCTCCGGTCAGTAATCGGAAGGTGTTGTTATAGTAACTTGAAGCTGCAGCTGACGCCCTACACAGACACAACACTTTTTACGCACACACACGCAGACACACCTACACACACACCACTTACAGAAAAAAAGAGCAGTCTTACAGGATTTTTTGGAAGGCAGGATTCCTGCACTGAGAAGATACACGAAAAATCGCCAGTTCCCAGAGAGAGAGGACAGTTAGTTTATGATGAGGAATGGAATTAGTATTATCAGCTATTTTCTGGGGGAAAAAAATTACACAAAATAGCACACGGAGGAAAGTGATTCATTTTGTTTTGTACTGTACATGTTATGATGGATGAGATTTTATTTCTGACATTAAATAACTTGAAAAATTCCTAAAATAAAAAAGAAATGGAGATAATTTGAGTTTGAGTTTGCTGTATATAAAGCGTGGAAATGAAGTCAGATGGACTATTTCATTATTATTTACTCAGATTTTTCCAGTATTATGTGGCAGGTGTGGCAGTGATCTATGGTTTCAGTGAAAATCAGATATTTTTATAAAAAAGTATAATAAAAATAATACTTTTAAGTATAGCATTCTTTGGAAATGTACACACATCATTTTGTATGTGGCTTTGATATAAAGGTGTGTTGTCTTGTAAGCTGATATGGACTTGGCATAATTTAGCACAACTATGAAAAAATAATAAAAACTTTTTTGTTTACATTTTTAACTGGGCTTGTCGGGACCGTGAATAAGTTTAATGTCACAAATTGACATGAAATCAGTACATTCTTCCAGATATTTGAACTTTTGTCTGTAAATATTCCCCTGCAACTTAAGGTGTAAAAGAGTATAGGTTTAGTGATATATTCTGTGTTACAAGCCAGGGTATTGCCTGAAACTAACCTAATAATTATAAAATAGCAATACAGGGAATCTTGTTGCACATTGAGCTGAATGAGAATGATATGTGGCAGAAAATGGCATGTATGTTGACAAGAATAAAGTCATGATTAATTGGTTTGATTAGAAGTAGCACATTTTTGCACCAACTTTATGTGTTATGGAAATTTGGCTTTAGCTCCCGCTTTAGCAATATCTTGATCTAAAATCTAAAAACTCCCCAGTCCTCTGCCACCCTTTCACCCTCCCCCTCATCTTCTCCTTGCTGCTTTGCTGATTTTCTGCACCTCTCCAGACGGCATCTCTCACCCGCTCCACTTTCCTCTCTGCTTGTTTACAGTAAGCAGGTCCGAGCAGGATGGTTTTACCTTTTATGGCTATTCTTCATCCACGGTAAAAGTGCACTAATACAACGGTATGTTACCCATCTCTCCCTCCTTACTCTGACCTTCTGGATGGGGTACCAAGGGTGGGTAGACTGTGTGGTGTGTGTGTGTGTGTGTGTGTGTGTGTGTGTGTGTACACAGACTGGATCACCAAGTCTGTGAAGGTTTCTGATGTGTGGTAAAAGCACTTTTTTTTTTTTTTTTTAATGTCTCACTTGTCTACATAGACAGATAGCGGCTAAGGCAGAGGTTTGTTTTGAATGTCTGGCTGTATAAAAAGCTCCTCTCACAAGTGTTTAGGTTAGACCGGGGGTCCCTACGCCTGACACACGTAAACATGCACGTGCATACACACTTGCAGCGCGGGCAGGTGTTATTGAGTAAGACCTGCTGTGAACACATCCAAGCATTCAACGGAGCAGTGCGAGCAGGAGAGAAAGAGATGACATACGGCATTGTGCAGACACAGCGCAGATGGGAAATGTCATGTTTCAAAGCAATGTTAATTACAGTAATATGTGAAGACAACATTAACTTCTTCTTATTTAAATTATGTGATTCCAATAAAGTATAGCATCAATTAAAACCCTTCAGACCTTCTCCACTGATGCTCCTTACCGCATGTCAAGGCCGACATGTTGGCAGGAGCCATCTCAGAGATTTCTCACTGTCACTACGAGCTATAAACACGCCTGATAAAAGGCATTTAATGAATAAAGGCTTGTGTGTGTTTGTGTGTGTGTGAAATGCTTCTGTGAGTTTGTGTGCCATATTGATATATTTGCGCGTCTGTTTGGGGCCTATATGTGCAGCAGTGGGGACTTAAGTTAGCCACAGGGTGTGTGCTGGGATCTGACCTCCACTGGTTATGAAATGTCAATGTGTGTGCGCGCACACGCACACGTGATTTGTGTGTGTCTTTGTGTGTGTGTGTGTGCACGCTTGTTTTGTGTGTGCGTGTGTCTGTGTGGCTCTGGAATGCCAGTGTCAAGGGCCTGAGAAACAGTCATGTACAAACAAACATAGGCTTGTCTTTCGCTGTTGCCCTCCTCTGGTCCCTATCACTCACACAAAAACACACACACGAAAACACACACACACACAGGCATGCACAGCCATAGTGCGGTTGCATGGGAACGGTGTTTATTGTCTCAGTGTTAACTAACGTTGCTGCCATATCTGACCTATGTAATTAGATTTACCTTTCCTTGTTTTTCTTTCCTTTCATTCAGCCCTTTTCTGTCTTTTTCTTTCTCTTTCTTCATCAAAGTTGTTTTTCTTCCATGACGGGCCCGCGCAGAGGGGAAAGGGTGAAGGAAAGGAGGTGAGGAGGATCTCAGCTCTGCCTTTATTTTCCTCTCTTCTCACTCACATCTTATTCTATTCGTCCTCTGTCACCTGTCTTCTGCCCCCTTGATTTCCATGGGAACTGCAGCACCCTGCTGTTCCTCCTGGAGCCTTGCCACCAGGATCCGCCGTCTTCTTTTGCCCTTCAGCACCTTCACTCCACCTAGAGGGGGGTGGGATACCTTGCTATGGGGAGCGCACACAAAAAAAAAGCCAAAACACGAACATATGGTTACATTTCAGGTTGAGCAGGCACTCAGTGGGTCTTTCTCAGTCCCCACTGAGAGTGCTGAGCAGGTGAAAGAGAGTGTGTGACTGTGTGTTTTCCCCGCAGAGCTGAGGTTGCAACCTACTGTCAGGGGAGATGTGATCCCTCCATTGTTGTGTTACCTTTTATCCGTTCCCTCCTTCCATTATGTCTTGCCTCTCCTCATCAGCTGGTCCCGGATGCTTTGGGATGTGGAAACAAGTGCACACACACACACACACACACACACACTTACAGAAAAACTACACACAGAAACACACATACACACACACACACACACACACACACACACTTACAGTAAGTGCTCACACCAACATGCACATAGCAGCTGTAAACCAAAAAAGTTAGTTTAATACTGATTATCTTGTGACACAAACCTAGGAGAGAATACTTACACAAAGTTTTGTTTTAAGTAAATGAATGGGAATGTGTGTGTGCGTGTTTCTGTTTGTGTGTTTCTGTGTGTAGGCAGCTGACTTTAGCAACACTCTTTTTAGTGATACAGTCTCTGGTTCTGTTTTGGAAAGAAAACCTAAAAATGTCCCAGTGCTGGTTGAAGTGACCCTGCAGTGCCAGCTGTAAACTCCTCTTATGGTAGTGTTACGGCCATGTGTACAGTACTCTGTGTGTGTGTGTGTGTGTGTGTGTCTTTACGTGGGCCATGCCACTTTGTTTTCCCCTCTAGATTTAAAGCCTTACATGGAGACAAACAGACACCAGAAGCTACATGGAAGTCCCCCAGACAGGTTTTTGTTGTGTGTGCATAAACTCTGTGTGTGTGTGTGTGTCACTCTGTGTCAGTGTGTATACAAACCTTAGAGGCCCATGGGTGAAGGCTACCATATCAAAGGTTCAGTAAGCAGGGATTAAATATCACTCCCCGGCTAAAGAAAGTTTGGTCCCGTTTAGAAGTGACAACAATAGGTGGAAAAACATTAGACTGTCACTAGAGGGGCGAAACCCAGCCGCTATGCCCTGAAGTGCATTGGTTTTAATCTTCACTTAAAATTTGATGGGCCTGTTGTAAATTAACATCAATCACATTTACTTTCCCTTTTTCTTTTTTTCTTTTTTTCTTTTTTCACCTGCCCTGCAGATCTTGTTCATCTAACTCTGTATTCTGAGACATGAAATGAAGGACAGGAGAGTTGAGTGCAAGAGGGGATAAAAAAGACCTATCCAACTGCCCCCCTTCTCTCACTCCCTGTCCTCCTCCTCCTCCTCCTCCTCCTCCTCAGCC
Source organism: Scortum barcoo (assembly GCA_023238725.1). NCBI lineage: Eukaryota > Metazoa > Chordata > Actinopteri > Centrarchiformes > Terapontidae > Scortum > Scortum barcoo. The sequence continues at coordinate 19,514,465 of CM041537.1, forward strand.
CTCCCCTCCAGGGAATGTTTTGGGGCCCAGCTCATATTTTGTTTTCACAATGCATTCCTGCAGGCTCTTTATTTATGTCAATCTTCCTTTTGATCAGAGTCCGGTTACCACCGGTTACCCATTCGCTGCTCCTGTGAGTGAAGGAACCCACCTGTGATGCAGGACTGTGTGTTTGTGTGTGTGTGGCTGTGTCTGTGTGTCTGTGTGGGTGTGTGTCTGCAGGAGTCTGGGGCCTTCTTTCCAGGGCAAGTTTACCGTCAATTAATATGGCTAAATGATTCCCTCACATGGTAAAGTATTTATGTAAGGTGATCTGGCTGGTGGCGGAGCCCGGGACATCTGGCTGTGATCTACACCACAGATGGTTCTACCTGCTCACACACCAGCTATACACACATACACACACAGGGTCTGGAGGTGGAGAGGTGAGGGAGACGTCTTGTGTGTGAGTGCGTGCGCGGTGCAACTGTGTGTGTACGTGCTTTACCTTTTAAGCTTTAGTGCCCGACCGCCGCTGCTAAAAAGGAAATGGTGAAGTCAAGCCTTTCAGTGGGATGCACGTACACACCGCTGAGAGAAGAGGTCACGCATGCTTGACTTCTGGGCTTGGTTACGAGAACCAGAGCTTTGACTGTGCACATGGACGAATTACACACAAAAACAACAGGTTTTCTGAATAACCTTTCAGAGATTGTATGTAGTGTATTTTCTAAAGAAAATTAAAAAAAAAAACCTAAAACAGAATTCAAAATAGTTTAACAAGTAGGAAAAAAGTCTAAACAATTACACCTGAACAAAATTTCCCAAAGCACCTCATACTGCTGTGTAAATTCATTGGGAGAACTTTCCATAATGTATCTTGATTTTGATGTAACTAATCTGTAAGCAAAGAAATATGCATATGTTCATTTCAGGTGTGGTGATTGGGATATTATATAGTTCATGATCTGCAATTGACTATTATAGATGTCAGCGTGCCCACCTTGATACATCTTGTTAGAGGAAGATTACGCTGGTTTACACCTACCCCGTCACCATCATTATGAGGGGAAGAAGTATCATCATCATCATCGTCTGTGTCATCATCACTGTATGACTCTGCATCGCATGTGTTGGATCGCCGCCACCACTGTCACCCCTTGAGTTGTCCCCCATGATGCACCACACGTTGGACAGTTCCTGCTTAGTTCATCTTTGCCAGCTGTAATTTGCATTTAGTATTAGTGTGCCGTGACTGTATGTATTAGGTATTCAGACCAGGTTGTGATTTCAGAGTTCTGACACATATTTCACACAGTACAATATTTTTGATATCGTAATGAACTATGGCAAATACATGTTAATAATAAATCTCTATGAGTTACAGGTTATATAAAAAATGACAATATGACAGTGAATATAATAGTAATTATAATGAACATACAGCTCATAAAGAAAATAGGACTACAACAGCATTATGTTTTGTTCATTTCTGCAATAACTATGTATTTTACATGTTTACTCTTAGTACAGTTAGAGCTTTGGTAGGATGTTGAATTATATCACATTTACATGCACATTCATATAGAGATAATGAGACTTAGATGACTTTTACATTGAACAATCAGTAGCCGTTTATCTTTTCCTATATTGTCAAAGAGTCAAATGTAATAGAATAATTAAGCTTTGCAGATACAGAAAATGTGTATGTCCTCACCTTAAAACTGATGTGTAGTGAAAGCTAAATATATGGAGGATGAATCGAGTGTGCTTACACGAGAGGCAGAATGACAGATCGGCCAGGCTGATATATCGACAGATATCCGCTCACTGCAGACAGATCAAGTGGTGTCAAATGTATTCTGTAATTTTCACTGCTTGCGTTAAATGTTGCATTATGAGCTATTCCAATGTATATTTGGTGTTTTATCCACAGACTACAGTTAGTCAGACTGTGTCATGAACATTGAGTGACATTTTCCAAATCCTGAGAAAACTCTCAAAAGCAAAGTGAAAGTATAATGCCCTTTCTCTTCTGCTGCAGTGAGACGATTCACTCTGACTGCTGCTCAGTGGACACAGGTTGAAGCATGCGGTTGTACCAGGCAGCTCTCGGGTGTGAAAAACGCCTCGCTCAGTCAACTTTTCCTAGATGAATAAAGATGAAAATACCAAAGTGAACACGACTTAAATTCTGATTTGCCCCTCCCTCTCTCCGTTGTGGGTGATGTCCATGCCTGTGCTGTTCTTGGCTTGAAGAGAGATGGATGCCAGCGAATCTTTCCCTGAAACCGGCCCTCTGCTCTCTCCACTCCTCCTCATCTCCCCCTCCTCTCCATCCCTCCATCCTGAAAGAGCCCTCAAGAGATGTGTGTACCCTCTCGCCGCCCGTATCCAAATAATTAATCCAAAGCAATTACTCTCCTCCTTCATCTGTCCGTCGGCCCGCTAACAAAACATTTCGACACGTGTCCTCATCACTCCCCTTTAATTAAGGCAGCACTATTTATCACTCCCCTTTAATTATCCTAGCCTGTTTATCAGTCTGCCTTTAATGGAATAGGCACCAGAGAGATACTCGTACAAAACACACCCCGCTACGCTTTCCTCGCTTCTGCCAGTTTTGAACTCAAGAAGAAAAAAAAACAACAAAAAACAATTAGTCAAGGGAAGCAAAACACAGAATTAAAAAGAGGGAGAGGAGAGAAACTTGGAGAGCTGAAGGAGATATAAGTTGTTGTTTTGCTTCCTCTCTCGGCAATCAGGGTGATGGCCACACTCACACACTCCACTGTGCTTTTGTTCCCCTCGCAGAAAGCTTCCGCAGACTCCATGCAGTTCACACTGAGTTCAAACACACACACACACACACACACACTCACACACACAGGCACGCGCACACACACACAAACTGAGATCAAACACACCTCCACAATAGTTCTTTTGTGTTCAGTAACCATGGTTTCTGTCAGGTTTAATGCCTAGCAACATGTGTCACGGGGCAACCACTCACTGAGAAGGGGAGGGCCTCTGGTACACTTCATAACAGCACAAGTGTTTGACCATGAAACAAATTTTACTATCGTGGCACTTGCTTAGAGGAGCTGAGTTTGAACATGGCAGTAGGAGTTAGTTTTTTTTTTACTTCCGTCTCTACCTACACACACACACGCAGAGGATGAGTGCGAGTATGGTTTGCTCGTATGTGTGCAGCGTATGTGTAGCATGGACCCAAGAAAAAACACCTCTCCTCACAAGCTGCATATTAACAGAGTTGTCCATCAGCCTTTAACCAGCTCAGACAGAGAAGAAACCCACAAGAAGAAAGCAGGCAGCTCCAGAATCACACCCAGACAGAGTGCTCCTCCCCTGGATCCAGAACTCACAGGTCCTGGCTGAGGCTGGATCAGCCTGGGAGCAATTTGCCGATTGTAAATTGTAACCACACATGGGTTGGACAACTAGTAGGCTCTTGCACATGCACACACAGACGAAGACATACAGACACACACGCACACAAGCTGCTGGTGGGGTCAGAAGTCTGGGTGTCACACCCTGTCATTGCAGATTAAGTTATGCAAAGTGAGGTGGTCGGGCAGCCAACCCCTAGGGCTTAACAAGCAGGAAACACTAATTGGGTCGGCTTGCTGATTGCCATAATTGCTACTGTGTGTGTGTGTGTGTGTTTGTGTGTCTGCCTGCACATGTCTGACTGAGAGAGGAAGGCTGAACAACCTGCTAGGTAACATGGCAGCTTTCAGTATGGACCGCTACCCTCTGAGGAGAAGCAGAAGATAAATGAGATGAGGAAGAGGAGAATGAGAGAGATAAAGCAGGGGATTGAAATTGCCATAGGTCAAGAATTACTCAGAAATTCACGATAAACAATTAAAACTAAATTTACAGTTTATTTTTAATGGAAAAAAAATGCATGACTTTGCTATAAACTCTCATTGAATCTGCAGTATTTTTAAACTTAACAAGCTCTAAAATTATCACTATGAGCAGTCATGCAAATGGGTCATGCATCAGTCATATCGACCATTTGCTGTGTTAGAGTAACACATCTTTATTAGTTTTAAAAACAAAAATGTGACAATACTTAATGTAGTAAATGACAACACAGTGCATTACAGTATATTAATTAAATGCACCTCTGTCTTTGGTCTTTGCGATAAATATAGTAAGTAAATGGACTCACGATACAACACAAGCACAAAAAAAAAAAGTCTCACCCTAGTCCCTGTATGATATTAGATACAACATTTTTAAGTGCTTTACTCAATCTCCAGATACTTGTAGAAATTATGACATGTTTTTTAAAAAACTTATTTGCTTGTTTGTACACTAGCTTATCTTTTCTAAAGCAAGGTGGGGGTGGTGGTGAGAGGGGATTTTTTTTGTGTTATATAAATGAGTATTTCATTACTTAAATATATAAAGCCCTCAGGGTCATTGCAGTTAGGTTTTATCACTATACACTGAAGAATCATATTTCGTCTGTTAGAAAATTGTACAACTGAATCGTAAAAATTATACACAGCAGCGTTTTGAAGGAGTACAATAACTGATTGAACACTGATGTCTTCTCTTGAACTGAGGCGACACACTGAGGTAACAAGATGTAACAAGAAACATCTGAAATATGTCCGACTGCTCTAATGAGAGATCAAGTGTTGTACAATAACTGAAAAACTATGGCATCAAAAAAATGTCTTAATATGCCACAAATATTTCAGGTGCTTAAAGTATGTCACACTTGCTCAATGACATCACTCAGAGCCATGCCACAGTACCATGACACCACACACTTCTAATTAAGTGCATTCAATTCTTTTATGCTGTATATGTGTGTGTGTGTGTGTGTGTGTGTGTGTGTGTGTGTGTATATATGTATATATATATATATATATATATATAAAGATTCAGACAGAAAGTAATCATGGAAACACTATTGTAAGTCACATTCATGCTAATAAACCCTGAGGCTAGCATGCTTATTAAATTGAAATAGGCTGCATGAAGTTGTGCTCTACAGCAAAATAATCTTTTACGCAGGGTGTTTCTAGACCGATGTAATTGGGTGCTGACGGAAGCAGATGCTGTGTGCGCACAAATGTGACCTCTCCGCATCTTCTCATCCAGCCAGCTAAGGTGCCCTGTTGCACGTAGGTGCAGGAGAGAGCTTGAAGAAGTTATACAGTGTTTAGAAAGGGCCTCTTGAGTCACGTTCATGTCCCTCACCTGTGCTCAGAATTTGCATGCTCATTCACCCAATGCAGCCCTGTAGTTAGTTTCACCTGCCCCATCAGCATGTAGATAGATTCAAAATTACCTTTTGCTTTCAGATAGTTCATAATACCTTATTTAGCCACTTTGTCTTGAATGTTATTTTATACGCTTCACACAGAGAGAATCTTCCCACTGGCCTAATCAAGAATTTGAAAGTTTATGCCCTTGACCCTCCTTTTTTTTGTAACTCAGCTTCTGTCTCTGCATCTTTTTCTCTGCTCATTCTTCATGTTCCGAACAAGCTTTCTCTCTCCCTCTCTCTCTCCCTCTCTCTCGTCTCTCTCACCCCCGCGCTTTCACAATGGCACACAGATACACACACATACATACACACACACTCACACACAAAGAGGCATCCTAACCTACACTGTCTCTCTCTGCCTAACTAACTCCTTATTTAATGTGCTTTGGATGGTTCCACTTGTGGAGCTGAATGAACCAGCACACTCCTCTAGTCCTAATTGCCTGCTTTCGTCAGCCCTGCCCTGACACACACACACACACACACACACACACACACACACACACACACACCTACACACACACACACACACACTACACACACTCGTGCACTTACACACCCCTCCTATGAGACGCTAGCGCCCAGCGTGGCTAACGATGCACAGCTACAAAGGCAGTGTTGGGCCCCGTTAGTCCGTTAGACAGTCTCTGTGCAAGTGCTCCCAGCAAGCGTGCTGGATTTTAGGGTTTAGTGTCCCACTGAGACAGAATAATGAGTGTATGTTTCTAATCTGTGTGCATGGCTGTGGGTGTGCATGTGTGTTTGTGCGCAACAGCAATGCTGGAGAATAATGAGTGTGTGTTGCTAATCTGGGCCCTAGGAGACTACCTCTCCCTGCTCCTCTCACACTGTCTCAAATCAGCGGCCTCTCTCTCACTCCGTCTCTTCTCTCCTCCATTCACTCTCTGTATGTAGGCTAATTTAGCGCCGGCTTTGATGCGTTCTCCTGCGGGCCTGCGTTTCTCATATCCAAATGCAGGGATTAGCCGTCTTTTATTCTCCAAAGCCCATCTCATCCTGTTCTCCCTCTGTCTGTCTGCTTGCCGTCTCCCCGACCCTTGGAAACAGTGGCAGGGACTTAACAACCTGACAACAACTGCTTTGTTGTTGTGTTTTTGTGTATCGGTTGTTAGCTTAGGCGCTTAGGCCTTTGTGGGCCTTGTGTTTGCTTGTGCGTTCTGGGGATACGTGTCAGTAGGAAGTGGGATGTAGGGGAGATTTGCCAGGGATGACAGGAAGCAAAGATGAGGAGAGGTGAGGAGCGGATGGAAGAGGGGAGTAATTTAGCAGCCACTATCTTGTTTTAAGATTCATTAGGAGGAATAATGGGAAATTATGTGGAGCTAAGTTACGTCTCTGGGTGACATCATGAGTCCCTTTGTAGCGAGCTTTGTGTGGGTATTTCTGCATGTTTGTGTGTGTGTGTGTGAGACAGAGAGAGAAAAAGAGAAAACGACGGCAGGTCTCTTGGTGATATTCTAAATCCCTTTGTAGAGACAGGGACTGTCACTTCTGAGCGTGTGCGTGATGAAAGTGAGTGTTAAGCAGCAGACGCAGCCAGCATGCTCCCCTGACAGAGACGCACACACACACACACACACACACACATACGCACACCCTCACACCCATAGATTGAGAGAAAGTCTCTTGATGATCTTTCAACAGATCTGCAGAAGTGGCTTAGGCACCCAGGGCACCTCTGGGACTCTTCACAGACTCAGACACACATGTATACACCACACATACTCACACATACACACACGTTCACACACTCACAGACACACTTAAACAGCACTCTGTCAGACACATAGCCCTTAATTTGTATTAGAGGATCACAGAGGGGCTACTGAGCTGATGGGTCAGCGGAGAGAAAAGGCTTACATCAAACACACAGCGGGAAGCACACTGCACATCACCTGGTGTAGCCACTAATACACTTATTATAAACAATACTACTTCGAACACACCTGATAATGAGACAAAGATTTCACCGGGGAGCGCAGACACCCACTTTCTGAGCTGCAGGTCTTATAGCGATAAGAAAGAATATTACAGAAGTCACAAAACATTGTTAGGTCCAAACGATCAACAATGCTCAGGACTAAGTGTTTTTCATGACAGTCAAGAATTCTTGATCCTGCAGTATGCAGGATAAAGGATTATAAAGGATTGTCTGGTGTGAATGAACTTTTTAAAGCAGAACTTTATATTTAATGCTGATTTTGGCAACCTCTTTGGATAAAGGTGTGTTTCACCTGACGTTAGGTTCCACATTCCCTCCACCTCACTCCCAGCTTCATGCAGACTACTTCCATGGGAGGAAAGCGGGTGGCACCTTCGGAGACGCACCTTCACTAAACAGCTGAAGCAGCTTGGATTTAGCCTCATCGTCTTGTTTATGTAGATCATACAGAGGCATCTGTATTATACTGAGACTGTTTCATAACCAGATAAAAACTCCATAAGGTATATTTATAAGATTCTATACTAAAAATATTAGTAACGCTTTAATTCAGCTTCCACTATTTAGCATTTATAAGCAATATGTAAACATGTAAGAAATTAAACTACCCGTTGACAAAATATTTAGATACATCGATTTTGAATAAATTTGTGCACCCACAGTAGACATATGGGGCAGTCATGGGGCTCATTATCTTGTCACCATAACCACAATTACACACACAACTCAGAAGAAACACCACTACTTTACAGGAGAGGAGTGTAACAACTGTGCACTTATCTTGTTTTGTCCAGAACAAATAGCCTTCTTTAAAATCTCCTCGGCCGTGTCTACTCAACCTTCTGAATATTCTTCTAAGTTCTCCTCGTGCTCCTGGCAATAGAAGCCAACCATTGAGACGTGAATAGTAGATGAAGGTGAGCTTGTATTCTACACTTTTTGTGCACACAGCTGTCTGTGCTGAATGAACGTGCCTGCTGAAGCAATGTAAATACTGATTTCTTGACTTTAATTAATTTCAAGTTTCACACAGACTAAGAGTTCATGGGAGTCAGGGCCACAAAAGAGAGAAAAGCAGTCCTCTTTCACCGTACTTAAAGGAAGAAAGTACCACCTGTTCAGCTGGCTTTTGGTCTAACTTACTGACGGACTGGTATGCCTACCGTAATGATTTATGAGTAAGATAAGTGGGGAAAAAGAACGGCCAAACTAATATTATAAAATATAATAAAAAATTAACAGATTTTAATGCTGGCAGATAACACAAAGTGAAAACATGTGGTAGGCCAGAATCTGTGAGATTTTGGATCCTGTGCTTCAGATAATGCAGACATCTCATTCTGACATTGTATAAATGCATCATCATCGCATATGTTGTCATCCATTTGAATGATTTCGCTCCCTCTTTACCCCCCCTCCCTCCCCTTCAATTTCATTCGTTCTCCTCTGCGCTTATTTCTCCCCGTCATTGTCGTGTTGTGGCTTCAGGAGCCTCCTGATTCTTTGCTCTGGTGTTGACTGTGATTGAGAGCGACCTCTGACCTCTCCGGCTCTATGGAATTCCATACATGGTGCGTCTGTGACCCCCTGACCTCCAGCTGCACTCTGATTCTATTGGCTGAAAGGCTCCCTGTGCCTTACAGCAAAGGGCCGCCAGTCAGAATCAGGGGGTCAGAGGTCGGAACTCGTGGAAATGAGGCAATGGAGTATGGTCTGTCTTTTACAGCATTGCCACAATACCATCATTCTGTGCACACACTGGGGCACATGAGAAAAGAGGCGGGGAGAGATAGTAATAGATGAGAGAATTTAAGAGAAATGGTAAACTGAAAACATCAAACGATTTTATTGGCATGATCCACATGTTTCTTTTAAATTTCATTTTAAGTTTGACCTCATTTTTTGTAGGTTTGACCATCATTGTGGTCACTGTGAACACTGTGATAACACTGTTTTAAGAAAGTTAAATTCAGAGCAACATTTTCATAGTAAGGACCAACATGACAAAAAGCACAAGAAGTCTTACATAAAGACAGGTTGTACACAGTCCAATGATTTATTTTTTAATTTCATTTCTTTATTTGAGTGTGAAACCAGAAGTGAGTTCACTCGTAGTGTTGGGAATAAGCTCTCATTTCTCGAGGAGAATTAGGTCCATCTCTAAACTGTGATGAATAATTACAACTGACAGTTAAGATAATAATTTTACCATTCATTTGTTGCCTCTCTAAAATAACTAACCTGGGGTTCTGATTAAAACACTTATGAACACCCGACTGCTTGTGTTCCTTATACTATCTGATTTATTTTTAGAAATATTGGCCCATTTCAAATATCTTAGCAATCAAATGGTAAGTACAAAGTTATAAAAATTTATATGATTCAACTTAACTACAAGAATAAAACCCGAGCTGTAATAAACTGGAATTATCCTTAATGACACAAGTCTCAAATATGAATCTAAATACATAACACCAAGTCAAGGTAGTTGAGCAGAAAAAGTTTCACCCCAAAGCTCTGCCTTTCAGGTTATAGAAACTTCAAAGATCTGATAACTTAGCGCTCGCTTGACAACATCAATGTCCAGGCTGTCCAAAACTTTCTGTGATTCCTCTGTAGTCAAACTGTACTCCAGGTATCCCCCACCAACCCTACCCCGACCCCCAAGCTTCTGTCTCTGTCAAAGTAAAATCGCCCTCCGTCTCCCAAACGGGGGCGGATGAGGGGGGGGTGGATGAGGGGGGGGTGGGTGGAGGTGAGGCTGTCAGCAGCAGTGGCAGCACCTGGCTGCGGAGCGGCCTTGATCAAGGCCCCCGGATCGGACGTTAACATGGAGCGCTCATCCAACCCACCCCACCCCACCCCGCGCCGCTCAGCCCGTGACAGTGTTACAGGACAGGCTGACAGACAGCACCTTAACTGTCTCTCTGCCCGGCTTTGAATGTCCTTTAAAAACAGGCAGGTACAGGAGAGTGGAGGGAAAAGAGAGAGCTGTCCTCCTTCTTTTTGTCTTGACAGGTCAAAGACAAGTTCCTCTCAGTTTGGTCTTAATAATGAATGCACTGTGTAATACAGGCAAGTTTTGAGCCTTTTCCATCCTGCTTTCTTCCTTGAAACCACCTATAAACAATGCGCGGCGTGCTGCTTTCTGTTGCTTTTGCCGTGGGATTACTTTTCACGGAGGAGGGAGAGAGGTGGAGAGCTGGAAAGAGAGAAGAGAAGGTCCAGAAAAGAGCCCTAAAATAACTGTCATGCGAGTGGACAGGCAGTGATTAAGGATTTAACTGATCATCCTAGGGCTGACAGTGAACCAGCTATTATCTAGCAGGAATCAAACGCTGCTCAAAGCCCTGGGAGGCTCTCTGCGCCTCTCAGCATCTCTCAGAGGCCTGGCCAACATGAAAGGAGACGTCAGGGTCTGGCAGCTGACAAGCCATGGAGAGAGAGAGAGAGAGAGAGAGAGAGAGAGAGAGAGTAAAGTAATGAGATCTTTATTTTGGCTGTTACCTCAGGGACTGTTGATCTGTGTTGTGGTGATGTGCAGCGGAATACAAAGACCCACTCTGTTTGTTTATGTGGGAACCCTGTCTTTGTGTGTGTGTGTGTGTGTGTGTGTACATGTTAGATGTCACTCAAAATTAGTGGAGTAAAAGTCATTCATTAATCTTGCAATGCCCAACAAATGACAGGAAACTAGATGCTACCAGATGAATAAATGAATAACCAGATGAATAAAAACAAATCTTATCAAGACTCTGGTGAGAACATAATTACAGTTACGAGGAAATTAGTGAATTGGTCTGTGTCTGTGTGTATTTGTGTTTGTGTGTGTGTGTGTTTTATGTTGGTGTGATTTCAGTGTTTGTGTTCTTCATCAAAGGCCTTTCCATGACACAAGAGACTTTACACTTGATCCTCCTACTGATCTCCTCAGTGAAGTATGTGTTTCCGTGTGTGTGTGTGTGTGTGCTGCACTATGTTGTGGTGAAGTCTTTTTACTGTAGCTGTTAAGCTTTACTTCCTGGATGTGTGATAACAGAGTGCAACACCACCACTGGTGTTCACTGCTTTTGGAGAATGCCAGGTGACTAGGTGAAAACAGCAGTGGTCACGAGTAACCCATAGGTGGCGCTTAAATCTGATGTAACATGTACTGATGGAGTAAGACACTCACAGTACACTTTTGATACATTGTTTGTTTGTTTTGCAGTTTTATACAAAATACAAATGACAATAACTATTTTCTAACTAATGTGTTATAGTTTAAATTGTTACATTATTACTCAGAAACAAAATTTGTGATTAAATGCAACTTTACGACAGCTGTATTGATGCAAAATATTATTATGACCATTATGACTGAATGTTTTTCTGGTAAATTCACAGTATTACCAGAACAATTATGAGCTTCTTTCTTCTCCTTTTTTATATAGCTGATAGATAAATGGATGGAAATTGATATAAAAGAAAATTCTAATTAGATTTAAGACTAACTTTATCCTTTCAAACACAGCAGACACAAGTAGAAAAAATCCTCAATAGAAAACTAGTGTTATAAGCTTGTCCCGAGCCAGAAGAAGTCATTTCTTTGCATGAAGAAAGTATGGAGTATTACAGTGTGCAGATAGAACTCTCCAAATCCATATTTTTTCCAGACCTACATCCTTGATCTCATCTAAAACTTTGTGCAGTCAGTAAAACTTAGTGGATAGTTGCTTTGCTCCAAGTTTTTTCATATTTTTTTAAGTATTTGTCAGGAGGAGAGGAGCTCCAGAAGGAAACGTGTGGAGACAGTGTGAGGGCCATGACATGCAACAAAGGTGGCCAGTGACCACTAGGCCACAGGATACTCCATGGAAATTATTTTCGCATAACACCATAATAGGTGAAATGTGTGAGAAGTGGTATCAACAACCTCCGAAGAAGAACCCAGATTATCTGAAATCTGTGTCATGTGTCCGTCTGACCAGCAGTCGAGAAAACAGTTCTCACAAATCACAGCGTCTCAGGAAAGATGTTGAAGGATACAGCATAATGTAGTTTATGACAAAAAAATGAAATTCACTGAAAACTTTGTAAAATTAGTGAAAAGAATACTACGCTAGAAAAAATATTTTAAGTGACTAAACCATGTTTGGCCTGAATGACAACTACATAACATTTCTGTCCTACATTTTCTCAACATGCCTGGCCCCAAGGGGACCAAGGTGCGAGCATCCTTCACAGAAAATGCCATTTTTCTTCTGTATCAGTTTCTCATGTGTTGTTCATCACACTATAGCAGCACTACACGTTCCTGTGGAGCAGCCTTGATCTTGGCGCTTCTAATTTCTCAGTGTCTTCAAGGACCACTGCATTTTCTGTGCTGGTAGCTGCAAGAACACATATAGACACACACACACACATATATACACACATATACACACATGCATGCACATACCCATACACACAAGCTCACTCGCTCATGCAGAGATGAGTGCTGTGTTCCTTCCTGAGGTCCCTTCACACATTAGACCAGCTCTAATAATAAAAGGGAGAGGAGTCAGAGTGGATCCTTTGAGTGTTCAGTTGAGGGCGGGTGACCCACTTATCCATTCCTCAGGCTTTGTCTGGGCCTCTGGGTTAACCCACTTACCCACTCCCCAGGCTTCTGCCGGGCCCTGGAGTGAAGGCCGGCTTCTTTTCTCATCAAACAACTGCTCTTAATAAAGGCCAGGGGCTGGGGAGCCTGAAGCCCACGGAGCCGCGTGTGTGTATGTACACACACATATGGGCATACACAACAGTGCACTTGGAGGATCAGCACAAAAACCCACTAACACGGTCCTCAATAGTTTTCTGCTCAAACAGGGAATTTGTTCTAAACCTTTATCACGGTTGGCTATATCGTGTTTCTGCTTGTGCGTGTTTGTGTGTGTATGCGTGTTTCTCCTTCTGTGCGTCTGTATCTGTGTGCATATCAGCTCAGAAATCTCTCTCTGTCTCCTCCACCATCCAAACCACATTTGCATTTTAATTATGTCAATGTTTGTTCAAAAGCATGACAGGCGTTCAGACATGACAAAATGGAAATAAGGGACTTAAACTGGGGAATTACAGCCCATTCGCACATGTTTTGTGCGACGCGAACATGCTGTACATCCCTGTGTCCCGCATGTGAAACCCTTCTTTTTCACGCCTCTTAATCCTGCTGTGAGGGTTACAGAGGAGGCTCGCTCGGGGGAACCTGAACGGTATCAGGAGCACAGGAAGGAATTTATAATCTGTCATCAAATTTGCAATGTTCCATTATTTCAGATACTTTTGTTTCATGCTCTTTTCCTTTTGTGTAACTGGTCCTCTTCAGTCTTCACGCTTATTTCTTCATTGCTAAACTATAAAACTTTTCTGTACAGTGGCATTTTGATTTAACCTAGTTAATGGACACTGTCAGTTTCTTTAATGAAACAGTTCTAAATTTTGGGAAATGCACTTTCTTTTTCGAAAGTGAAGTGAGAAGGTCAACATCATCTATGTGTCAAGTACAGGGCTGGAGACTGGACATGGTTAGCCCAGCTTAGTATTAAGACTGCAGGGGGAAAGCCCTAGTCTGGCTCTCTTCAAATTGAAATATGCATCCACCACCAAGGTTGTCTAAAAAATATGCTGAGGAGAGATGACAAGATACAAGATGACAAGATTGATAGAAGAATTGGTTTATCAGTCTCCTCATTTCACTTGCAAAAAAGCAAATAACAGTATTTCACTGTTTTTGAAGTATTTCTTTAAAGACGTCATCATTGAGCACTGAAATGTTTAACTGTGCCATGTTAGAGCATAATAATAATAATAATGATACATTTGATTTGTAAAGTGCGTTTCATGAAACTCACTTTAACTGTAAAGTGTAAGACACTTTACAAAAGTCAGCAAACTTTATTAGTGGAGTCAGTTGCACAGCAAAATCTGTCTAATCGATCTTCATTGTGCTGACATTAGTGTGTACAGACTTTTCTTCCAGGTATTTTTTATAAAGGACATTTTAACATGCAGTATGTCATGACAGGAAATGCACTGGTGTAAATAATAAAATGAACAATCAGTTTCGGTGTCCTAGTGTTGTCCGTGCTGGCTCACTGTTGTCCCTTACTGGGACACTTACACACTTAAACTCACAGTCTCACTCCAGCCACACAAGACTCCTCCAGATGTGGATAAACACCTAAACAAGAGAGAACAAAAAGTTCCCCTGAACTCCTGACACTCTACCTATCCCCTACACTCCCTCCCCTTTATCACTGCCTGTTTTTTTTTTTTCTCTCTCCCTCCCCCCTCCTCCTCCTCTGTCTTTCTAGTGAGTGGCAGGGCCAGGATGGTGCTTCTGTTGTGTGTAATAAATGCTGTTGTATTGAGCCCACAGGGAAACCCTACTCTCCTCTCCCAGCCATTACTGTCTAATGGCCAGATGATGGGAGAGACACACACAGAGCCTGTCACAGACAAGCTGATATACTGCCCCGCCATGCCATGTGTGCGCACATGCATCACGTGCGTGTGTGAGAGAGAGAGAGAGAGAGAGAGAGAGGAGAGCGTGTGTGTGCATGTGTCATATAGAGGCTGATATACCACCCTGGCCCCTGGGCAGAGGAGAAGGAGGGGGGTGGGGGGTGGGTAACAGCAGTAACTCACTCGCAACCTGATCAAGCAATGATAAATCTTCTGAAGCCATCCTGTTTCCTGACACTCATGCACACACAAGCACGCGCACACACACACACACACACACACACACACACACACACACACACACAGCTCCACCCTCTCACTCCCTCTTACCCACTGAACCCTTAGGGCGACATTGAAAAGGATACGTGCATTGCTTAAACTGTCCCCTATGTGCATTATATTACAGGAGAGATGTTATGGTCCTGACTCACTGGAGGTAGCTCAGATTTTTTTTTTTTTTTTGCGATATTAAGTATTTTTTTTAACTACGGGTATAAAACTCACTCTCACCATTATCTTTTCCACTTAATCAATAGATTTTAATTGGATAATGGCTGCTCTCTATGAAGTAAAACATGTTGTTACTGTCAGTTTAAATGTCATTCTAACTGTAAGGAAAGTAGCCTTGCTCCTCCCTTCCAAGCACCAGATACACTTTCAAGACTGTAGTCATTGAACGGAGGTTGTGATGTGTTTTCAGTGACTAAAGGCTGGTGAAATTCTGACTGGTGCTCAGGTGGTGTGAAGATCTCAATCTTTCCTCACGGCTATATTTTAGAGGGAATGTATCGATGTTATTCTGTACTCCAATAATACTCAAGGACAAACATTTTAAGGTGTTTTAACCAGTCCTATTCTTCTTCAACAGTTATCTTTTATATTTGAAAAAAAATTTTTTTGAATAATGTAGCTGTTAGGTTTTAGAACTAGGCAGGAGAGGAGGACCCACATGCAGGACGCGACTCACGGCAGAATAGTTTTAAGGTTTTTAATAATTAACAAAAAGGGTATTTCAAAATCAAAGATCCTCAAAAACACGAAACAAACATGGAACGTGGATCACCTGATATGACGCGACCATGGACCATAAAACACTAGGACATGACGCAATGATCTGGCAACAAGACAAGGGAAGACAAGGACTATATAAGCACATGGGGTAATAGGAAACAGGTGAGCACAATCAGGGCGGGGCAGACAATCAGACAGGCGGGAAACACAATGGCAGGAAGTAAGGGGACCTGAAACACATGAGGGAGAGTTGATTTCAAAATAAAACACACGCCAGAACAAGGAACCAGAAACACGACAGACATGGAACTTAACATGACAGACATGAAAACCTGACATGACAAGACATAACCTGACATGAAAAAACACAAGGAACACAAGACACCAGAAAACACAACAGGACACTGAGTGAACATAACAGAAGCAGACAAGTTCTTGGTATGCAGTGATTATTTGAGCTTGTGACAAGATAATAGCAGCCTACTTTAATTAGGAGTTATTTGTGTCCACTTGAATATTATATTATGTGTTGAACTGAGTTTGGATGAGTAAAACAGTTTAAACTTTTCAAGCATTCATCTGGCATTCAATATTTGATCTTGTTGTCTTGCTGAATGCTAAGGTGTCCTTAATGAATTCCAGACTTGGAATTCAGACGTCTTTTGTATTGGGAGCACAGTGGCTGTCAATAAAAATGTTTTTTTTAATTAATTTATTTTTTTATTAATGGGTACATGCATGCAAGCACATGCATGTACATGTACACACACATACACACGCACCGACACACAAACCATCACGCCCCTTGCACACACACATACAGCTTCACAAACACTAGAGAGAATACAAGGACTGGACAGTGCAAGGACACCAACCCACTTCAACTACAATCAGACCAACCTTGAGAGGCACTGGTCCTTTCTCCTCCACCAAGCTTAAAAAATAATTTGAATACCTATATAACTCCGAAATTTGCTTGCTTTGAATGGCAAAACTCATAAATACCCAAACATTTTTGATTGCGCTCCTTTAAAACCTTGTCTCTAAAGATAAACATTGAAAAGGCTTTTCAAGGCACAAATTGAAGCTGTTTAAACCAACCCCTCGAAGAAACCAATTGTGCAACCTGACAAAGGACTCACTGCTTTTTATTACTCAAATTGTGGATGTGTGTGCATGTATGCAGGCGCCTGGACACACTAATACACAGATAATAACCTAGCATCCACTCTCTTGATTTTTTTTTTTTTCTAAATGAAGATATCTTCATGTGCACGTGCACCTTTTATAATTCACTCAAAGGCGGGTGTTGCAGTTAAACATTTTACATTTAGTCTGCCTGCTGTGGGCCTCAGATTTTGTTTCTGATAAAACCTTGAATAGATCCAACCAATGGACACCTATGCCTATTTTCACCAGTGACACATCAAATTAATTCAGATCGTAAAGAAGATGTGAGTCACTGTCTCGGGTCAGATGTTCGTGCATGTGTGTGTTTTTCTCTGTCTGGCCTGCGACAGTCTTCCGTCGTAAAGCCCCCGTCTTACCTGAGGATTAGGTGGATCAGACATTGATGGACAGATCCTCCGTTCTCCTCCTCCCTCTCCTACCCCCTTCTCGAGCAACGCCGTGTTTGGGGTTACGGAAGAACACAGGCGGGAAACCATGACTACAACACACTCAAGAGGGGCTGCTGAAACATGAGGTCTCCTTGAATTTGCGCGCCCTGTGTGTGTATGTGTGTGTGTGTGTGTTTGTTCATGTGCAGTTATATGTGTATGCATATAAGTGTGTACGTGAGTGTCTGTGTGCTGTTAAAAGGAAGATGAAAGGTGTGTGTGTTGAGCCCTGCTGTCAGTCCCTGCCATGTTTTACAGCCCGTCCGCTCTGCACAGTGATTAGAGCTGTCGACTCTGATGTGATGACATGGGCTGAAACCACAGCAGGGGAGTGAGGAGGGGAGAGAGAGGCAGAGAGAGACACGCAGACAGCGAGAGGCAGTTTGAGGGTCAGTTGGAGATCAGAGAGAAAGTTTGAGCGAGACAGAGGGTTTAAGAGAGAGAGTTGACCTTGACAACAGCTGCAGTGGCAGCTCTTAAAAACATGGGCCGACGCTGGACCGCGTCTACAGCCGCGATTAGTTCAACATACAAGTCACTACCTGCCACTGTAAAGCTCCCAGCCCACCCATTGCTCACCAAAAGTCAGCATATAGGAACACCTTGTATGGCAGTGCAGCAGACAAAACTGATGATATACAGGCTGTGCACTCTGTAAGTTTTTTTTTTTTTTTTTTTAACGATCACAAAGCTCTTCTTTTGGCCTAAAGGAAGGCATATGCATAGTTGCTGACACTTCTTCACATACGTGTACTTCACAGGCGTTTACCTCCCCTCTCTTTCACCTTTAGCGTGCCCCATTTCCATATGTTCTTAATCGGGCCAGAGGGAGGGGAAGAAAGAATTTACGGGGGGGTTGCACTACTCTGAGCCTGTTTGGGTTTAATGTCTGCTCCCGCTCTAATAGAGGATAAATAAACACTGCTCTGTTGTGGGGTGCACAGCTTCTATGGCTTCTATGCGTACACACACACACATAGAAACACACACACAGCCCACCTTCTGGTTGCGTGGCCAGTCAAAGCTAATACGGCAGAAAATGGCTTGCTCCCCTGTCCTCCCTGTGTGCTGGTGCTGTTATTACTGGAGCCTAATAAGGCCCAGATGCCTAATATTAGACGTAATCTGTCAGAATAGTTTTGTTTATGTAATTTAATTTTTCCAGGCAGTTGTTTCCAATTAGGTTGTTTAAAAGTTTTAATTGAATTAAATCGGAGATATCTACATGAAGAGAAATGGCAAAGAAAAAAAAAGAACAGGACGAGGGCCAGGGTAGACATGTGGGAACAATGCTGTTTTGGCCTGTGTGTGTTGTGTGTGTGTGCATGTGTGTGCATGTGTACACGCTCCATGATACACACCTATCATTACAGCTTTCCCATTATTGTCAAGCCTCTCAGAAGTGAGTGCTGTAGCGTCTATGGTAATTATGACGTTATGAGGTGGCAATTACATTGAAATGTGTTTGACTGTCAAACGCCCACTACAATGACATGTCAGCCTGCTGAGATGAGCATAAAATGGTTGAAATGGAGAGAATGAAAGAAATAATATTGAGTGACTGCTTTGCTAAGAAACTGACACAGAGGAAATTCTAGTTAAGAAATAAATGGTGCCGTATTGTGCAAGGTACTTGATCATTTAATAACCTTAATGTAACTTTGCATTGAAATCACCAAAGTTGGAGTTGGTTTCTCATTAAGGCGTGCTATTCATTGTATGATTCTTTGGCTCAAAACTGCCCATTACTCTCTTTTAAAGAAAGCCTGAATTGTGTGACTTTGGAGAATATCTTGACCCAAACCTAACCGCATTTCCAGAGTCATTCTCCTTTGTAACCACAAGGGGAACAAATGAGCAGATCTGAATGCGTCCTCCCTCCCTGCAGCTTGTGCTTCGGGCCTGACTGTAGAGCCTAGCCAGTGTGGCAATGAGTTATGCCTGGAGGAGGATGTGCCGCTGAATGCTCTCATCTCTGTTTATGTGGCACCGACCCACTGAAAGTATGAAAGAGTTTCCAGGTTACAGCTTAAGGGTGTGGGAGTGGGGGCGATGGGTTGGCGGGTAGGTAGCGGATTGTTGGTGGTATATGGGAGCAGAGGGGTGTGGGCTCGGGGTGCAGGGGTGGAGGTGCAACCTGTCATATATCCCGAAGAAAGAAAAGGCGAGTGCGTGTTAGAGAGCATTCCAGAGGAAAGAGAGAGAGAGAGAGAAAAGGGAGAAAAAATAAAGACAAGGATCCCTTCAGCAGGCAGGGCAGTGTTGCGTGACTGGTGTTTCATAAACACACACACACACACACACACATACACAGACATCGCCTCAGCTATGAATTCTGCCCTGATGTGTTTTCTCTCACTGGTAACTTTAGTATGGATGATTTAACGCTTAACTGCAATCAGTGTTAAAGCGTTCCACAAGGCTCACTCAGACATAGCTGCTGTGTGTGTGTGTGTGTGTGTGTGTGTGTGTACGCCTCCCTCAGCCATAACAGACTCCTGGGCTGTTTAGAGAGGCTGGCTACAATGCGGAGGACAGATGTGGAAAACCCCTGGCTCTCCAGACAAGGGCCTCCTTCATCCCTCCTTCTCCTGTCCTTCACTAAGACGGAGGGACGGAGGGATGGAGTTACTGAACTAACTTCCTGGATTACATCAAACACCCCTGTGCATGCAGGGCTGCTGAACCTCCCACCTCCTCTCCCTCTCTCCCTCTCTCGCTCTCCTTTTCTCTTTCTCTCTACCTCTTCCTTTGCAGGGAGTCTATCTCTCCATCTTTCCATCCAGACATTGCCGTGAACAAACACAGCAGTGTCTGGCTTGGTCTGCTATGCTGAAACACAGGCCTCTGTGGCCTTTTTCTGCCCCCTTTGTGCTGACATGTGTGCATCTTTACATGTATGTATAACAGTTTAAATGTACTTTTAAAATACACTCTGCATACATTCCTGTACTTGTCACTGTGAATGTGCATTAACTCACTCTGCCTGTCAGTAAAAAAAGTTCAGTTATTAATGATTACGATATTATTCCAAGCTGGATAAACAACAATGAAATTACACAGCTTTGCACAAATTAAAAACAGCGCTGAAAAAACATGGAAAAAAGTGACAAAATGGATGAAAGTTTTATACAACCAGGAGAAGAGAAACTTTGCTGTTTGACGAGGGATGCTGTAATTGAGTGAGTTGAAGCATTAAGCAGCAGGTGTTTGTGCTGTGTAGAAGGCATGGCCAAGGCAGCGAGCTGCAGAGGGCAGTCAGTAGCCACTGAGCCACGGAACAAGTTGGGGATAGGGATTGGCTGTTATCTGCCCAGCCGTCTGCAGCTGTATTTACCGCCTTTGTTTGTTGTTCCCTAAGCAGTCGGAGATATGTGTATGTGTGTGTGTGTATGTGTGTGTAAGTGTGTGTTTGCTGTTCCCTGTGCGGCCTGGGGAGGACTGGGAATTTTCTGTGTCAGTGCGTCGGAGGATTTTGGCTGGAGCTTTGTTGATCCTGTCTTTGTTGATCCCATGTTGTTGTAGCGAGGGGAGCAATAAGATTGAGGCATTAGCCATGGCAGCCAGGACTTAACCCTCTCCCTGCACTTTCTCTGCCTTTACCCCACCCCTGAGCCTGGCCACAGGGGCAGGGCCAGATACCCACTCTGACCTATCCCAAGTACCTAATAACTCCCGCATAAAAACAGTGCGAAAATGCTCTTGGTTCCCCTCTTGGTTTTGTGTCATGCTCTCTGAAGCGAGCCAACTTTCAATTATTGCCCCTCCGGTTCACCCAGGCACCAGTGGCCAGAGGTGTGTGATGTTGATTGTGTGTGTTAACGCTCAGTTTGTTTGTGGCTATGAGCCAAGTGATTCAGACGCCTTTTTGCTTGTCTGACTAGTTAAGAGATAGTGAGTTGCGCAGGTGTATGTTTGTATGATGTGAGATAAAGCCTCTACTTTCATTAAATTACACTTGTCCACATCTGATGGGCGCTGCAGTCTTGGCACTGTGTTTTTGGCATTGTAAACAGACACACAGACAGTGACTTGTTTCAAATCGACTAGTTCTCAGCCCTCTGTGAGCTGTGACCTATCCCTCTCTGAGCACCCTGAAGGTCAGGATAAAAAGTGGCCCATCTAAAGAGTAAAGTGGAGTGGAGGCAGTGCTGGAGGCTTTAGCTTTCCAGTGTGACCCTGCAGTTCCAACCCAGCAGTGGAAGACACACTGCTCTGCTCTGTAGGAAATCCTAATAACACTGGAGAGAGAAGAGAGAACGAGGAGAAACTTCTGCACCTTGCAGCTTATGTTGCATGATTTAGCATGTTGATACTGTGCCTGTGTGTGTGTGTGTGTGTGTGTGTGTGAGAGAGAGATAAAGACTGAAAGAGAAACAATGGAGAGAAAGAGTCAGAGCATAAGGAACCATGGAAAAACAGAAACAGCTTTAGAGAAAAGCAGAAACAGGAAACCGTGGCGAGAGGGATAAAAGTTTCTTTCTCTATATAAACATAGAGATAAATAACTAAAGAGAAACACAGTTTCTCTTTGCTGTATTGCACTGTGCGTGCAACATAGCAGTGTGCAGTTTAATTAAACTGTGACCAGAGGCCAAAGCACATCAATCCACTTGGGTTGTCCAGACAGGTGCAAGCCTATGTGCATATTTGTGTCTTTCCTCTGTGTCTTTTATCTGTTTGCAACATTGCCCAGGCTTGCCAAAAGTGTGTTAACACACAGCCTTCATTTATAAGCTATAAATGTGTGTGTAACAGTGTTAAAAGCAACACTATTTCTAACTCTGCTTCCAATTCTCAGCATTTAGTGCACACAGGAAAATGTCTCTTTCTTCTACTGTCTGTCTTTACTGAGACCAGCAGTTGGGAAGGTCAGTTAGCCTTTGTCAAAACAGCCAACACCCTTTGCTATAAACATGTGGTACACCTGCCAAATCAGATTTTTTTTTTTTTTAACATCTAATGTGACAATGAACCTCCGCTACAGATTTGCATTTTTATGCACACAACCAAGTTCCCATTAACATTAACTCCATTTATCACACAGTACAAACAACCACTTAGTCAGCTGCAGCTCATACAAAATATTTAATATTTAAAACATCAGACCACTCATTCTCCCAACCAGTCGCAAGGTAACAGCACTCAACAGAAAATTGTAAATGCTTCATTTTACGCCATTTTACGCCATCCGAGAGTTTGAAGGACTCAGCTTCAGTAACATAAACGACAAACATTCTCAGAAGCTACCAAATAATTTTCTCACCCTCTCCTGTTTCAAAGAAAGCTTCCTCCCTATGGCTCTTCCTCCCTAACCAGCAGACACAGCAGTCACCTGCAAAGGATTAGGGGGTGTGGAGGTGGTGGGTAGCTGGTTATTGTGTGTGTTATGGTTGTTTGTGGGTCTGTGTGCTTGGCAGGTGGTTGGGTGGTTTCAGAGTCTGGTGGGTGTTCAGTGACCTACATAGTTAGTCTCTATTGAAACCTTGACCTGGCTGACTCTGACATGTTTGTTGATCTCTCTCATGCTCGAACTAGTTGTTTTTTTTCGCTCATCTTGTAGCAGACATCATCTTCAGCTAGACCCCCAGGCACACTTAGGACACGCATGCACTTTTTATTTATTCAACTCAATATTTGCAACTCTCTCATAGGCTATTCTCATTTCATTATTATCTGAGTACTCTTGTGTCTTCCAAATTCAGTTTTCCATAGGATGTATACATAATAGATCATAATTAGTTTTTTTTCAGTAATTTTACCTCAAATGTGTGATCGAGGTTACTGAGTGAGCTGACTGCAAAGTGGACAAAGCAACAAGTATAGCTGCAGGAAAGCCAAAGTGAAACAATTTCATTACTAGTGAAAGCAAAACCACCTCCATCATTTAAAATAAAGAGTGTGAAGAGTATAAAATTTCTGTAATGGTATGGGTGTGACATTATTCCTCGCTGGCACAGCACAAACACAGTGCCTGGTGCAAAAATGTTTAGGTATAGCTGTGTGACAGTCACTATTGTATTAAGTGTACCCAGGCATCGGTGCAGAGTGAATTAGATTTAATACGAAAAAATACTAATAATGAAAAGTGCAGGTAAAATCACTGGCAGCAGCAGGTAAAGTAAATGTGGATATTAGTACAAGTGCAGATCTAGGCTGCAACTAAGTGTGATTATTGTAATTGTTGTAACAAGCTTCAATATTGAGATACACATAGTAAAATATAAAAATAATGTCAATTTACAGGTGTTTTTGAGATGGAAAGAAGTAGGTTATAATCAAATTAATGATGGCTGACCTTTTTATTTATATGCTCCCGCTGGCATGGCCTCGTTGAACAACAAAAAACAGAGCCATTGGTATTGTTATAAGTTAAACCTGTGCTTTTTCCTGTGACAAGATTGAACAATGGTTGAAACAGTTTCTTGTTTACTGGACAAAATATTTGATTGAAACTCACCAACACTTCCTGATCTCAGAGATAATGGGTTGACACCAGATTTGTGTGGACTTGGGTGAATTGGTTTTGCTTTGGTGTTTCCATCAATCAAATGCTTTACAAGAAGTCGAACGATATTAGTACCTTACAAGCAACTTGAACATTTCATTCTGAGAATGAGACAAATCAGACCGTACTGAAGGAGGAGATGGGTGAGATGGTGAGAGAGTAGAATTATGATGCATTTGAAAGTTACCATCCGCAATGTACTGTATTTTTGGTACACTTCCTGTATTTGGGTCAGATCTCATTCTAAACAATGGTGAACCAACTCCGGTGCACTTGGAAGAAAAGTTTGACCCACGTTTTCAGGCGGACTGGAGTTTGGTTGGTAGATGTGAAAGCGACCCACAGTCACAATATTACAATTACCACCATAAGGAGACCTGCAGATTCATTAATTCTGCTTTTATTATTGCCCTGTTGGCCTCTACACACATTTGTGATCATTAGCTTTGTCAAGTAGCCCACTGACACTTTGGCTGCTGGGGTAACCAGGTTGCAGCAAGCCATGTAAATGCCTTAATCAAACTATTATACTTGCTTTTCTGGTCATTCACAGAAATGTTATTGTGCATGTGAATACTGACCAATTCCAGAAATGTCATTTCTATCGGTCTTTATGGCTCAAGCTGCGATGGAAGGTATCAAGGCTCCCATTTTGATTAACACTATTTTTTTTGCTGTTGCGAGAAAAAAACACCTCAATACGGTTTACTCAACAAATTTCTGGAGTGCAGCGAGGGAGAGCAGGAGACAGAGGGAAATCGTTTATAAGCTTAATTTGCCATGGAAACATGAGTATTAACAAGAGGCAAACTAAACAAAAGACGAGGAAGTGAAGAATGAGATAGTGAGGAGAAACCAGATATTAGGAGAGAGACTGAGAAAGATAAAGATACACACTTTGTCAGCGTGTGTGTGCTTAGGTCTGTCAAGTTGGTTAGGTGACAATGGTGTGTGTGAATATGTGTGTGTATATATGCACTGTGTAGAAAAGCAATCACACAAACAAATTAATTAGTCTCCCCCAGCAAAGGGGTTTGATAAATTGAGCCGCTCATCTCTTCCACTCCCCCCCACCTCTCACCGTTATCCTTCTCTCGCATCCCCTTTTCTTCATGTCTTGTTCTCCTCTATGCAATAAACATCTCATTACATTGTCCCACTTTTAATTGTATTTGTTCATTGTCTGTCGTTTTACCCCTTTTTCCTGTTTTGCAACGTCTGTTCCGCCGCACGTTTTGTTTACATCATTACCAATTCACACACACACACACATGCACACACACACTCACACAAGCTAACGCACGCACAGTGTCCTGTGTTTAAGCCCACAGGAAGCCCCATAGTACTCCCAGAACATACAGGCTTATTTTCACTCAGCCTGAGTGGCTTATTTAGGCCTCCACGCTGCAGAGCTATACTCCACCTGCATTTAGATTAAGTAATATGTTTTAATTATTCATATTTCCCGTTTTTATTAGACCACTTAACTGCAATATTATTCCCCCAGTTTGTCAATGGGCACTCTATATCCCCATCGCCTGGAACAGGAGAGAGCAACTTGAACACCAGAAATGTGCAACGGGCACACAAAATGTATTCATGAGTTTTTGTTGTTTTTTTTGTTTTTTTTTCCCTGTGCAGGTGCTGGGGGCTGGAATGAAGACTGTGTCTCTATTCAATTATCACACTCACATCACATGCACGCACACACACGGAGGCGTTAAGCAGTGTGCACTCATTAAACACTCTCATTATACACAGGAGGAGATCCCTGCAGGTGCAGTTTACTGGAGTTTAGTTCATTTCCTGCTCCTCCTCCTCCTCTCTCTCACTCTCTCTCTACTCTGTCTTCTTCCGGCATTATTTACTTCACTTACCAAAAACTTAACCCAATGGGGTGTGTGTCATTGTGTGTCCGGTGGGAGGAGTGGGGCTTTCTGACCGCTCTCCTCTCTGGAATAGACGTGTCCCACATACAAGACGTCTTCTAATTTTGTTCCAACAGTTTTATGAACCACGTTGGACATGATAAAAGCAAATACCTGAGCGCGGCAACATCGGATCTTTATCACTACTTATTTATTCTGCTTTGCACCTCGCCATCACATTTAAAGGCCTCTCCCCGGTAGAAACCTGATTATTCACTATGATTCATATGCTAAAGTGAGAGAGTGTCTGAATGGCTGTTGAGCGGTATTATTTTAGGCGGCTGAATGTTTCTTTGTGGCAAACCTCTCATTTTCTCTGCATGCTCATAGGCTTTCATACTTCTCTGATTGACATGCACACAAAAAAGCCCTTTATACCTGACCCATTACAACTTCCGATGAGCCTGTTCAGAAAACGCTAGGCCGCTCTCTCCGTGTGTGCGTGCGCCTGCATTTGTGCGCGTGCGCATGCGTGTGTTACATTTGAGGATGTGATAATAAGGACAGAGAGCACTCTCAGCTGGTGGTGCCTTTCAAATAGTTTCACTGGACTGCGGCTACCTGAGTGCAGATAGTCATATTGTCAGTGCCCCGGCAAAACCCTGCAACTCCCAAAAATTGCCTTTTATTTTTTAGAATCTTAGTGGCAGCTTTGTCCCACCTGAGTAGGGAAAAGAAAATAGCAGAAAGTTGTAAAGTTTTAAATTGTACATGCATTAAATTACTTTTTTTTTTTTTACTCTGAATGAAAGAAGCGTTGTGAGTGACAGACATTTGGTGAAATCAGTTTTTATTTTCAGTTCTCAGCTCTACATTAATTCCATGTATGCTATGCTGTGCTCTATAAAGTTTAAAAAAGCAACGAGCGCCTGAAACGTCTTTGTACTCCGTCATATTTCAAAATTTCAAGAAGAGTCCACACCAGATGTTTTAATTATTTTACTGTAATTCATTCATCACTGTCCTGGCTTTTTTTTTCCTTTGCAAAGTGAAGAAATAATCCATTTGCCTCTGGTGTGCAGCACTGCAGTCCTTCTGACCTACTTTCCTTTTTCTTTTTCCGCTCCCTGCTGCCATCTTCTTTCTTTGGGAATGATGGAATAAGTTTGGCATTGTTTTTGTCCAGTGGCCTCTCTTTTGCCAGGTCGGTAAAACTGAACCAAACTCCGTGGGTGTGTTTGTGACTTTGTGCAAGTGCGTATTTTTCCTCAAAATAACTTGCCTGTTTTGATCAGGTAAACCAACACTGTGGTTTAAAGTAACTATAAGAACAGACATTTTGAGGCTTTTACTTCATCTTTGGACATTCAAGTAAAAAGTATCCATATTGTTGTCTTTAATTTTTTTGTAATATTTTCCTAACACATATTTTTGAAAGTTTTATTAGATTATACTTGTGATACCTGTGATATGATGATTTTTCTGTAAAAGATGCTATTTTACGTAATTATAGATGCACTTGTGATTTTTCCTAAAATTTGCAGGTCAGTTATATAATCTATGAATCTTTTGGTTTTGCATGACCATGAAAGTTAGGCTCACATACAGTGCACAAATGCAGATCAAGTGTAGGCTAACAGTGTAGATATAACAGGAAGTCAAACAGCTACTCTGGGACAGAATTAAAAAATCTTCTGACAAAAACATTTTTTTTTGTGTAAAATGTTAAAGTATGTAAAAGTATCACTTCTCTCCCGCCTTCTCTGTCAGTTTGTCAAATCCTTTCTCTCCCTGCCTCCCGTCCTTGTTGTCACCTGTAACTCATTCCTCACCTGTCTCCCCCATCGTTGGATCACCTAATTCAGCAAAACAGGATCGAAGCTTCTCTGCTGGAAGGCTCAGGATGTCAGATAGCATAAAACCCCTGTTCCACAAAAGCTAACCCCCCCCAACCCTTTAGGTTCAAAGCAACAGACGCACTTCACATGATGCAATCATTTTGCATTGATTGGTCCAATTCTCACTTGCATTCAGCTGTTTTTGTTCAGTGAGAGATAACATTCAGAGAGTGGGTGATTGTGTGTGTGTGTGTGTGTGTGTGTGTGTGTGCAGAAAAATGGGAGTTGAGGAGGCAGCAACCCACTAGGGTTTGGATACTTAAATATGCTTTACTGTCTTTTGTTAAATGTGATGCAATAGTGATGCAGGGCTGTGTGTGTGTGTGTGTGTGTGTGTGTGTGTGTGTGTGTGCAGTGTGTGTGTAAGTCAGACAGAGTCTGTGTTTAAGGCTGTTTTTCAACCTGCAGGAAATTATAGGTTCTCTATTGATGAGAGAGGGAAACCCCTCCCTTCTCAACCTTGCCATCTCTCAGTGTGTGTGTGTGTGTGTGTGTGTGTGTGTGTGTGTGAGAACAAGAGCATGTATGCCTGTGTACATGCACATAGATGTGTTTGCACATGTGCATGTATGTGTGAGTGGCAGGGCTGCTATCTGTGCCATCACACGTGGATGTGTGTGTTAATAGAGAATGCTCCACGCTGCCACTGCCTTTGTTTGCCAAGGACATACATATGCATGAAGCCGGCGTGCATGCGTGTGTGTATGTGTGTGCATGGGGGGGTTTACTAATTACTAGATTTCTATCATGAATATGTATGGCCGCATCCTTTATTATGGGATTGGCTTAAACACATCACACAGACGGACGAGTGGCAGAAAGAGGAAAAGCAGGGGTGAGGGCTTGAGAGGGGAGACGCCTCTTCAGAAAAAAAAAAAGACAGAAAAAAAGAGGTTTTCTGCTGCCATTGATTGAACCTTCAGCCTCCACTGTGCTTGATTTTTATTTAGCAACAATAGTATTCATGTTTCCAACTGTCTCTGATATTTAACCGTACCGTGTCATTGTATTTATGTTACAATTTATTAACTATTGAATGATAAAACAAAACAGAACTAAAAAAAAAAAGAAAAAGAAAAAATGGTGCCACTCATCCCACATTTACCACCAGTTTCGAGGTAAAGCATAATAAGCTACAAGTTTTTGTTTGATGTTTGTACCATCTTTCATAATCATTCATGCCTTGTGTCCGCTAAGTACCAAGCCTTTCATTTAATTTATTTTGACTGCAACTTCAGCATATAATAAGTTACTCCTTTTGCGGCAGAGAAGTTCTTACTGCTACTCCATGGCCTTGGCAAGAATCAAAGCTTTTCAATTTTTAGTTGTGTATTCTATAAATTGACAAAAATAAAACAATCAAATATGCCCAATTATACTCAGATGCTTTACTTAAGAAAACATAGTAATATTACAGTGGTAAAAACTGACATGTTTGAAGTACAAGTACATGTATGAAAAAATGTACTTAAAATAAAAGTACAATTAATTTGTTATGTTCCTGCATTTTTTGAACAGATGCATTAACATGCAGGATTTTGATGTTGTAGGTGGTCAAAATAAATCCCTCTAAATTCTTTATACTTTATACTTCCAGGCATGCAAAGAGGACATCTGATCCGGTTCTCCAGACCCCCAACAGCTCCTCGTTTACTGTTCACAAACTAGTTGTACCGTATGTAATTTGATTTATTGCAAATGTGTTTAAGAATCTGCACCACTAAAGCACACTGTCAACTAAGATGTAAGATTTCTTATAATGGTGCCATTAGTCCAAACCTTCATTTTAGCTTATACTGTGCTCACATGGGGCTATGTAGTACTTCACTAAAGTAATACTGGTTGGTTTATGATATTATGAGAGAAGGGGGGCAACAGGTACCCGGCAGATCATCTAGTATGTTAATCCTGCCATGCTGTTGGAATGGATATTTTAACATGTGATAATGCATTACAAATTAGAAAAAATAAATTACACCGCAAAAACGTAGTTATGTAGAAGTATAAAGAAGCATTCAAAGTAAATACTCAAGTAAAGTATCTCAAAATTACACTTAAGCACAACATTGAGTAAATGTTCTTTTCACCCCTGCTCATAGTTTATTATAGATATAATTCATGCGTTTGGCGCTAACACAGTCTCGTGTATTTTTCTGTAACACTTACTGAACTGAAGCTTTCTCTGTCCATGTGTAGAGCGTTTAAGCACCATGCCACTTCATCTCTGTCTCCTCTTCTCTTTTTTTCGGTTTCCTCCTCTCCACTCAGCTCTTCTCCCTCTTTTTCACACACAGTGCACAAATGCTCCCAATTTAAACTTACACTCATCCGATCTGACATGTATACAAAATACCAGGCATTAAGTATTTTTCTGGCTTGTATTGTTTTTCCACATGGACAAACTCAATTACAAGAGCCGCATCCTTTGCTGTGGAAATCTTTCCGTGAGAGATGTGGAAGACAAAAAAAAAAAAAAAGGAGCATAGGAAGTCATGAGAGATGTAAACAATGTATACAGATGTTAATAGTAGGTGGGGGGGAAAAGGACAAGTCCCAAAGCAGGTTAACAATAACAGCCTAACTATCACTGTAGACTCTCTCTTTATGTCTCTCCGCTGCTCTCCGTAACTGCCTTTTCTGATCGAGATATGATGTTATTTCACTGATATTCAGCATCTTGGTTTGTTGGCTGCACCAAGTGCGAAGAAGGCTCGGATAAATGAATGAATGAAATGAGTGAATGAAAGCAAGTGACACCTATTATCCACCTCTGCTCTCTCTCTCTCTTTCTTTTTCACTTTTTGTCTCTTTTATTCTTTCCATACACTCTCTGTTTTGCTCTACCTCTCTTCCACTCATCCCAACACACGGAAATCACACAATCAAAAGCCTATGAAAGCTGCTATCTCTCCCTCCCCTCTGCGCCCTGCCAGCCCCCCCACCCCACCAGTGCTATATACCTCTGACAATAGTCTGGCAATCTGAGCAGAGCGAGGGAAATAAAGGAGCAGGACAGGTTTTTAAAGAAGAGAGAATGTCAACTGTCAGTCTGGCTGTGACGTCGGAATCAGTGTAAGCCATCAAACTTCTATCCTGAGAGAGAGAGAGCGAGAGAGGAGGAAGAGAAAAGGAAGCAGAGAAAGAAGGTGTTATTTAGCCAAACTGTAAAAGGAACGAAGGAGGAGGAAAAATAAAAAATAAAAAGAAAGGGCAGCTTGAGTGCATGCTAGGTAAAAAA
This sequence comes from Scortum barcoo, assembly GCA_023238725.1. Classification (NCBI taxonomy): domain Eukaryota; kingdom Metazoa; phylum Chordata; class Actinopteri; order Centrarchiformes; family Terapontidae; genus Scortum; species Scortum barcoo. Next base: position 19,545,348 of record CM041537.1, read on the forward strand.
GAACAAAAAAAGAGGCTGGTCATCCTTGGTTTGTAGGGCTTGATTAGTCATTTTATTCCAAAGCATGCTCTCAGCATCTCTCCACCTCGTGCAGGGGCTGGTGTGACGGTTTTGGAGTGTTTGAGAGGGCAAGCTCTCTCTCTCTCTCTCTCCTCCTTTTTTTTTTTTGTGGGAATGGTACTGCTGCGAGGTATAGAGAGCGAGAGACACAGTAGATACAGTGTAAGAGAGCGGGGCGATCGAGGCCGCCAGTGTTTGCGAGCGCTAACACAGACATCACAAGTTCCCAAAGTGAGAGAGGGCAGCAGGGTGCAGCGGGGCATTGAGCTGGAGAGAAAGAGAGGTTGCAGAGGAGAGGAGAAGAGGAGGAGAGGAAGAGAGGCGGCCCGTGTTTGAAGAGAGCTGTTGAGATAAATCAGTATGTTTACGTTCTGGAGGAACAAAGTGTTCCGTTGGCAGAAGAGCACTTGGCTGTCCGTTTCCCCTTGGGCTGTTTTTACCGGACCCTTTTGTGTGTGTGTGTGTGTGTGTGTGTGTGTGTGTGTCAAGGCCAGTTCTTGTGACATTAAAGTCTAAAATGTCAATATTTAGGGGGTCTTCCCCTCGCGGACAGTACAATAATATTAAGACTCATTGAGAGTGAAGTGAAGGTATTAACATAAAAAAGACGGCTACAGTTTCTGTCAGACTGAAACCACAGTAAATGACAAGGTCACTGTTGGATTATATGAGTTTTTTCTTGACTATATTGTAATTTTGGGCCTAGTATATGTGTGTATAGAGGTAGGTATGGGTGTGAGTGTGCCAAAAAGACCGAAATATAAAGAACCCCTCCACACTTGTGTATATATATTGGTGGAATTGAAGGAGAGCGAATATTGACTGCATATTCTGGAGGTCTGTGGATAGTCTGGGTGAAATTCAAGAGGTCCTCATGCTTTCTACTGGTGTTAGATGTCTGTATATGTTATATAAAAGCACACTTTAAACAGTGTTTATGTGAATCTAATCTGGTAAATACTGAGGCTTTTTAGCACTTTTTAAAATACTGAAACCAAGGACTGGATATCAAACCACAATGCTATTTTTGGCACAGACTAAAATGTGTTCTTTGTACAGAGAAGTGAACGGTCAGGTAATGTCGGCATTGAACGCTTGCTCAGATTTGTTCTCTTCTTTCCCTGTTGTTTTATTGGATGGTTGTGCCTTAAAATAATAATTTTGCTAGTTTTAGACACTTTCTATTTAGAAATTTCTTTAATAACTTACAGAGAAAATACAGTTGTTGGTTTATTTTGTGAAATAGAAACAGGTCTGTAGAAACACACAGTCCTCAAAGCAAGGTTTTAAAAGAAGTTTGTTTTATATTGGTGCTGACATTCTGATATGGCATCACTGCAAGACAAAAAAGAAATGTCTAATGATACCCAGCCCTTTATTTGAACAGTGTGAGACAGAGAGAGAAATGTGCAGAACTCATTTTATAATTTTACATGCAGCACCATTAAAAGTGTTATTGTCCTAATTTGCACCTTTTTTCATCCTTAAAAGCCCGTTTGAGCTCACAGTCAGCAAAGTGTCAACAAGGCACTTATTATACGTAAGGTGCTGGAATAAACGTCCCTGACTCCTGCCATTAGACAGGTTAACAGTGTCAACAGCCTGCTGACAAACATGCATACACAGAATATTGCATTAATGGTGACACAGACAGGGATCGTGAAGTAGGACAAGCAGGAACAGGGACTAAAAGCAGAGCGCGGAAAAAAAAAAGACAGGACGACAGACGGAAGTTGTGGCTGATAGCAGAACTTGAGAGTATCTCCTCTTGACACACCGCCAAGTGGAACGGTACGGCCGTAATGCGCGATATCAAGCGACGAGTCGAGAGGGAAGCCGCCTGCATGTATCTCAACTTCTCCCGTCCGTTGCCCGTACATACGGTTCGTCTATCAGTGTCCAAACTGCCCAGAGCAGAGAGGAAAAAAGGGGCGTGTGGGTATGGGATGGGGTGGAGGGTGCTTAAGCTCTCTTGCGTACAAGCGAGAGGAGAGAATGATAGCCATTCTGCTTTTATTATCTAGAATGTATCAACTTAATCACAGCTCCATTCTCCCCCAGTCCTCCCCTGGGCTCAGTGGGAGACACTGAAGGAAAATTGGAAAAGTATCGCTGGGCTGGAGGTAGAGACGAGGGGAGATGGACAGAACGGGGGATGGGGGTGTACAAAGAGTAACTACCATAAAGAGAGGGGCAGAGAGACACAGAGGAGAGAGAGAGAGGGGGGGGAGAGGGGAAAGAGATAAACCTGTTAATTTTTCATGGCCAGCCGGTCGTAATCACAGTGTTCGGTGCCCTTAGAGCCTTAAGAGTTGGCCAATTTGAGTGTGTGCATATGTATGTGTATATGTGTGTGTCTGAAGGAGAGGAGAGATGGATCGAGCTTCATTACCAAGACTTTGGGGACCCACCCACCCCCTCCACCCCAACCCCTCACACCCCAACCCCTCACACTTCCTTGTGCCCCTGCCTGACTGCCCAAAGTTATAACAGTCACTATCATAAAGACACATTATCCTCTGATAGGAGACTGTACTGTCTTAAGGCTATAAAAACACTCAAACTTCATTTATTTGCCATATATGGCCACAGATAGAACTAATGAAGTAAAGGGAAAGTGTCAGAGCAATCAAAAAGAATCTCGGGTAAAGTTTTTTAAAGTCGCCAATTGGAAAATTATTTGACCACTGGCGCAAAGTGAATGTGAGAGGCAGAAGATACAGTATTGTCCTGACGAGCACATCGCATTCAGACGCACCATTAACCCTCCCCTTCATTTTGCTACATGGATATTTTGGGTGTGAATAAATGTAAACCGCAGAGAGCTTTTCACGGTGTGCGTGCGTGTGCGTGTGTGTGTGAGAGATGAAAGATATGCCCCTTAGGGTGGTAACGCTGTCAGTGACATAAAATACCTGGTAGTGTATAAACAACATTGTTCTGGGACATGAGCTCAGTCCAGCACACACACAGCACAACACAGAGCAGGTTAATAATGACCATAATCACCCATCCCCAACACACACACACACACACACACACATACACAAACACAGTTTGGCAGCACATGGCCATGTAAGGGGAAAACCACTGTGTGTGTTTACATTAAAACACTGCTTGTCTGAGTGGCTTTAGAGGCCAGGCAGAGCGGGCAGCCTTTTTAACAAGGCTTTAAAAAAAAAAAACAGGCAAACACACACACACAACCTTTTTTCACCTCTTCTTCTGTTTCCTCTGGGAGGTGTTGTCTCTCATTTATCCGATCAGGCTGAACTTTGACAGGTTAGGTGACCAGTACATTTTTGGGGCCATGAATTTAAATCACCACCTGTATGTTACGATAAATCTGTGTGCCCCAAAGCAGGGCGTGTGAAAGAGCGTGTGGAGTATCTGTTCTGTCAGTGACACTAAGCCGTGGCTGCTGCTGACTTTGGTCGCATCCTCTCCCTTTCTCCTTTGTAGCGTGTCTCTTCATTACAAGCGCTTGCCTCTGTTTCTTCCGCTGGGGGGGAGTGTGAGTGCGTGTGTGTCTGTGTATATTTGAATGCTTGTGTGTTTTGTGTGTGTGTGTGTGAGTGTATGTGTGTGCATCTGCAGGTCAGAAAGGCTGCATTTGTTCTGCGAAGGCCTATAAACATCTGCGATCCCTTTTAAGGGATTGTTTAGATTGACGGAACGGGAAAATAAACGTTCTCAAGGAGGCCGGCGCTCTTTACTGACAGAGAGATCTCCGCTACCAGCACAAACGTGTGTGTGTGTGTGTGTGTGTGTGTGAAACGTGTGTGTGTGTGTGTGTGTGTGTGTGAGTAAGTGTGTGTGTGTGTGTGTGTGTGTGAGTAAGTGAGTGGGTAGGTGTGTATTTGTGTGAGCTGAGCCTTAAATGACAGGTTCTTTTTCTGGGGCGCTGTTTTGGTGATCAGAGGGCTCTTTTACATGAACCCTGAACCCTCCATGACCTCACGTCATCTTCTTCCTCTTTTTCTTTTCCCTTCTCCCTCCTAATCTACCCTCCACTGCAGCACACTAAAACTCTTAGTAACTCACACTTTTCCTCCTTTTTTCTCTCCTAAAAGCGTGGGGGTTGTTTCTAACCCCCCCTTTCCCCCTCCTTACCACCCGTTCATACCCACGATAACTCCCTCCGCTCGCCAGAAGAAACTTCTCCCCGTCTCCTCTCTTTTTCATAACACTCCTCCGTATGCCGAGGAGTTGTTGTGTCTGGGTTGCGAGCAACATGTGGAATATATCAAAACCCTCTCTGCCTCTCCTCTGCCTCGCTCACCCTCTCACTTATTCACACATATGCGCGCACACACACGCGTGCACGCACAGATCTGGTAGCGGAGCTCTGGCCCTCTTTGAGATCGTCCAGTGTGAGGAAGTGGGGTGTCCGTCCAGCCGTGATTTAGGTCAGAGGGAAGCAGGGATGGGAGGCTTTTCTGCTCTCTGTTTATTTGAAGCAGGAGCCATTACTGCTGTCTCTGGGCCATATTTATACACAGACACAGAACAGACGTGCGCTGATACAGCCAGACTGCGCGTGAGCTTTTTTTTCCTGACCGTGCGTGTTTGTGTGCGGGAGCGAGAAAGAGAGGTATTATGTGACTCGGGTAGGGAGATGCGTGTCTGTGTACAATGCACAGTAAAAATAAACTGCTGTGATTTGTGGTCTGGGCCTAATAGAGGAAGGGCCGGCGCTTTTTGCAGCGGTGGGCCTCAACGCGGCAGCAACATTAAGGGGTCCACAGGGACTGCTGGCTTCACTCCAGTCCAGTCCAACATACTTGATTCACCTAATGAAAGACATCTAATCACCCAACTGGAGTAAAATAAGCAAGAAAGTCCATCTGCTGTGTGGCGTGTGAATTAAGGGTTTGCAGCAGAGTAAATAAAAGTGTGTGCGCGTGCTCCAGGACTGTGTGACAGCAGCCAGGTCTCGGAGAATCTACGCGGTGTAAACTGGTCCCATGGCATCTATTGCCTGTCTGCCATTACTGCAGGGTTGCCACAGCTTGTAAAAGCCTCGTTAACACAAAGACCTGCTCACATGTTAATTGGCTAATTGACTAATTAATTTTTGCATAAAGGCATGCACGGGGAGAAGGGCTAGCTAATTGAAAGTGACTATAGGTTTAATTACGTGAAGAAAGGGTGAGGAGGAGGGAGCTGCGAAGGTGGGAGGCGCAGATATGTTGTTCTTTTTCACAGCATTTGTCTTATATGTGTTCTATTTCACCCGCAACATCTTTCCCTGCTCATCTCCACATCTCACCTGTCACTTCCGTCTGTTTACTGCTCCTTTGTTAACAATTACCTTGCAGCAAAAAAAGGGGAGTTAGTCTGCAACCAACAAGTCTGATGTGTGTGTGTGTGTTTGAGAGATGCAAAGACAGATACAGGCATTTGAGTGACAGCCATGCCAAATAAAAAGATAAAAGCACTGAATAAAGGTGCTTCTTGTTTTCATAAACATGTCTTGGTCATTTTCAAGGCTTCTTTCTCGCTGCCACATTGCTGAGAAGTAATTTAAGTGCGAATGCCAAGCTGTTACAGAAAACCACATCAGGCATCTAATCACCTCTAGATGTCTGTTGTAAGAGGCATCAGTGTGATCATGCATTCGCATCAACAGTAATCTAAGTCCAATTATTGAACGATATGTAAAACTGACACACACATCAGGACAGAGACAGAGGAATGTGCGAGTGAACGAATGTCTGTTAATTCAATTCCTACCCACCGCTCACTAAAACACCGCCACAAATTAAATCGGCCAGGGGAGCAGACGGCTAACAAAGGAAATTAACAATGATGCTGCCTCTGTATTAGGGCATATGGATTCGCTGCATGTTTGCTGCGTGTGTGTAGCCGCAGCCTCGCGCCTCTGTACGCAGAGAGAGGGGGGAAAAAGGCCAGTTTTAATCAAGAAATCCATTCCACTTTTCTAACCCCTCTTCGCTTCTTGCTCCCCTCCCTTCACGGCAGGCTTGTGTGGAAACAGAAGTGCTAAATTACCCTGGAGCAGTCAGACAAAAACATCTTGTTGGGTTCTAAATTGCTTTGCATGCATATTAATTGGACAGAAATCCCTGCAGTGTATTTGGGTTTTTTTGCGCGAGCGCTTGTGTGCGACTTTTCATGAGTGTGTGCATCCGTACTGTATCTGTATATGTACAGTATGTAAGCGTGTGCATGTGCAGTGTGTGTGCGTTTGTGTGTGTGTTGGACAGGACCGGTGAGCTATTATAGCTGCAACGGCTTGCAGAGATTTGGAGGTTATCTGTTTTTGTTGGTTAATTGTGAAGCTGATAGTATCGAGGGTCTGGGCCAATTCAAGTGGGCTTTCAGCCAAATTACCTCAGTAATCGTCTGTATTCAAGTCCCTGGATACTCTCACCAAGACAGAGCCCGGGAAGCCCTGAAGTTCAATGGAGAGGGGCAGATCTGACCCCAGCTTTAGACAGCTTACACTGTAATTGAAATGATATTTCCCCACACACACACACACACCATTACTGGATCGCTGACAAGATTTCACCCAAAATTCCATTTGTGGTCAATTTATCCTGTTTGTTTTTAATTAATGCGGGCAGTTAATGAACTCAGAGGGAATCTTAGCCAAATGATCACAATTTTCTCCATGTTCCCCGTTATCTCTGAAGCAAGTAGGCTTTGGAATTGGAGCATGAAATTGTTTGAAAGTAGGAGCGGAATTCACTTGGATGGAGTGCACAAACACTGAAGCCAATACAAGCAGAGGGGGACATTGAGTTTGTAAATTTACATCATTCACTCTGACTAGAAATTTCATTGACTATGACTGAAGATAATTTGAAACTACAACTACTTAATTGTGGCACAGACATGAAGGACGAATGAAACACACATAAGGTTATCGGCATTATTATATATTTTTTTCAATATGTTGATTCAATTAATTCAAAAGTGGAGCACGTTGCATATAAGCAGTTGGCGTTTCGTGGGTGCAGCCTCTATGTGTCTTGCTTCCTCTGTCTGTCCTCCTCTCTCTTTCTCAAAGATAAATCATCCCACAGCTGTCCTTGTCAAACGAGAAAGTGTTTCACTCACTGAATGGGTTTAGAAAAAAACAAATTAATAGAATGTGGTTGATGTCTTGGAGCTGTGTATTTTTACTTGGCAGACAAAAGCCTCAAATGATTCTCGTCTCTGCTGTTATTATTCATGAAAGATTGAACATTTATGCGTCTCAGATCTGATTGGGACAAAAAAAAAAAAAAAGAGAGAGATCAAGCACAACCTTGACAAATGATCCCTTGATGTCGTCGTGACCTGACTAACTGCGGACTGTTTTGTTTTTTGCTTTTCATTTCATCTTCCACTGTGGTTACTCACAATGTCTTAATATACTGCAGCTGCCTTTGCATTGGATATTTATTGCTCAATTGGACGTCCTCGTATCCCACTTACCTGCACAGAACTGGCCTCCCGTGTAACTGGCGCCTTCATGTTTGTGTGAGGTCGGCGATGGGGAGGAAGAGAGGCAGACGTGTGTCAAAAAGCAGTAAAGCGGATTGAGACCATCAGACGGGTGGCGCAGGACACAAAGTGGTATTAAAAAGGTGATGCCCCTGTCACAACCTCCACTTGAAGCACCTCTAGATGAGAATAAAGGCATTGGAGTGCGCAAGGTGGAATAAAAATCTAGAAGTCGAGGCCTTATTCAGCCAACCGGCAGGCTCGGCGGGAAGCAGCCGGACTGAAATCCTTCTCGTGATCTTTTCAGGCGAAGAAAAAGTTGTCGTCATTGTCTTCATCGTGTGGTATGCAGGACTCCAGGCCATGAATCCCCAGACAGTGACCTCATATCTCACCCCCCCAACTTCCTAAACACACACACACACACACACACACACACACACACACACACACACAAAATTGTCACTCCCACACACACATATGCAGCACTTCCTCTTCAGTGTATTTCTTTTCTGTTTGTGTGTGATTTTTTTTTTCCCTTTTCATTTCTTCTCCATCTCTTTTCCTTTTAGTTTCCACATCTCAGTCTGTTTACTGCTTAGTTTTGGTGTGTGTGTAAAATAGTCAGACATGCAAGTTACTGTCATTTCACTTAGCCATTGAAGGTTGAAGAAGTATTCTGCCGAGCACGCAAACAAATTGCGCAAACGAGACAAGCACACACACACGCGCGCTCACACAAAGCATGGTGAGAAGCTGTGAACATAAACACTTAACCCTGGAAAGATTCAATGATGGCGGATAAAAGAGTGATTTGTGTTCTGCTAAGGGGAAAATGAGTAATCCTATCATTCAGCGTGACATGCAACACAACACGCTGCATCAGTCACAGACACACACACAGAGCACTAAACACTGCCTATCAGGATGATAAAAGCATGCCTCACCCACACAATAAAATGTTTGATTTTTCTATTTTCCGTGTCATTCATTTTCTCTTTATGCTGTTGTAAACCTCTGTCTCTCTCTCTCTCTCTCTCTCTCTCTCTCTCTCTCTCCCCCGGCATTGCTCCTGACACAACAGCACATATTTGTGTATTCATGTAAATATCTCAACTAATCTCTATAAATATATTTATGAGATTTAATACCTTTGTACTGTAATACTATGCATGCTGAGCATTGGGTTTTACACCCTCATGAAGACAAGTGCACACATACGCTCTCACAGATACACACATCTACACACAGCTTGCATTGGGTGCATACCAATCCCTTGGTCTTTCTTTCTTCCTGCCGGGGCATTAATTCCTGCCCATATTTCCATCTGATTATGGTCCGGTTATACCCGCAACTAATTGAACATTAAATATAAAGAAAGTTAATGAAAATGTCCTTTATCCCCTCCAAACTAGGCCTGAGAACGCATCCATTAACGCAAATTAATCTTGCCCTGGTGCGTGTTGCAGGGGAGAAGATATATGCACAGTTTGCTGCTCTCCTCTCCGACCCAAATTGTGGTCCGTCTCCCCGAGCAGGACAGTTAAATAACAAAAGATGCGTTGTTCTCCTGCTTCTGAGTATTCTGGTAAGCCATTCCCAGAGCTTTGTATCTGGCCTGAAAACAAGGTGGCGCTGATTGCCTTGGCTCTCAGCTTGGAGGTTTCTGTCCTGGGGTTCTCCTCTTACTCCTGCTGGCCCGGTAGTGGACCACCAGCCCCCACACCCCCCCAAGTCACTGGTTTGGATGGAAAACACTCACAGTCTGCAGTGCGGGCCAGAGCTCACTCTATTTTATTATCAGAAAGAGACTGTGTGGCTGTTTTAGCGGACAGGTGTCAGAACTGTAGCATAGACTAGCTGCACCGTAAAGTCTGTAAACGCAACTCGTGTAATTTACACTTCACGTGATGAGTTCTGTCAAAACAGTTAATGAATAAAACATAAAATCCATCACTCCGTATTACATCTGAGGTTCTGAAATTAAAATACATTTTGGCAAGTTTGAATAACACTTGAAATGCATTGGCAGCCTCACTGTGAATCTGCTATGAATTATCTTGTTTTCTAATGGGCTTGTTAGTTTTGCTCCTTTCTGTGCTTTCCTTTTCACTGGAGGCTTCCTGTGCAAGACACCCACTGTGAGCGTGGCCAACAGACAGACTGACGCACAGGGAGAAAGGAGGAAACAATGAATGGATGGATGCTTTCATTCTGATGAAAAGAATAAACGCTAAGGCATTTATTTTGTCTATTATCCCACTAAAAAGCCCTCTCCATTCCTGCACCCCTCCTCTTGTTCCCCCAGGCCCGTCATATTAGCATCTCTCCTGGACAGCGAGGGGTTAACTAACCCGTTTAAGGGGAACCACAGAAAACAATACTTGGACCCCAAAAAGACAATGGCGGTGCCTTTCTCCTCCGTATTTGTAATTTAACATCAAAAGGCTCCTCTCCCAGCGACCTCTGAAAGCCAGCGTCTCTTTAATGAAGCGCCCCACCCCCCTTAATCACATTCAAATTGGTTAGTGTTCAGAAAATAGAAATATGTATTAGATAGCAATAAATTTTCATCATTGGCTAAGCCTGCTTCTTAATTGTCCTGTCCCAAGGCTTGGGAATTTCATTGTTCGTTAGGTGCTTAAGTCCCCCATCTCATTCAGTCTCTCTGACATTACTGCTGAGGGCTCTAATGCCCAACTAATTTGAATGGGGATTTACATGATAGAGCAGGGAGCATTAAAATGTGGAGGGAAAGGAAAAAAGGAAAAAAGGAAAACGGGGGGAAACGGCTTCTTTCACTTCAAAAGTCACTTTGTTCAAAGTCAAATGACAGTGTTTAAAGATGCTCTATCTCTCTCTCCTCAGGATTTTGGACAGCAGTGCCAAGTTTAATGGTTCGTTATCTTAGCCCCTCTCCGTCTTCCTCTCTCTCCTCACCTCCTTTTTCTCTTTCTGCCGCCAACCACGCGCTTTTGTTTAGTGGCACCATACTGTTTCAGAATATACATTGTTTTTGAGTGACTTTGAATTGCAAAACACTTTTGTCATTCTCTTTTTTTTTTTTTTCTCCCCTTCGTATTTCTGTTTCTCTGTGTGTCACTCAATTGTACGCCATCAGGGGTTTAGGAAGCTTATTGAATAGGCATGAATGTCCACATTTGCGCACCCACATGTTCTGTCTCTGCGTGTGTGTGTTAAGTGTAGTCGTAATATAACGTTAGGTCTATTGCTATTTCTTTAACTCCATTCTGCCATGTTAGCCTCCTCCGCCTGGTGTTTCTGGCTGGCGGCTGAGCTCTTTCTGTCCTAGAGTCAAAAAAAAAAAAAAAAAAAAAGCTTGGAATTATTTTGTGTTTGTGCTGGAGGTATTTTGGATCAGAGGTACATTTTGTGTGTGTGTGTGCTTGTGTGCGCATCTGTTTGTGTTTCTCTAAGTATGTCTATTTTGGATCAGTGTGAAATAGAAGCAGCAGTGATAAAGAGAATCAGATGTTTTCTGATGTGCGCTGTTGGACTCAGCTCTGTGTGTGTGTTTGACAGTACAGACACATAAATGTCCATAAGGCAGACACAGGGAGAACAGTTTGCATGGAGAATTAGATATTTGGCAGTGCAGCGGCTTGTACACGTGTACATACACATATACACATGACTATGAAGTGTAAGCTGTCTGCTTTCATATAAATAAAGACGATCTAAACCCGATCAAAGTTTCACCTGTTGTTATGTAGCCAAAGCATCCAGAAGTTGTACTATCTGACAGAAGGCCTCTCGTAGCATCCAGCATGGTAAATATTAGGTGACAAAAGCTGAATTATGAAACAGCATTACAGCCTACTGTTTACTCCAGCTTTAATTATTGTTTGCCTCTTTTTCGCTTATAAACAGTGACACTCTGCACCTCTAGCTCTTTATAATTAGGGTGTTTGGTTTGACCCGGGTGTCGTCGTAGATGAGAGGGGGTTGCGGAGGGTCAGAATTAATGAGAGAGAGGGGTTGACCTTAGACATAGAGTCAACCACACACGAATGTTGCAGGGCAGGTCCGGAGACAGCGAGGATTATTTCAACGCTTTCTGTGCTGGCGATGGCAGCGTGTTGGATTATTAACATTGAAAGAGAAGATGGCGAAAGTGCAGCAGAACTGAACCGAAATCAATTTCGGTGAGAGTCTTTATGGGAGTTGGTGGGGAGGAGGGGGCGAGAAGTTTCAATTTGATTCTGTCGTTCTGCACTTTATGAGTACAGTATCCCACCAACATCTTGTGGCTGTGTGTGTTTTAATCTTCAGCTCCTTATCTAAGGATATCGAGCTAAATGTCTCACTGTCTGGAGACTAAAGATCAGAGTCAGAGAGTGAAGGGTTAACTCTGATAATCACCTGTATTGATCTGTGTGCGTTAGAGGAAAAACTGCTGTTTCCAGAGCAGCCGACCATGAATGGTTATTGATTCTATCATAAAGGCTGGCTGTCTCCTGAGTCTATGGCTCTTTAGGTAATCACTGATGCCTGTTTTTTTTTTCCCCCTTCTGGCACTCCGACAAGTTCATATCTCACACCTGCCCTCCACATCTGCGCGCTTTTTTTAAAAAGTCATCGAACCTCAACTCGCTGCACCCTGAATTTATGTCCCATTTGGTTACTTTTACCCAACACCGGCACTCTGCACCATCTCCTCTGGTGTCTCATCCTCACACACTTCATCCACTCTCTCTCCTCAGCTGCTTTCTCACAATTGCTCACCTCTGCGTCCCTCAGAAACCCTCTCCCTCCAAAAGCCCCATTGTCCGTACATAGACAGACAAGCAAACAGGCGGACAGACAGGCGACAAACGAGGAAGCAACTCACTAATCGGGCTTATGATGCTAGCGGGCTAATAGAGCCGTGTGCACCGCTTAGGCCACTGCTGTAAATGATTAGCATGGCTCAGGCTGAGCTGTATTAGCCGGCCTGCCACCACTGATAGCTGCCAGCTTTATTGCAGTGATAAAGCCCTGCGAGAGCCTGCATTAGAAACAATCAACCAATCTCCTCTGCTCTCGTGTCGAGGCGGGAATGGTGGTAGATTGCGCTTCAATGCCGGGGCGAGACTGAGAACTGAACGAGGACGC